>NW_004624743.1:7388151-7418117 GCF_000247695.1 Heterocephalus glaber | reverse complement strand
GAAAAATGAAAAGTTGAAAAGAGTGGAAAAAGGAAAAAATAAAAATTAAAAATAAGAGCATAATAATAATAATTTTGAAAATGACAAATGAAAAATAAAAATGAAGGGCCTCCTTCAGGGTATGTCTCTGCTGTCATAGTAGACAATGTGGGAAGCAGTGTGCAGATACAAGTCAATGAGTCTCAGGAAGCCAGTTGCAGACCTGTGAGATTTAGGTAGATTTCTGGCTTCAAATCCCAAGTTGAACTCCCTGTCCTCCTGCAGGGTTGAACTCTGCAAGGCTCTACTGCAGGTTCTAGCTGCCCTTCCCCTGAAGATAGTGCAGATTCCAATGGGAGGTGATGATCCCTCCAACTTACCAAGCATGGTGGTCTGGTGTGCCTTTATTACAGAGTTTCTCTTCACTTTTCCACTGGGTTTCAGTTTTCATCAAGGAGCCTGAGAGAGGCCCTCTCTCTGTTGCTCACTTCTACTCTATCTCCTGGAACTCAGGACAATGGCCTTTATGCCTTTGTAGTGTTGAACCTGGTAGCCTCATAGCCAGGAGGCCAGAGGTGTGGGGGTGGCAGGATGCAGATGCCTGAGCAGCTAAGCTGGTCACCAGTGGGTGTGGCGCCAGTTGGACAGAGTGGGCTCCAGGTGGCCAGGGACCTCTCCACCCACCTGGCTAAGCTGAGACAGCACTTTTCTGTTGCTTGAACCACTCAGTTTGTGCTGCTTTGTTACAGCAGCCCTAAAAAACATACAATATCAAATTTCATTAGATTTATACCTAAGTATTTTTGAACTTTCTATTTAAAAGTTGTCCTGTTGAATATTGCACTTGCATTCAAGAAGACAAGAATTTCTCTCAAATTTATCAGTGTTTATGATATTTTAACTAAAAATGCTACTATTTCATAGAACACTGCAAATTTCAAGCCAGTTATTTGGGTCCTTACCATTACTTGTTTCTCACTTTAAGTGTCTCTTTAATTTAACTTGCCTAATTAAATATGCTTGCATACTATTTCATCTCTTAATTGCATAATTGTGAAGAAACACTTTAAATCAAATTTATATCGATAATCTGTGTTTTATACTCTATTTCTTGAGAGCAGAATTGAAGCAAAACTCACTGTTTTCCTCCATAGATGCTGTCAGTTATCAGAAAAATAACTTAGACGTTCCATAAAATGGAATCAGTTACATTTTCATAAAACCCACTTATTTCTTTAAAAGAAGGTTTTTTAAGTCACTCCCATAATACTCTGAGAGTTTTTCTCTGACTCCCCCTAGCACCCTCACAGTCCACAGTAATGAGGCTAAAATGGGCCGCATATTTAATTGTCAGATCAGTTTTCTCAATATTCCTCTAGTCTAGGCGTGCCTCTTCTTTGTCACCAGCTGTCTTCCTTGGTTGTTGTCTGATGGCTTCCTGGTGGATTAGGTGCCCGGGGTGCAGGTACTCAATGGGTAATGTGCTTTATTTCTGTGTATCATGAGATATTTGAATGAACTTTGTGGTTCTCCTCCACCAAACTGTAATCTCCAGGGTGGCAAAGGCAGTGTCTCCTTGCTCCCTGGTGTGTCCTCTGCACATGCTTAATCACCACATATAGCCTAGTGTGTAGCAGCAAGCCATTCCATACCTACAAATGTAAGAAATTCTTGTTTGGAAAGTAGCTGAATTGAGCAATTTTCCCATAATTTTCCATTTTTATACACATATAATGTAGATAATTATCCATGTTGCTGCAAAGCTAAGAAATCAATTTTTATAGGCATAACCTCAATTAGTTATATCTTACCAATGAAATTTGTAATACTTCATTCTATTCTAATACTTGTGGCCTCAGTATTGACATGTAATATTCAAATAAATGTAAGCAACCTGAAATTTCTTGGTGAATTTAAAGTTGAGTATGCCAGGAATTGGAAGGTCAAAGGATTTCATGTTTTCCCTGCAGGAAACCTGATTTATTACAGGTAAGTAAATGAAAGCGAAGGCATTTGAAGGAGACACGTGCTTTCCTGAACTGAACCTACTGCACTGCATCTGAGTGTTCTCACCACTGGTGAAAGCCTTGAATGTGGATGAACACGAGACTGGATTAGTGGTGACAGTGATGATTATAATGCACATCAGCAATGTCTTCCTGCAAGCAGTTTGGTACAAAAGACAGTTCAACGTAGTGGATAAAAGTGCTTCCCTGAAGGCTCACCAAGTGACACCTATGCTGATTCTAAATTTTTCTCTTGCTTCCATTTTCTCTCTATATAAATGTGTGTAATGGTAGCCACCATGCAGTGTGGGAATTAACTGCAGAGATTCCCACAAGCTCCTCAGAAAAGGCTAATATACCTACCCAGAAAATGGTTTCTATGCTGAAACTGAACTAAATAGAGCAGGTCAACTTTCTAATGCTTATTTCCTAGAACATGAACAGTTAAAAGGTTAGGATTCTAATTTGGTAGAGTAAGATGTGTCCATGTAATTGTGATTCCATGAAAGAGTTTTCCTTGGGTATTTGGAGTTGCTTAAGCATAGTCTGTAAGTGTTCAGGAAGTGCTGACTTACAAACATTTCATGAATGAGTCATTTATCATCACATATTCCTGCAAGATAGGTGAAACATTGTCACCCTTACCTGCGCATTCTTGTTTGATAAATGCTAATTGATTTTATCTGAACTTCAAAAGAATTGTAGGAAGGTGGGTTGGTTACATCCCTTCTTATTAATTTTGTTTGGGTAGTTCTGACTTTCACCTAACTCTAATAAAGAGCGTCTATTTGATTGTCTTATGTTTATATTCCCTCAGTACTGTTGGGAATAATATGAAGACAAGCTCCTCCTCTAAACAGGAAGAGCAATGAAAAACTCAAGGCAGTCAGCACAAAAAGACAACAGAAGCGTGAATATAGTGATGCCACGGAGGTCCATGGAGCCGTGGACATCATGATTGCCCACTGTAAATAAAATCATCAAAAAGGAGAATAAAGTCCTGTATATTGTCTATTATAATGGAGATTAATAAAAAAATTGCATTTTTGCATTTAATTTTAATTATTGTCATTTTTAGATGAATATTCAACAAATGTATAAGACAAAGCAATCTTTTTTTGTGCATGTATGGATTCTCTGCCTTAATAATTAATAAACCAATATGTATTAGGGAAATGGATGTTCTCTCCTTCCAAATTTTTTCTAGTATGTCAGTTACTTAACTTACAACTAGTTATTGGACTTAACAATTCAAAAGTGTGCTTTGTAGAGTAAATAATTTTTATTTCTATAATGGTTGGGTGGCCTTAGTCTTTGAGGCTTTTTCCTACTTTAAGCATTGAAATGATTGAAAACACAGTAAGCATTGACAGTAGAGAACCAATTCACTGTAATTATTTATAATAAAGAAATTAACCTTTGGGCTAGGCTATGCTCTCATTTGGTTGTGACCTATGCTCGGAGACCTTGGGCATAGAAAGAAATAAATCAGCCTTTGCCTGATGGTTCTCCATTGCTCTGTGGCCTTAGCCTTGGCAATGGCTCTACTCCCTAAACTGTTATGAAAGAAAAGGAACAGGCAGGCGGCCAGTGGAGAAGGTTGCCGTGTGCCTAGAGCCCTCCATAGAGAATAACCTGGGGATTCAGACAGTTGGAAATCTTGATGTGCAATCCAAGTTGGAAGATGCCTCAAAAGGCATGGACCTCTCCACCGTTCCTTTCCACTAAGTCTGCAGCATTGTTCTATAGAAGCTGTGGAGGTGCATCTCAAATTTCTACCGGAAGCTATGTCAGTGACTTAATAAAAAGTTCATGACAGCAACATCACTAGGTTAAAATTTTCCTACAGAGGAAGGTAAAAAAGTCAAAGCCGTGGGGAATGGAAGCAACAGAGAACAAGTCATTGCACTACCATTTTCTGCAGGATCCTAAACTGTGATAAGTACCTGATCAAAGTGTCTCAATTTCTAGCCTCTGATACATGTTACTACCACCTGGTGTGATTTGAAATGAACCCCAAAGAGCTGGAGACTCTTCATGTGCAATTGTGAAAGATTCTATTTAGCAGATAATATCAGTCTCCAAGTCAAAAAGGTTATTTTTTTCCAGTTCATTTTGTCACCTTCATTTCTGACATTGGCCCAGAACATCTCTGTTCCTCAGAAGATCTGCTCTTGATTCTCCTATTCCAGCTTTCATCTGTAGCTTGCAATGTAACAGTCAAGCCCTATTCGCACCTAGGAGATTGGACTAATATACTCTGGATTATTCAGTCGCTTGCTTTTTCAGGTGGAAGGGGTGCTGCAGAAATGCTGCCTCTGGAGTTCTCTTTCTATGATGCTTATTTTCTGTCTGACCATCAATTCCATTTCCAATCCCATCTTGGATTTTCAAGGGACAAATGGAGGGAGATAAAGAGCAGAGAGGACAGATTCATGATAGAATTTTTTTAATCAAGATTTCTTCCTCAATCCTAAGGATAATATAATTTCTAGAGATAGTAAAAGCCACAGAATGACATTTTATTCTGTGAGCCAGATTTGTTGATGAGTGGCTGCTGGTTGGCTACAGTTTAAAAAGATACTTTCTTGACCACTGTCCAAGTCTATGCGACACCATAGGCACAAGTTGGGCCTGAGATCACCACCTAGAACAGCTTCAGCAAACGTCAGGGGAGCTGATTTGCGAATCTCAAGTCACCCTGTCTCTAGGCCCAGCAGACTGGCCTAGGAAAGATGGTATTTTGAAAGTCAATTGTGATCTGCTCTGTAGATCAATAGAAGCTCTGGTGCCTTCTGAAGAAATCTTTAAAAAAATGCTCTAATTCAGCTAAGATCCAAAGAATCTCCCTAGGAAGATAGGATCATCTGGTTTCCCCTCACATGGCTGTGACTGGGAGTTTACTCAGACTTTGGAGGGAGGACCGACTGAGTTTGCCGTCTCCCTCAGTCTGGATCCAAGCGTGTGTTGATGTTCTCTGGTGCCTGCCCTCTCTTCACTTATAGGAGCTCGGGTCAAGGAAAAAGTACATGCAGACTCCCCCTGCCTGCCCACAGAGGGGTAAGTCAAGGCCCTTCCATTTGTTTCCTCCAAAAACTACTAAAGGACAAAGGGAGGGGAGCGGACAACACCAGACACTGCCTACTTCATTCCAGGATGACAGATGAGAAGAGAGGAGGAGTGGCTAGAAAGCGAAAAAGGCTGATTTCTTGCTCCAAATCTATTGCTTCTTAAAACAACCTAAGCTATGGTCTCCCAGGTCAACTTTCCTATCTCTCCTAACAAGATTGCCATTTCCTAGTCACGATTCTGTATCAGACGAGTATGATATTTAATTAACTGCTTAGGAGGAAACATAATGAACAAAGTTATGCCAAGTAACACTGTTATTTTATTTATGCATCTTTAAGTGAGAGTACTTTTGTGTTATTCAAAAGGTGGTTTTTTAGAACCCAGAGAAGCGAGCCCAGCTGCCAGAGTAGGCTAAGCCTGAGTTAATTTATTCCAGAATGTCCTTTTACTTTGTCTTGATACCATAGTAGCAGTTCTCTAACTTTTGTTTTGTTGAGTTCGTAGTTTCCAGTCTTATATTGCAAAGTTTAAACTTAGTGATTTTTACCCAGCTATCTTCAGTGTTAACATAAACCAGAGATAAATTATGTCTAATCAATCAAATGGATTTCATACATGGCCCACCAGTTATGAGAACCATTTAATATCTTTAAGCATACTATGTAAATGATGGACATGACATAATTTGTATTATAGTATATTGGGTTCCACTTACAGAAACATTCTAACTTTCACGGAAACAAAAAAGAAAAAGACATTTTCAGTTGGGTTATTACTTTCTTTGAGATGTAGCTTGGATGTAATAAGAATATAATCCTTAGAAAAACGGTTGGTAAAACTGTTATCGAAAAGAATGACAAGGAGTTTTTCTCCCCCCTCCCTCTTCTCTTCCAAAGGCTAACTTCCAAACAGAATCTCAGCCTGAAATTTTAAACTGTCCCCTACAGACAATTGCCACTTACCAAATATCGACTGTCAAGTGCACAAAGAGCAGAGTTTAGTCAAAGTTCATTTTCAGGTCACCCACCCTGGACCCATCAATCTGGACAACCTCTGGGTAACCTCTTCCCAGCTTGCAGACTGGAGCGGGAGTCTTTGCAGTCTCATCAGAGCATGCAACAATTAATTTGTCTTAAATAGGAAATTAAATAGTCATGTACAGTGTGGAGAAGGGGTCAGAAAGTGGATCTCAAGGTGCACTCACAATTTCTGTTTGGAAGTCCTCCCCAGGCATGCAGGGAGGTGGAGGCAGATGCAGAAGAGAAATAATTGTGCAGGACAAACACAACAAAACCCCCATGGCAAAATGCATGCATAAAATAGAAGAGAAAGTTAACCTGAGAGCCGGGTGTCAGAGGTTTTAATGGTGCTCAGGAACACCTGTCTTTTGGGAGTGGGACTGTGTGCTGGAAAAGATGACTTTCCAAATTCAGCGAGTTGTGTTCTAACCCAGAAAATTCAACACTGCAGTCCTTGAACTTACTGCTGATTGCATTCATGAGCTAGAGGTTCTGTCATGAGAAACTGGGAGGAAACTGATGGGGAGTTCTCTGGGAGTCTGTGGTGTTTGTCAATCCACAGTGAATCGAACCATTGTCTTCCAAAGATACAATTTTGACATAATTAGAGAAGTTGAATGGTTAGCATTAGCAATGCACACAGGAAATTTTGAAAAAGAATAGGATCCTATTTGTTTCTTAGCAACAGAAGAACATGAAATTCATTACTGTCTTATCAAAAACTGTGATATCTATCTGTCTGTCCTAGTGTTACTGTAATAGATTTCATTATTTAAAAGTTAATTTTTGCATAAAAATAGGATTTAAAAATCATGGCATTATATCTTATATGTAAGGAGGTGATCAAATTTATAAAAGCCTTTTATCCATTTATCATGATAAATTATACATTTATTAAGTGAAGTGGTATGCTATGTATGTGGTAAGGGATGAAATTTAAATTATAAAGTAAAGGTAAAGAAGCAGTTGAATGAGAAGCTGTTCAAAGTAACAAGAGTTAGTAAAACCTGGAAAGTTAAAACATTAGACAAGGAAGTCTATCTATGGTAACACAGTATCAAGGGAAAAAAGAAATTATCTCAAGTTCATTGTATATTTACCATAGATCTAAAAAAAACCCTACATCTTTGAACATTAAAAATTCTGACCATTAAATTGCCATCTAATATTAAGTCAGTAGTTCCACCTGGTTCATATCATGCTCATCTTTTAATGCTAGCACCTTAGTCCTACAAGACAGGTTTTTCCCCTGAAAATAAGCAAGGATCTTATAGTCCGGCTTTTTAAAAATAGTCAGTTCTTTGAGGTGTAATTTATGTTCAGTGAAATTCACTCTTTTAGCTGTACAGTTCCATGAGTTGCGCTAAAAATGTGCAAGAATGTGGCCCAAAGCACTACAAACATCAATAAATATCGAACATTTCCATTGTCCCCCAAATTCCCTTTGCCTCTTAATAGTCAATCTATGCTACCACCAGCATGATTAAATTTTAGTTTTTCTTTCTCAGAATATCATACAAATGGAATCATTCATGTGATTATTTCCATTTCTTCCACTTAGTATAATGAATACATGTTGTACTCAGGAGCTTGATCCTTTATGTTACTGAATAATATTTCATTACATAGATGTACAGCAATTTTTTAAATCTGTTCATTGGCTGATGGATATTTGGAATTTTTCCAATTTTGGGGGATTATGAATAAGGCTATTATAAACATTTACACACAGGTCATTATTGAACATAAATTTTAATATCTTCTGGGGAAATACCTAGGAGGAAGACTGCTGATGTGTTTAACTCTGTAAGACTGTAAGAAAGTGTGAAGTGAACCTCTGAAGTAGCTGTACCCTCTAACATTCCACCAGCAGTATTTGAGAGTTCTAATGTTCCCTGTCTTTGTTAGCAGTTTACATTGTCAGTTTTTGAGTTTCAGAAATTTTAATGTAGGCATAGTAGTATCTCATCATGGTTTGAATTTGTGGCTTCCTAATGGCTAATAATGCTGAACACTTTTCATGTGCTGCTTCGCCATCCATATTTTTTCCTCTATGATGCCTTCCATAATTTACCATGTTGTGAACAAGTGTCAACAGGTGTCCAGCTACAAACCACTTGTTTAATGAGAAAAAATTTTCTTTCTTTCCCTCTCTCCCTCTCCCTCTCCCTCTCTCCCTCCCTCCCTCCCTCCCTTCCTTTTTTTTCTGGATATTTTGAGACAGAGTCTCACTGTGTATTGTACACTGGCTTGAACTCACTATGTAGCCCAGATTGGCCTTGAACTCTCGGAGATCCTCCTGGCTCAGGCTCCCAAGTGCTGGGATTGTTACAGGCATGTGCTACTGCACCTGGCTCGATGCTTTCTCACCTCAACTATTGCAATACCTCTTTATCTCCATGCCATCAGTTACAGATTGATATTAGCATATTGATTTAAAAGTGCAAGTGTGATACTGAAATTTGTTTAAAACTTTAGTGGCTTACCATTGCCTATAGCAAAAGATACGAGGGTCCTGGCATACCATAATAACCCTTTACAGCCTTTTCCTCACGTACCCTTTCATCTTCATCACCTGCTTCTGCTCTGCCCTACCCTCCCTCCCACAGTGAGCGTCTATGGGACAGAATCACCCACCCTTCTCCTCCTCAGAGCACAAGAAGTGTTTTTGCTCTGTTGGATTTCAACAGGTCTCTTCTTTTTTGTCTCATCTGGCAACCCCTATACACTTTTCAAGGCCAGTATCACATGTTATTTCTATAACACATTCACCCACACTTCAAAAGAGACTTACACATTTTCTCCCCTGTGTTTCCTTGGGACTTTATTCTTTCCTTTGTTTTTGTAATTTCTTATATCTCATTTTTATGCGATGGTTTTCTCCTACATATTCTTGAAGAAGGTGATGACTACAAGTGGATGACTATAAATAATATTTGAGGATCTTGAAATGACTCCACTGTGTGATAAAAATAATCTGTGATTTTTTTTCACTGTTAAAATTCTTTACTAGAGATAAACACAACACAAAACCCAGTCATTTGTAAAACACAAGGTCAGTGACGTAGGGTCTGAAGCTAAGCTATTAATAAAGCAATATGAAACTTGTCATTCTGTATTTCAAGGAAAAGTGGATGCAAAAAAGAAAAGGAAAAACAATTACTAGGAATGCCTTAATGTAGATTTAAAAGTGGTTACACGATGCCAGTTACCGTAGTGTACTGGATCCCTTCAGAATGGAAGACAATACTGAGCTAGAGTCAGTGGAAATAAAGATTTAACTTTTCCTATTTACTCCTGCTCTGTCAAGAATTCCTGCCTAGAATATAAAGAGTTGAAGCCAGCAAGGAAAGAACCAGTGGTTATTTTAACATTTAAAGGTTGGGGAGCAATGACATGAGGGAGGCTGAGGTGATCAGAGAGGTAGAAAGGGAATGAGGAGAGTGATGTGTTAAGTAAGCCAAAGAGGGGAAGCAGCTAAGTTCAAAGGACGGGGCTGAGAAAATTAATAGTAAAAAGAGTGCATAGGGCTTGATCAATAGAAGGCTTTGCCTGAGTGATGTCTGACTTTTATGGCACCCATTAGCCTTATACAGGTTTGGGAGGAGCAAGTTATTTTTTAACTCTGACTTACCAGATCATCAAGCTTTGGATGTGTAGAGCTTAGAGACCAAACCCATAACCCGAAAGATACCCTTGAAGACTTTCCTGGCCATAAAAGCACCAGTCTCGTAAAATGATTCCAAGTGGGAACGTTCAGTCTATAAATTAATGAGAGGACCTAGGGACATAAATTTTAGCAACTTTGTATCATTATGAATTTGTGTAAAGGATTTGGTTAGAAGAAATAAAGACTTGAGACCACGTGGCATGTGAACTATGTTTCCAGATAAGGACGTGACTGAACAAATGACTTCTTGTTTAATCACCTGTTCTATTTTTTATGATTTAATACATGAATCTCTTTTATAGGATTGCATTTTAGATTTGATTGATTTTGGTTTTTAATTGTTAAATATGGGATTGATGAGACTTAGTTTTATGGGAATATAATTGGATATAAATTAGGCTTTGGTCAAATTTAAATTGAAAATATAGTAGGCAAATTCCTTAAAGCTTCTTTTTTCCTTTTAACTCAGTTTCTTCATTTGTAAAATTAACGTGTTGAGTTTGATGACCTTGAAGGTCATTATGAGGTCTAATAGTTGAAGATTTTCATTTTATATAGAGGAAATACTGTGTACTTAATCAAAACTTTCATTTTTCAAGTGATTATTTTGACTTCTGGAAGCTTATGAAGAAAATCCCTTAATTTACAACTATTTATATCCATTATCTAGACATTGTCTTTACATAGATGGGGCGCTGTGATAGCATCATATCTAACATAGAAGATGATATTTTTCTTCCAGGCACTGAATTTGAAGCATGAAACATGGGAAGCCATAAACACCCGGTGCTGTCTGTCTGAATTACTCATCTGGAAATGTTGTAAAATCGCATCCATTTTTAAAATTGCTTCTGATCTTGAGCAGATGTGATACCATGGCCCTTCCTGGTGCCACAGCGATGAGGCCGAGAGCTGCTCACGCTACAGCATGGGGTGCTGCTGCAGAGCTGCTTCCTGCTCTCAGCTACCGTCAGAGCCAGCTGGCTTTCAGGTCATTCACTACGAGGATCAGAGCAGGATTCTCAGCTGTGGAATATGCCACCTCCACCACCAGAAGAGGCAGACTAAGGTCACTCTTCTTTCTTCGTGGTGGAGATTCAAGATATAATCAGTTGTCCTTTGGAGGACAATGTTCCGGCATGCTGCACACCACTTGGCCTCTAAAATTTTTACTGTTATGTGAGGTCCCCAAATAGCTGTCAGATTTGTCCTCCACATTCTGGCACACATGTGTCTTACCAAGGCCTCCACGTATTTGCTTATTCTCAAACACCTGATCTGATTAACCTGATGTGGTCAACACAGTGGATCAATGTTATGTTTTGTGTAATGTCCAGATGATCCCGTTGATTTATTTGGACAACATGATGACAGTGGGTGTTGTTAACATAGCCCAGGAACAAGACTAAATGTGCATGTTTGTCTGTCTTAAGTGAATATGAACTGCTCAGATTGCTCCCCCTTCTTCTAATACTATCTAGATCTGGTAGTACTCTCCTGGTTCCCACGGCTGTATATTTTCTGGGCCCTGCAGCTCCTTCAGCATGACTTTCCTTTACTCTCTCAGTAGGAGCAGAACTTCCTTGGCCAGTTTATGCTGTCATTTCACCCTAACACTTGCTTTGGTAGCCCAAGAAGGAAGTAAGTGCAGATTCTGAGGAAGGCAGATGTTTTCTTCCAATATGGAGACTGCTGCAGAAACCACAAGGAAAAGTAGAGAATTAATCTTTAGCACAAAAGAAGGGGCCACTTCTGCAGATCTGAAGAGTTTAAGGAAATTTAAGGATTCAAGATTTTCAAAAGCATTGTCTTAGTCACTTTTCTCACACTGAGACACAGTGCTAGACAACCATGGCTTAAAGGCAAAGGGATTTATTTTGGCTCATGGTCACAGTCCATGGTCAGCCAAGGAAGAAATGGCATGGTGGGGACACAGTGGAAAGAAGCTGCTTACATTGTGGTGGGCAGGAAGCAGAGAGAGAAGGAAGGAGCCAGGAAGGGAAATTCACCCTTCCAGATCACACCCCCAGTGATTACCTCTTCCATCCGGACCCTACCTTTTAACAGCAAGTCATATACACTCCCACCCAATCACCTTCCAAAAGCCCTATCTAGAGGCTCATGAGGCCTTTGGGGGACATTTTGGATCCAAAGCACAACATGCATGAACTCAAATGTCTCCACCTGATGTTTCATGGTCCTATTCTATCCCCATCTGGGTCCTGACCTTGGAACGGCAGACCTCCTGGGATCTGAAAATTCAGAATATTCCATAAGTAAATCTCATAATTAATTATCTCATAATTAAATTCTGGGCCTGATATATAGCTTTCATTGCCCCTTGGCTTTAAGAGATTAGAGTCTTCTATATATTGCCTAGGAGGTTCACTGGCTTTCCTACTTTGCCTTAAATTAATGATCAATTTATTTTTACTTTTTATCATGTCTATTATTGAAACCTCTAGACTTCTTGGATACCCGAGATATTGCCCACGCCAATGCATTCCTTTCCACTAGCTCACCACTGCTGAATGTTTTAGCAATGGAGCTGTCACAATGTATTCGTGGCTATTGCAAATATGCCTAGAACCAGTGTCAAGACCCTCTGTACAAGCTGGCCAATGTGTGAATGAATAATGCAGCCCCAACTTTCATACGTGTATGCATGAACACACACACACCTAAATTTATTATGGGGCCTGGCTTGTGGGATTGAAGAGGCTTAGGGTTCCTTCAGCATGCCATCTACAATCTAGACATCTATTATGGCTTATTTCTACATGTCTCTTCAAGGCCACGTGAACTCATAGGTGGGGCTTTGTGGAGGTGACTGGATCATGGGTGTGTAATACTGGATTAGTGCGCTAATGGGTTTATAGCTGGGTGTGATGTTGGGAGGTGAACTCTGAGGGGAAGAAGAGGGTCACTGTGGGCATGGCCTATATATCTCCCTCCCACACCCTTGAGCAATGCTGCTTCCTGCCTGCCCTGCCATGGACTGTGTCTTCTCTGTGATGTCCCTCTGCCATGCCACCCTGTCTTGGAGCCAGCTGACTATGAAGTGAAACCTCTACAAATTGTGAGCTAAAACAAACCTCTCTTCCTTTAACTTGTGGGTGTCAAGTATTTTGCCTGAGCAATGAAAATGTGATCAAGATAATACACAAGAAAGTGGTATAATTCAGTCCAAGATTGAGGCCTGAGAATGGGAGTGGGGTGGGCAGTGGCTGGTGTAAGTGTCTGAATCTGAAGGTCTAATAACCAGGAGTTCTGATCTTCAAGGTGAAGTTACAAACACACACACACACACACACACACACACACACACACACACAGATATAGAGAGAGAGAGAGGAAAAGAGAAGGAATTCACCCATTTTCTTCTAGTTTTTTTATTCTACCTGGGCCCTCAGTAGATTGAATGATATCCTTCTAAATTGGTGGACAGATCTTCATTATTCAGTCTACTGATTAAAATGCTAATGCCTTCCAGAAACACACACACACACACACACACACACACACACAGAGTTCATCATCTATTTGAGTATCTTTTATTTTTATTAGCACGTTTCCAGTACATGATGTTTACATCCCATGTGGGAAATCAGTCCATGTATATACTGTAACAAATCTTAATTCCCTTTTTGATCCCCTTCTCCTCCCCTTCTTCTCCTCCCTCTTTCTCTTGACCACCTTCTCATTTGAGAATGATCTATCTCTCTGCTTCCTATTATCTGTCTTTTATGCATAAAATTAACCATCATGGCATGTAAAGGAGTAAGACTAGTAATATTGGGCCAGAGGAGTGACTGAATCAAATGCATCTGCCCAAAAGGCCTCAGTAGATCATATTGGGCCCTGCAGAGGTGTTTGTGGCCTTTCAGGGCTGTCCCAGTTTGAGGCTGGGTCCTACACCTTTGTGCTCTCACATGAATCAGTTAAGTGAAAGTTGCCAAGTAAAACTGTGGGCAAGTGGCTCTCTTCTACCAAAGGCAAATTTTTCAGAAGAAAGGAGAAAAGACATAACACTCTTGGCCAATAGGTGAGTAAATGTCACCTATGGTCCCCAAGGGATGTCTTGGCATTACTACCATGTCCACTATAGCTATTGTAGGAAGTGGTGCTTTAGAACACTTTAAATTTGTTCTGATTTATCTATCACTTTATTTTAATACTATTTCTAAGAATCAGTTTTTTTTAATTTACAAAAAAATTAAACTTGAAATTTCATTAAAAAGCCAACGCATAATTTCTTTCCAATTTCCAAATTTCTAATAGTTTTTTTTTAACTCTATGATTTTTAAATTAAATTTTCTCAAGATTGAGGTAACTAGAGAAACTGATTTGGATATAAGTAACTAAGCAGAAAACTCAAGGTCAAATAAGAAAATTCTGGCTGCTTAGAGCCTGCCATACCTCTGGTTTAAAACTGAGAATGCTGTAGTATTCTACCTATGATCCCTCCTAAGGGAGACTTCTGCCACTCCAATTAGGATCAAAGCATACATTGTCCCAGCTGCTCAGAGTGCTGGTTGCTGTGGCACACAGATAAATTTCCTGTCCAAGAATTGCTCCTTAACAAAGGAAACCACTTTGCTGGCAGCTATGCCTTCTTCTTATTCGGTGGCACCCTTGATCTCATGACTGGATAATGTGGGGTACAAAGGCTCAGTGCCCTCATCATATTCAGGATAGCTTTGAAGGATCATTGCAGTTAGGGGCCCCAGAGGGAAAGCCAAGACCTTTCTCCTAAGTGTTTCATAGGTCAAACTTTCCCTTTGTCCATTTCAACTTTCCCCTTTACCTTATATGAACTGCACCTGAGAATATTCCCCCATAAATTTCTTGTCGGAAAATACCCATCTCAGAATCTTCTTCTAAAAATTCTAACCTATATTTGTCTCTGGGAATCTCCATATGGTTTCCATAGTGGTTGTACCAATTTACATTTCCACCAAAAATGTAGAAAGGTTCCTTTCTGCCCACAGCCTCACTGGCATTTGTTGTTTCTTTGAGTTCTTGATAATAGTCATTCTTGTAGTAAAATGAAGTCTCAGTGTTGTTTTGATTTCCATTTCTCTAATGGCCAAGAATGCTGAACAGCTTTCAATTTTATTCGTGTACTTCATAGTGTTTTATAATTCTAAGTCTTGATGTGTTTAAGACAATCTCATTTAGATCACTTTTTATGGGAAAAATTTTTAATAATATCTCTTTGCATTCCCAAAGTTCTCCTAGAAGGAGATAAAAATTTATCAAAGTTTATCACACCCTTTAAAATAATGTAGGCTATACATGGATATATATAATGATTTACTTAATGCTTTGCTATTATAGAGATTGGTTTTGGCAATTTTCTGCTGCAATACTGTACTTTATATTATCATTTTTTTCCCTCTGAAAATATGCAAGGACTGTAAAGCAATTACACTCAACTTTTAGAACCACTGTACAATCAACAAGGTACATGTGGCCCCTTGTGAGTCACTTAAGTCAGGGTGGTAGTGAAGAAACTCCTGACAGACAGGAGCACCTAAGAGCTAACATAGGGGATCATCTGATCCAACCATTTATTTTACTTCTTTATTCATCTCTTGGTGATCATATACATCTTTTTCTGTTTCTCTCAACATCCTAAAGGAAATTTCTTTTCCTTGAGAGTTATGAATTTTTCCAGACTTTCTTAGAAATATTTTAAAAGAGAAGTACCCCTGGAGGCCACTACCTCAACTTCTAAATCATTAAGAATATCTTTTAGAATCACTTGAAATGTTTCTTATCTACTTCCTTACAAAAAAAGCATTCTGGAATCAAAGAATATTTTATCTTATGTATGTATTTTTTAATTGAAATTTTCCTACTTTCACAATAAGTGTATAGGTTTTCAACCATATGATCATCTATGTAAGTTTTGGTGTCTTATGCACAAATATAATCTAGTGTTATATGAAGAAATTCATTCTGAGCTAACAAATTGGGGATTGACAGTAATTTCAAACAGCACCACATCGTAATGCTTTAGGGTGAGGGTAACCACACAATGTGCTCAACTTATCCCAGTAACTCTTAGTTAAGCATGATGAGATTGTATCTTTAGTAGCTTGTTCCATTTTCTTTTCCTTCTTTCTGTTCTCAAATACTTAACAGGCCTGCAGTTTGCCGCTCATAGAAAGAGGCAGTGTGTGCCAATGACACAAGTGTAGTGTGTATCAGTTTGATTTTACTAGCAGAACTCTATATTTTTCTAATATAAAAATAGATGATTTGTAAAGGATTTCCTTTACCGAGTAGGCTTACAAAGGCCATCATAGGAATCAGGGGTGGAAGAACATAAAATGGCTGTCCGAGCACTGGAAAGAAGGTGGATCCAGTCAGAGGTTGAAGGTTGAAGGTTTGGAGTTCACTGCGAGTCCAGTGAGAGTTCTGGTGCGTGTTCCTGTTGGAAAGCCAAGTGGTCTGTGTTAGAAGGCTGAGGTGTCCGCTCTGGAAGCCAGAAGGAACAGAAAAGAATGCCCAAAGGGAATGATGAAGGCAGGAGCTCCTTTGGAAGCAATGGGGGGATTTTCTTCTTCTTTCCCTTTTTATTCTGTCCAGAGTGTAATCCTATTGGTTGGTGCCATTCACTTCCGGGGTTGGTCTTCCTTCTACAAGCAGTAGACTTGTATAGCATACAAGTTATGGTGCTATATATTGTCATAGCAGTGTATTAAGCTAGTTTGTTAGAAATTGAAGAACTATTATCTCTCTACACTTTAATGTGATGGAAGGAACATGCATTAACCAAATCACTTAGTTACATCCAATTCTACTTTGAAATAAAGAAAATGGTTATTTGTGAATTGTATAAAATACTAGGAAAATGAAAGAAAGCCTGGCCTCAAGAAGGCTTCTTACCCAAGGGAATATTAGGGACCCATGAAGGGTCAGAAATGTTCAGTTCAGAAGGTCTTGGAGGCTTGATAAATTTTATCTATGTCATAAACCAAGAGGAGTAATAAAGAACTTATCATTAAGAAATAAAAGAATATTTTATGTCTTAATTAAATAATAACTTGTTTGACTGACATTTCCTCGAGAAACCCCAAGTGTGATCCAAAAGGGTTTATAGCATAGCTGCGGAGGGATGTCCCACTTGTTCTCATGTGAAAAAAGAAAAAGCATCATCCTCGGTGTTAGGTCCAATGTAAGTTATCTAGTTTAAAAGTGACCGAGGAAAGAGGAAAAATACTGAAGAACATTGTGATGTCAAGAGTCACATTTCTAGGGGTGTGACACAAGAACATGATGCTTACCTTTTGTGTTAATGAAATATGATGGGAATTCTGACCAAGATGATCCATCAAAAGATTGTTTGCCGTATCAAGCTGTCAGCTGAAGCATCTTATTTATCTTTTGGTTCTTCCTTTAGGAAGCCAAGTATGAGTGTATGCAAGGGTAAAATTTCAAAAAATTTGGACTAATTCACCTTCAAGACCCAGCAGATTTGCTTTTTCTGCTAATTATGAGACAGTTCCAGCTAATTTTTTCTTCTATAGGACCCCCCCCCCCAGTAAATATATAGAAACTGTGGCAATAGGATTCTGGACATTAATATTTTCCTCCAATTTCTTTCTCACACAGGCAGCCTGTTATGCTGGACCCCAAGGAGCTGGTTAAAAGGTAACAGTAGAAAAATATTGGAGTTGAAGATGTTCACAATTAAGTCAAGGAGAGCAAGCAGGTAAAATCACCACAGTGCATTTCCGTTGTTACTACAACAAAAATTATGAAAATCACAAATTTTTTTCCACTACAAATCAGGATATCAGAAAGTATGTACTGGGTGTCTGATGCAAGCAGAAGGCTCAGTTTGTTGTGAAAGAAATCTGTCATTAGCATGTTTACTCCACTAGGTCATTCATATTTCTATCTAGGTGTCTTTCCAGTACAAGAAAAGAATGAATTGCAGGCCTGCTGATTTTTAAATTTATATAAAAATTCAAAAGGCGAAGAATATATAAATATTTAAAGCAAAATAAAAACTTGAACTACTTGAGTTAAAAGTCACAATAATTGGTGATAGATGAACAGAAAAGAATGGAATCTAGAGCTAGACATTAAACAGTAAATAGATACATCTTCTAGAAAACAACATGGAAATCATCTTTATGATTTTGGCACGAGGAAAGACTTCTCAAACAAGAGGAAAAAGCCTTCATTATGAATGATAATACTAACAAAAGGGACTATATTAAAATTAAGAGGTCATCATCAGAAGACGCTGTGAAGAGAGTGAAAAGGTAGGTCATATAATGAGAGAAGATAATTTGCTACAATGCAGTTGACAGAAGTCTCATTCTCGAAGTACAGAAATGATGTTCTATAAGTCAATAAGTGAAAAACAGACACTCTAATAGAAAAATTAACCCTTGAAGAGGCACTTATGCAGTCACGTTATCTCCAAATGGTCAACATATATAAGAAATGCTCAACATACACACAAAACAGTTCAACTTTTTGAGTCAATAGAGAAATGCAAATTAAATCCATTCTGAGATACCACTAGTATTTAACAAAATAACTAAAATTTAAAAGGACTCATGCAGAGCAATAAGAACACTTTATATTTTGCTGGTAGGAGTTTAAGTTAAAAAAAAACCACTTTGGGAAATTGTTTAACATTATCCACTAGAGGTGTACCTACCCATAACTTACTACCTAGCAATTCCAGTTCTAGAAATATGGTAATCAGAAATTGACACAGAAGTATAGGTACAAGGATGTTCATGGTAGCATTATCCATAGTAGCCACAAACTGGGATCAATCAATGTTTGACAACAGTAAAATTTGTAAATAAATTATGCAAATTATACATTGAGACACCATACTGCAATAAAGAGACATAAGCTCCAGTTAGAGGCAACAGCAATCAATTTCAAAAGAAGAAAGAAGACAGACACAAAATAATATATATTGTTTACTCCAGTTATATAAGGCTTCAAAATAAGCAAATGGTCTTAACAGGACAGTGGTTCACCTTGGGGAGGGCGTTGGAGTAGACACAAGGGGCCTTCTGGAATGCTGTGTGATTTTTTCTTTCTTGACCCAATGATGCTGCGGTGATGTATTTGCTTTGTGATAATACACTGATTCACATGTGTGTGTACATATTATCCAGAATCTGAACCAGTTCCCTCCAAAGCCAGTGCTAACACACTGGTCTAAGCCATCACCATTACCATCTTTTTCATGTGACTTAGGAGAGCTTCTTGATGTTTTCTCTCTGTTTTTACTCTTAGTCACCTTTAATATAATGTCAACAGTTACCAGAATGCTCCCTTCAAATGAGATCCAGTTATATCAAACGTCTGCAATGATGCCACACTTCACCCAGAACAAAAGCCAAGGTCTGACAACCACCTATGAAAGCCTAGATGTTCGATCTTCAGTTGCCTCTGTGCAGTTATCTACTACTCTCCCTGTGTTATGGTTTAGATGTAAAATGTTTGCCCAAAGTCTCAAATGTTCAGAGTGGGGCTGTTACAAGTCTATTGGCTCACAAGGGCTCCAACTTTGCAGGTGGATTAATCCACTGATGAGCTCAATGTTCGATGGCATTATTGGAAGGTAGTGGAGGCTTAGCAGATGAGGCTCAGTGGAAGGGAAGGAATCATGGAGCTGTGACCTTGGCGACTATATCTGGTACCCAGCCCTTTTCTCTCTGGTTCTTTCCTTCTGTTTATGGTTCTTGGCTGTTGTGAGGTAAGTAGCTTTCCTTCATTATACCCTTCCACCAAGATGTTTGTGCCTAATCACAGGCCTTGAAGTAAAGGACTCAAGGCTCTGAATCCATGAACCAAATAAAAATGTCCTCCTTGATGTTGTCTATGTCAGGTGTTTTGTCACAGTGATGGAAGTGTCACAGAATCATCCTCTAATTTAAGTGCCAGCTCCCCTTTGACTGGTGCCCTCAGTTTCCCTGTGCTGCGTTCATTCTTATTTTACACAACACTCCTATCCGTAACATATACTGTGTTGTGTTTTTGTTTAAGAAATCTTATTATTAATTTCCTCTCCTTGCTAAAATTGAACAACACAATTACTAGAGGCTGCTTCCTTCAGGGGTTCTTGGTTTCTTCACTAATTCATTGTAGCCACTTGGAGTAACATAGATGCTTCATGGATATTTGTGGTAGGATTAAAGGAATGAATTTATTAGATGCCTAATATGTGAAAATAATTCTGCTGGGCACCGGGGGCAAAATGCCAAGCAAAACCAGAAATAGTTGTTTTCATAAAACTAGGCCAATTTGAGAGGCAGTTATAAAATGATAATACAGATAATATTTAGTTGTAAAGTGTAGTAAAAGATAAGAGTGCTTTGAAAACTGCAATTGAGGAATTTATCCAGGCATGAAGGTGGTCAGAGAAGACTTTTCAGAGAAAGTAAAGTTTGAGCTGAGCTATCATGAGATTGAATGATTTTGACTTCATAGGCCTAAGGTAAAACTAGTTATGGACATTTCAAAAAACCTTCCAGGTACAGTACTTCTAAGGCATAGCTAAAATGATGACCCACACCATAATGGAGTTTTCCATCTTTAACATACATACAAATTATGTGGGACCTTGATGAAACTCAGATTCTGACTCGGAAAGTCAACTGCAGGACCTGAGATTCTGCATTTCCAAGGGGCTCTCCAGTGATGCTGCCACTACTGTTCTATGCATGGCACCCTGAGATGCAAGGACACATAGCATCAGCCCCAAACTTCCTTCTCATGACCCCGAAGTCTGTTCTAAATTATGAGCAGATCTGGAATCCACCCTCTTTGCTCCAGTGGTATGCACTACACGTCCTGACAAGATAAACATTTTAGCTCAGTAAAGCAGATGTGGTTCAGATATCTCATGAGTTTGTTCTCCACAGATTCTCTTTATGTGTTTTGTTGGAAGCGGTGCCTGTAGATGTGTGCTTTGTTTCCTTCCTCTCCTGTGGGGTGGATCCACCTAAAGGGCAGGGACTACACACAAGTCATCTTTGTGTCCTCTGCCTAACACCATGTGGCCATGATAAATTTAACAAATTTCTACTGAATAATAGCACGTCTGTTCAGAAAGTCTTCCCCCCTATTATATAGATAAAGATGATTTAAATTAACTTTTGATGTGAACTTTTCATTTTCTCTTGCCAAGAATAGAGGCGACAACATTTATGTTTATAATGTGACTAATCAAACAAATATTCATGAGAAAAATTAAAGGCAATATTAACTGGAACAGCACTTTATAAACTGTGGAGGGTTACAGAATTTCAGATGTTATGATACTAAAGGACTAATAGGAACTTATTTTGAGCTAAACTTCACTGTAAATTGAAAACTATAGGAAGAAGTTGGGCTTTTAAAAATAGGATACTTGGTCGGGGATTTGGCTCAGTGGTTCCGCCACCTGCCTCGCAAGCTCAAGGACCCAAGTTTGATCCCCAGTATCAAAAAAAAAAAATTCTAGTTTAAAAATAGGATACTTACCTGATAAGAATGAAGTTGGACCATAGAAAATGGTTAATTTTTTTCTGAGATATGTTTTAATTCCATAGGTTTGTTGCAAGCTTTTTAAAGATAGGAATTTTAATTTTTGAATTATTATTTATTGAGTACCTATTATTGACATTTGAGTTCACAGGAATTTTAAAGACCTGGTAATGATTGGTAAAGATTGGAAAAAGGGCAATCAGCATATGTCAGAGTGCTGATTATTTATTGTAAGTTCAAGGAATAATTGTCCCCTGAGAGATCTGTTCTATAGTGGTCAAAGCTTCACACACTGATTTTCTGTTTAAAGCATAAATCCAATAAATTGACAGTTTAAAATGAAAACAACAAAATAATACTTACTGCGTACTACTGTACACACTTTACATATATCAACTCATTTAAAAGTCAATGATTATTATTAACTCAAATTTACTGGCTAGACCCCAAGGCTCAGAGAAGCAAAAATAGAAAATTATCTCTTCCTAGGAGTGGTGTGTTCTTGAGATACTACATAAAAATGAGAATATTTCAGAGAGGCAATGGAATGGAGCAAAAAAATAATCATGGTTGTGGAATCAGACAGATGCATATGAGAATATTCCTCGGCCACTAATTCTCTGCAGATCCTTGAGCATATCACTTAACCTCTCAGGAATGCAATTTTCTCATCTGAGGAAACAGGTTAAAATCATATAGTCTGTTTATTTTACTACAGTGCTTCCACTCACTTGGCTCGGAAGTGAGAACCAGGCCTGGGTGAGGTAGACTTCTAGCACGAACATGGTCAGATCAGGTAATAATCTTCCCTTTCTCCCGTCCTTGCACTTCTTATGCACCTGCCTCGGCCCGGGTACTTACACATATAAACTGAACTTCTCTTTTCTTCTTCTGTTTTTCAGGTAGTGTTTCCATCTTTCAGGTGAAAGGCATTGGTGACTCGAACTTGTAGAGCAGTGGGATAGGGGTCTGGTCTACTTTGTCATTGCCAGTCTTGTGGGAGTGCTTTTCTTTTTATTGGTACCGGGGATTGAACTCAGGACCTTGCTTGTGGGAGTGCTTTTAATGCACACACACACACAGACAGAATATACAGTGGTACCTGGGTTCGCGAACTTAATTCATTCCACGATTCTGGTCACAAATCGAATTGGTCATGAAGCAAATCAAATTTCCCCATCAGGTTCAATGTCACCCGAAGTGGAGTTCGCAAAGGGAAGCAAAATTTTGCCCAACAGTTCACCAATAGAATCATTCCTGAACCAAGGTATTATGAGATACATATGTTATATTATATTGCATTATATATACATATGCTAAGTAATACAAATCTAGAAGAAGGTCAACCTAGGCCTAGAAGGAACATGTTCACTTATTATTCAATTCTAAAATGCAGCGTCAGTGTGAAGACTTTGGAGAAAACTGCTGCTGTCCGGAGGACAGTTGGACAGTTCACAGCACAACGCTGACTGCTGCTTGGACGCATGCCGGGCCTGTGCTGAGCAGTCTCCGTGTACGGTCCCAAGACAACTCTAGGACGAAACTGTATTTTAACTCCGTCTCACACAGGATCAAAGTTGAGGCCCACAGACGTTAAACAACTAAACCTGGTATAATTTTATGTTGACATCCAGAATGTTTTCCTGTGTCTAGATATATTCAAATACATAGTTTTTCTCATATAGCAAAATTGACAGTTGAAAAAAAGAGCTGATACTTTTTATAATGCATTTACGAAATATATGAATCAGATGAATTTGACAAACAGATTGCCGAGTGAATAAAAGAAGACAAAAAGCATACTGTAGATAATTCCAAGGACATGAAGCTCAGAGTCAGGCACTCCTTATCTAGGGTGCTGGAAGCAAGGATTGTGGTTAGTTTTGGGGGACAGTGACCAGGAGTGGACCATGTGCTCTGGGGTACTGGTAATGTTCTTATTCTTGATTGGGGTGCTGTTTTAGATATTCTGTTTGTGAAAATTCATTGAGCTACACTGAAGATTTTTATGTGTGGCTGAAGAGATGCTCTATTTTGACTAAAATAAGTAAATAGAAAATTGAAGAACATGATCTCCTTTAATTCCATCTTACTTTCTTTTACTCCTTGGACCATTTCATTTGTCTCACAGAATCTTATTGTAATTGAAATTTTACAAAAGAATTACTCTGTGACCAAAATGATCTAAGTCTTAAATTTTTTTCTTCAGGATTGAGTTATCCTTAAGATCTTTGCTGGAAAACACTTGGTAATATTTAAGACTACTATAAATTTTGATATAAAATTATTTCACAGAGTAAATTTCATCAAAAAACATTTAAGAATCAGCTGGCTAGGCATTTTCTTTGCAGTGAATAGTCGGAATGGAAGAAGGTTCAGTATCCACTGTGATTCTAAATATGGAATGACTAGAAATTCTGAATAGAAATGTAAAATACTGTCTATTTTTAGCAACAATCTCTAACAGTGATTTAAATACATTTTGAGTTGGTAACAAAGATCCACCATAATATACTACCAAAATTATTTATAGTAATCTGCTCTCCAGTTTTGCTGAGAGGAAAGATTTGTCAAAAATTTGTAAAATGGCCTTTATATTTATTCATTTCTGAATTTCTGGTGAGCATTAACAATAAGGTATCATAATGATGACTCATTGCATGGCTACTAATTGTACTTGTTACTCTTTCATTTCAAAGCACTTTTTAAAAACAGCAGATATGTTCAGAATCTATTTGGATCTTTGAAATAGTGTTAATTGTAATATACACCTTTGCCAATACAGTGATGTTTTGGGAAATTGCATTTATTGTATCACGTGTTCCAAATATTTTTTATCAGACACCTTGGCACTATAAGATACATTTGTTACATAAGTAACCAAATAGACAAAGCTGGTTTTCATTATCAAACCAATTAGATAAATTAGACTTGCCCTGCACATCATTTCAAAAACATGTGTTAAAGCTCACTATCTTTCCTTTCATTTCTTAAAGCTAGTTTATAAAGGACAAATCTCAAAGCCTTACCTAGAGTTTATTGATTAAATTAAATAAATTCACATTACTTTCAAATTTTCTTACTCATACATGCCATGCTTTATTCTCTAAGGGTGTCTTAACAGGGATGCATGCCTTTGCAAATAGAACAGTGGAAGAGATGAAGTTCTTATGCTCATTGTCCGCCTCTCTGCTGGTAGGTGTATGGCATTTATATCTGTTTCTATGCTACACTTTGTTCTTAACAGAAATGCACATAAGACACAGAAAAACACAAAGCCTGGAATGTTTTATGTAATTTTGATTAAGGAGGCTTTGGTATTCATTTAGAATCCATTTTGGGGGGTCAGGTGGAGATTTTTAATGTCTCAAGACATTGAAATACACTAAAATTAGGAATAGGGGAAATTTTTGTTTACTAACCTATGCACGTGTGTGTGTGTGCGCGCATCTGTTTAGGTGCGAAAAGGACGAAAGAGAAATTGAGAGAGGTGATGTGAGGAAGGGAACAGGCACGATACCATGCTCGGATCAGTTTGGCAAAAGCACATACACAGAAGGCGAGAATCTGCAAAATGATTCCCATAAAACTACAGCTACTTGTGTTATCCCTTTGAAATCTATGTATTCTCAAGATTTTTTTTTTTTTAAGAATGCTGGCATAGATTTACAGATTACGAATTCTGTGCAGTGAACAGCACCAGAGGGCGGTGACAGAGGTGAGGGAAGGAGCCCATGGAGCTGGCTGGTATGGCCTTGAGTGTGTTTAGAAGGGAACAGAAGCTGGAGTCGGTCAGGAGTAGGTGGACGGTGGAGGGGAACATAGATTGTGTTCGGTAACTAAATTTATACCATGGTGGTAGAAAGCAGGCAATTTCTAACTGTGTGTGTACGTTGAGTGGGTAGAGGGTGAAACAAAGTATCTGTTATCAGGAAGAGTCTCATGTGTGTTAGGCTGTGTTTATTTGATATAAGGATTGATTTGAGGTAAAACAGGATAAGAAATTGAAGGATCAAGAAAGGGATGACAGGAGTATTTGTTGCTAGAGATTGTATTGGGATTAAAAGGAGAGGAAAGGAAAACATGTTTTGTTATATCCCCGTTTGTGTCTACCAGCATTATATACAGAGTAAATTCTTGATAAATACCTGTTAATTGACTGGCTGTATTATTTCATAAGCAATGTGACTAAGTCCTCTGCCTGTTAAAATTACTGACAACACAGAAGAGGGAAATACGGAAAGTGTCTCTTCTCTATTCATCAGGCATCAGATGAAGGTAGATCAAATTACAGTAATTTATTCAAGGAATTAGAATTTGGGGAATGTGTCATTCTAGGAAATTGAATCTCTTTGTAGGCTAAGTTGCTTCAATTTCCACAATCAAGTCACCCTATAGTAGACTTTTGATAGTAGTTTTGATAACAGACTATGTTTTACATAGTATCTGAGAAACAACATTATTTCTGCATTTCCCTAAGGAGACTAATATGGAAAACAAACAAGAGCTTCCTGGGAAAGAATAAAATTGTGGATATGTTTTAATTAAAACAAGATTTTTCTTCTTCAGAATTTGTGATAACCTTTTAAAATCTGAGGGAAAACACACAAGAAACATGCCAAGTAGTTGCATACACGCACTTCGGGAGTTCCCAAGGAAGAAGAGACAATTCTCATCAGTTAAAAAAGATAAGAATAGAAATATTGGATTTAAATTTGAACAAGAATCATTTGAAAGATTGGAGAAAAGAATTAATAGTAGAATTGACTGGGGAATGAAACCAATTTCTGGAAGAGAGGATAGAATCCCAATCCCAATTTTAAATCTCAAATTTAAGGTTGCTGATGAGAAAGAAGTTGTAGGGAAAGGAGAGAACAAGACAGAGGGTGGCACACGGGGGAGAAGGGACAAGATGACCCTCCAGAATCTCCTACAACAGTGAGTGCGGGAGGAGAGACTTTAAATCCCTGGCCTTGGGTGGTCTCCTTCTGCCCACAAGGTGAACAGAGGCTTCGGGGCTGTGCAGGAGAGGCGTGGGTGCCCGCGGGTCAGCTGTCTGTGACAGAATCTGGACCTGGAAACCACTGGATCTTTTCCTCTTCCCATATGGAAGCTCAGGGCTCATGGAGGCAGATTATTTTATTACCACCGAAAAGTACAGTTTTAAGGGCAGATTGAAGAAACTTATTCTTTTTCTTTTTCTTTTTGCAATAATGGGACCAATAAAGGGTCCAGAAAGTTTCAGTACATTTCAGGGCACAAAATGACTTAGGAGAGGTCATGGCTGAGCACATAGGATAGATTTCTTTTCCATGTTCAGCTCAGAAGTCATTGAATTTCCTGTGAGTAGGATTTATTTGATCAAGACTCATGAGGACCCTGGGAGAATAATTCAGGAGGATAGAACATATTGCCCCTTCAGAACCAAGGGGAATACAGAAGTGGTGGTGTGGGACTGATTGGGAAATTGATGCCTTAAAGTCTTTTGCACTTTAGTTTAAAGATTACCTGCCTTAGTTGATTGAGTCTCCTGTACATAAACTGAACCATGAGCAACAGATGATTTTCTAGGTGTTAGTTTCCTCATCTGCAAAGTGGGGCTCATGATGTCTTCCAATAGTGTTTGGTAAATGTGAAATGTGATAATTCAGTAGGATGTTTAATGCAGTGAGCGAAATGGGTGGCAGGTAGTTAGTAGTATTCCTTTACGCTCAGGACACAGATCAGAGCTAAAATGACATGTGGATGAATCAGTGAGATGGAGACTGACAACCCACCACAATGTGTATTCAGGATTCTGCCTCACTGTTCAGGAAATCTGTTCATCAGTGTTGCATGGGAGGTATCGTCAGACTTTTACAAAATGAGAGAAATACTTCATCAGAAAGATCTGACCTAGACCTCTCAGCCCAGCCACAAGGTCTTCTTCTTCCCTTGAGGAAGAAGAGCTTCATTTTGAGCTCTCCAGGAGGAATGACAGTGCCCTTGGACTTGGCTTTACACTTTTTGACATTCTCTTTTTGAGCTGAGAAGACTAAATTGCTGTGTGATGTCTTGATGATTTTCTGAGTTGTGACTTGGGAAGCTAGGCATGAGATTTGATGGATAAGACATTTTTGTTTGAGGAAAATTTGAGTAGAGTGATCTTGGAATGCAATTCCAGAATCCTCTCACATTTATTTCAAGATCAATGACAGAACATCATTTTAGTTTTAGTGTGCAAAATATTTTGAACAATGGTTATGGTAGAAATAGTTTTGGACAATGGAAGTGCTGGAAATAGATACTATTCTGTCCTTGACTCTGTTAAGGTAATGGTATTTTCTAAAGCATAGATTCCTATGGATTCCTGTCAGAGAAACAGACCCACCAATGCACACATCCTTCCTTCAAACAAGACTTGAGTCATCTCCACGTGGTGCAGAACTGGAGCAGACTAGGGTCTTCAGAATTTGAGGTCCTCTACCCCCTCATTCTTGAGTGACTTGAGATCACGAACAAAACCTTTAGCATAAGAAGGGTGGAAATTTTCCTATTTGTATAAAAACAAAAAACTCCTGTAGAATAAATCATCTTCATTTTTTTAAAAAAAGCAACTAAAACAGTAGGACAAATCACTGAAGATCTAGTTAAAGGAGGTGCATTGCAGTTCTATGAAATTGGGGAATCATTTGATCTCTCTGAATCTCTGACTCCTCTTTTTTTTTTTTTTTGTGCGGGGATCAAACTTGGGACCTTGCGCTTGCGAGGCAGGCGCCAGAACCACTGAGCTAAATCCCCCAGCCTCTGGCTCCTCTTTTTAAAAACTTAAACATGTACTAGATCCCTCCTGGTTTTGAGACATTCTTGAATGTACATGGAAATCTGTGGAAATGGTAGAGTGACTTTAGTGTAGAAGGAATCACATGCTTGAAAGACTTAATAAAGAAGGTAGATTTTGAGTTGTATTCTGAATATTTGTAATGATCTAGAAGGGAAAATTGAGGATTAGAAATGGAAGAAAATGGCATTATTAAAAAATGGGAGAGAACAGAAGGTTTGGAATGAAAGTTATGAAAGAGCAGCAGGGGAAAAGGGAAGTAAGTGATTTCTCTTTCTTAATCTCTGCCTCCATATTCAATCAGACATAAATTCTGTTTCATTTGACATCTTCTTTCCTAAACCAGAACTGGAAGAAGTCATATCACGACAAGAATCTGTACCAACTTGTGTGCTGACATTACAATCTATAGGCATTTATGTGTTCAAATTAAGACAGCATTAATGCAAATGAGAATAGTTAATTTTAATTCTCAGATAACTTTTTCAGGAGAATCTTCTCGGTGGCCTCATCTCTTAAGGGAGAATAATGATAACTTTCCATTTTCACCTCATTAAACATCAACGATATCTGCTCCTTTTTACTTTACCAAATAAACATCAAAGCAAAACAGAACATTGATGCATTTTCATCATTACAGATATTTGTCTTCACAAAATTATTTTTAATTATTAAAATAGGTTATTTTATTACAAGGATTTGAAGCAATAAGGATACAACATACTTTTGAAGTCAGGATGTCAAACCAGATGTGAGGAACACATATGTTGACACTGAAGTCAAAAAGACCCACAAAAAATGACAAATGATGAAGAAAAAGCACCATTACAGCAGTTCTTGACCTTTTGAGAATATGATCAGCCTGTCAGCACTAATGGTTTTCTATGCTCATAGCAAAAAGCTATGAGTGCTTACATTTGTGATGGAGGTCAGATGATATCTCAGTATAAAAATAATGAAATAGAATCCTGTCAAACACACAAGAAAGTAATTCTCCAACTGTCCTTTTTCTCACTTCCCAACATAGATGCACACACTATATATATATACACACACACACACACACACACACACACACACACATACACATATATATAATGATTCTGGCTTTTTTTTTTTCTTCTACCATCTCAACCAATCCAATCCAATGCCAAAGAAGATACTTAACATTCCTAAAGGGCATTATAATACCCAGAGTAGTTATTCGGATCATATGATTTCTTAAATCTTCTGAGAATGAGATAAGGGACCAGGAAATGGTATATAACAGGGACTTGAACCAAGTTAATCTATTGATACTCTTCTGTAAAATTGAATTGTTTGGAAATTCAGAGGAATTGCTTATAATACCACCCCCACCACGGGACATTTCTTTTTTGCCTAAAGTTCTGTCTTCTTACCTAGCTTTCTTGAACTTATTAAAGAGGAGTAAAGTTTTCTGGAAAGGTCTAACAAAACTATTTTCATGATTATCTGGGTTTTTGTTAATGGGTCCCCATAGACTTATTTTCTTAAATTTTATTTTTTCTGTATATCCCTTTATTGGTACATTTTAGGTATACAATATAATGACATCCATCACTGGAAATTTGCACCTTTACATACTCTCTTGGTTCTTATTTTTTCCCCCTTCCCCTGCCCTCCCTTCAACCCCTCCATTCCCCCCCATTTACAAAGATTTTGTTTCCTTTTTCTCATTTTCTCATATTAATTCCACTCCCTTCTTTCCTTTCCCCACCCCTCCCACTTACCCTTCCCCTTTGCCCCTTTTCTTCCTAGTTCACATTATCTATTACACCTTTTTGTCCTTATTTACACTTTCAGTTTCTTACACTGTTTGGTATTTACACATGTGTGTCTTATTTATTTCACTTGAGAGTATC
>NW_004624743.1:7327385-7380541 GCF_000247695.1 Heterocephalus glaber | reverse complement strand
GGGTGCTGGGACCAGCTGAGCTTCACTGCCCTAGGAGCCTGGGATAGAGGTGGGGAGCTTCTTTCTGGGTGCTGGGACTAGCTCAGCTTCTCTGCCCCAGGAGCCTGGGATGGAGGCAGGGAGCTTCCTTCCAGGTCCTGGGACCAGCTGAGCTTCACTGCCCCAGGAGCCTGGGATGGAGGTGGGGAGCTTTCTTCCGGGTGCTGGGACCAGCTCAGTTGGTAAGTTTTTAATTATGTTTTCAATTTTATTGATTGATATTGGGTTGTTTAGAATTTTTAGGTCTTCTTCGTTCAACTTTGGTAATTCATTCATATCTAGGAATCTATCCATTTCTTCTGTTTTCCATCTTATTGGCGAATAGGTTCTCAAAGTAGGTATTGATGATCCTCTGGATTTCTACTGGGTTCATTATAATTTCATCTTTTTCATTTCTAATTGCAAGGATTTGGGCCTTTTTTTTTCCTTTTTCTGATCAAGTTGGCTAAGGGTTTGTCAATTTTGTTTATTCTTTCAAAGAACCAACTCTTGGCTTCATTGATTTTCTGTGTTGTTCTCTTAGTTTCCATTACATTGACTTCTGCCCTGATATTTATAATTTCCTCCTTTCTATGGGCCTTGTGTTTGTCCTGCTCTTCTTTTTCTAGAAGCTTGAAGTTCAGCATCAGGTTGTTTAATTGGGCTCACTCTGTTTTCCTAATATGAGTATTCACTGCTATGAATTTCTCTTGTAAAACTACTTTCATTGTGTCCCATAGATTCCGATATGTTGTTTTGTCATTGTCATTTAACTGAAGGAACTGTCTGATTTCTTCTTTAATTTCCTCTGTGGCCCATTCGTTATTCAGATGTATGTTGTTAAATTTCCACATGTTTATGAGATTTTTGCACTTTCTTTTGCTATAGATCTTCAATTTCATTGCATTAATAGTCTGAGAATATTCAGGGGGTAACTTTAATTCCTTTGCACTTATCTAAATATGTTCTATGAGTGAGTATGTAGTCTATTTTGGAGAACAACCTGTGTGCAGCTGAAAAGAATGTATATTTTGATTTTGTGGGGTGGAACACTCTGTAAACATCTGTTAAGTTCATTTGTTCAAGAGTTTGATTGAGTTCTAGTATTTCATTGCTTGTTTTTTTGTCTAGTTCATCTATTTGTGACAATGTGGTATTGAGGTTCCCCACTACTGTTGTATTAGTACTTATATGATTTTTCATGTCCATTAGTATTTGTTTATATATTTGGGCACACTAGTGTTTGGTGCATAGATATTTATGATTGTCATCTCTTCCTCTTGGATTGGTCCCTTTACAAGTATGTAGTGTCCTTCTTTGTCTCTCTTAATCAGCATGGATTTGAAATCCACTTGGTCTGCCAAGAGGTTAGCTACTCCTGCTTTTTTTCAGGTTCTTTATCATGTAGTATTGTTTTCCACCCTTTCACTTTCAGTCTATGAGTTTCTTTTTGAATTAAGTGTTTTTCTTCTATGCAGCATATTGTTGGATCTTGCTTTTAGACCCATTCTGCCAGTCTCTTTTGATTAGTGAGTTGAGACCATTTAACATCAATGGTTATAACTGATACCTATTGAGTTATCATTGTTATGACTTTTTCTTTTTGTTGGATTCTCCCCCTTTGCTTTTAATTTCTTGTTGTGCCTGGTGGATTCATTCTGCTGGGCTTCCTGGGGTTGTGATCCTCATTGTCTTTTCCTAGGATATTGTCTAAATTTTTTGGAGTGCTGGTTTGGTATTCATTAAGTTCCTAAGGTGCTCTTCATCATGAAAGTATCTTATTTTCACCATTAATTTTGAAAGAAAGTTTTGTAGGGTACATCAGTCTAGGTTGGAGTTTGTTTTCCTTTAAGGCTTGAAATACATCACTCCAACCTCTTCTTGCCTTGGGGGTTTGCATTGAGAAGTCTGCTGTGATTCTGATGAGGTTTTTTGTATGTGATTTTTTTTGTTCTCTAACTGCTTGTAGAACTTTGTTCTTCTGTTGGGTTTCTGGAACCTTAACTATTATATGCCTATAGGTAGATTTTTTTGATCAAGGCTATTTGGAGTTCTATATGCCTCACTTGTCTGTATGTCAAGTTCTTTTCCCCTGCTTGGGAAGTTTTCTGCAATCACTTCTGTGAACAGTTTTTTTATGTTGTCTTCACTTTCTCCTGTTTTTTTATTGACTTCGATCAGTCTTATGTTATCCTTATTTGCATTGTCTAGCAGCTGCTGGATTGATTTCTCGTGGTCCCTTACAATTTTAAAGCAATTTTTCTTTTTCTAGTCACTAATTGCAATCTTATCTTCTATATCTGAAATTCTGTCCTCACATCCACTCATTCTGCTGCATAGACTTTCAATGGAGTTTTTAATGTACTGGAAATCTGTTTGCATCTGTTTTATGGGTTCCATTTGTTTTCTATTTTGAGATTCCATCATGTTCCTCAGCTCCTCTATTTTTTTATCTGTGTCCTCTCTAGATTTATTAATCATGTCTTGCTCTATGGGCACAATCTCTGCTGTTATGTCAGAAATTATTCCTGATTTCACTTTTTCCAGATCCTCTTTCATTGCTAGTTCAGGGAGTCCAGGTGGTTGAGTATCAGAGTATTCCATCTTGTTTCCCTTTGTGGTTGCCTTAGGTGATCTGGAAGTTTGGTTCTGAGGCTTGTTTACATGTCTTCTCATTTCGACAGGTGGGTGGGGTGTGCTGCTGGGGCCCATGTGGCTCACCTCCTCTGGGATGGGAGCAGTGGTAGGTTGGCCTGGAGGCCTCCTACTATGTGCTGGGAGGTGTGGCATGTTGACTCAGAAGCCTCCTTTGTGCTGGGTGCTGTGGCATGTTGACCTGGAATCCTCCTCTGCACTGGGAGCTGTGGCATGTTCACCCAGAAGCCTCCTCTGCACTTGGAGCTGTGGCACACTGACCTGGAAGCCTCCTCTGGGGTGGGAGCTGTGGCACATTGACCTGGAATGCTCTTCTGGGCTGGGAGCTGTCCCCATACACTTATTGACAGGAACTAAGGAGAAAAATAACTCAATTTGTACAAGAACTATGTACAACATGGAGAGAAGCCCCCTCACAGGTCTCTTTGTTCTTTTACAAAGGTTGGTCATGATACAGCTTCAAGAATAATGGAAGAGAGCTTAAAAGTAAAGTGAAGTCCTCCTGGAATTAAAGAATATTCCAGGTATCCACTGATATATGAGTGAATGATTATAAAAATTCTAATAATATGGGAAATAAAATCACAACTGAGGTAACCTACTGCTGTGGATGGTCTATTAATCAGCAAGAACCATAAACAGATCTCATGCTATGATCAGGTGGCTGGATAGGAGAAATTTCTAGCCAAATGGGATCAGCTCCCTTAATGAGGAGGATCAACTGGTGCACGGAAAAAAAATAATGTTATTAAATTGACCCAAAAAGCAAGAAATAAAAACTTATTGTCAGTTTGTCCTGAATAATGAGATTTTTCTATAGGATTCCTGCCTGCTCGTTAAATGTCATAATAGCCATAGACAATATCCACAACTGTTTATGGCTGAAGTTCAGTTTGTGTATTCTCTTGCTTTTCCCTTCTCCATTAGTTCTACACTTATTGTACCTGCGATGTCACAGATCTAACTAAAGAGTCATTACCAACTTTCCTCTCCCCTAATCTCCTTAATCAAGCAAGCTAAGTATGTTTTTCTTAATTTCTTCTATAGTGACATAGCTTCCTGTTGCAGGGGCAGCATCATCTGAGGACATGGAGAGTAGAAGAAAGTTCAGTCAGGTCTCTGAACTCTGGAAAGGCACTATTTCATGTCTTAGAAGTTTCTCCTGGGATTCTTCATCCTCAGGTTGCATTAAGTCAAAGATTTCCATTTCAATTTTATATCTCAATGGATGAACTCCATTTTAATCACCTTGGTGGGTCATGTTCTTCATGGCATTTCTCTTATTCTCAGTCATTTGACATTTCCTCCTCAGGGTAGCATGACACACATGAGCTATCTCAGAATTTCTTGAATAAATATTCACTATAATCATTTCAAGGAAGGCAATGGTAAGTTATTGGCACAACAGCTTACCTGAATTTTCTGAAGTTTAGGAAATTTTTTTCACTGTGGCTCAGTAAATAACTGGGAGTCAGACATTTATTTCCTCCCTGCTGTATTTTGCCCCTGGGGAAATATGCATTCTTTTACCTCAATGATTTAATATGCAAAATGGGAATAATTATACTTCTCCTTGGCTCATTGGAGGATTAGGAAGATCAAAGGGTTTTTAAAATTTAGACAATATACATACTACATGCTTTAAGAAGGAATTATTATTAGAATTATTACCATCAATAAGGACTTAAATATATGCCTTGTCAAAGAGAATTCTAAAAGTTAGAATTCAAGCTAATAAATTAAAACAGGCTTGAGGGTATATGAACTTGAATTGTCTGTCAATGACAATTGGATGCAGTGAGTAATCCAATTTGCTTCAGGAAATATGTAGCTGTGGCAGTGGTGAAGAGTAGGTATGAGACAGAAACCTAACAAAGGGAGTATATAGATATTCATTAACTCCTTCAGGAAATAGTGAAAGGAAGAGGAGGAGCTGGAACATGAATTTACCAAGAGAGAGGAGAAAGGAAGTGTAAAAGGATAAAATACAGAGAAAGCCTGGAATGTAAGATGACTCTGAGAAATTAGAAAAATTCTCGAGGCTCAGACTTTTATGTTCAGGAAGTGTCAACTGACTGACAGTCACAAATGAGATTCAAGGGGAAATCAAGGGATTGGGAAGAAATGAAAAGCAGCCACTCATATTATTCCCTAATTAGAACCAAAGTTTTACTTAGAATGGAAAAGAATGGTGAAATAAGCATAAGGCTGGAAGAAACCACTTAAACTGCCTACAAATTTTATACCTGGAACTAAGTGCACTAGTCTAGACAAGTGAACTAAGAAGCTCCCAAGGCCGAGGGTGCTGTCCTTTTAGGGAAGCCTGAAAAGCTTGGATTTTTCCCTCTGGAAGAAGGAGGCCAAGTGGGCACATGATCGAGGAGGTTCCTTTGGGCACCAGTGTCTTCTATTGAGAAAGTACAAACTTATTCTGTGAGTTTCACATCTCTATCGGAAGGGAATTCTCCCTGAACCTTGGAAGAGAAGAGAAGAACATACTTAGAGACTGCAATGATCCAACAGGTGATAATAACTAATATGTAAATAGGCATTAAAAAGAAGTTAAATTCAAGCATGAATTTTTAATTTTGATGGTAAGATGGGCAGATATTGTCCTTCATTAACATCTCCCTTGGTGTTTTTACCAGAATCAGATTCATAACCTGAGGACAATCACACATTGTAGATATACAAATATCTTTATGTTCAAGATAGAAATCAACAATTTTATGTCTCATGAAGAAGTGAAAATGTCAACATATCTCTTGCTAGTACAACAAGTTTCACTTATGCACAAGTCCATGATTATGGACCCGAAAAGGTGGGGGACACATAAATCATCTTACCTTCCCCTGTGCACTCCAGGGGTAAGTAGGTGTTGCCTAGAGAGTTTTAGGTAGTATTATTCAGCTGCTGTCCATTGTGGGGTGGCAACTTAAGCTTAGAACGGAAGACCTGAACTAACGCTGTAGTTTCATCAGCTTCTCCTTCATCAGTAACACTTAGCAATTAATTGTCCAAGATCAACTTCCAGATGCTTTGGAAATTCCTGGGTGGTTTTGTTGACAATGGGACAGGTTGCATATGACAACAGTATAATATTCATTTATCTATTCCACATTAATTTTTGAGTATTATTATTTTCTAGGCAAATAGTCCTGTTCTTCATGGACTTAGCCACTTGGGACAATGGTTTTTCTCTACTTATTAAAATCACCTTGGAAGATTAAAAAAAACATATGATGATCCTTTTCCAACACACATGCTAACACTTGAGGAATCAGTGTTGTTGGTGTAGACTCCAGTGTTCTTAAACAGCTCTCAGAAATGCTGATGCTCACTTATAGTTGAGAATCACTGATTAAGAGAGAGAACTGGTTAAATGTAATTGAAAGATAATGATTATTATGATAAAGAAGCATGTATGGTAGAAGGGAAGTTTGGAAAATCACAGACATACTTGTATCTAGAATAGGTGTAAATGTTTTAGGATTTATAGAGAAAATGTAACAGGTTTGAAAGTTACTTTATTGAAGAGTTTATTATTAGAGTTATATTTAGTTATAAAATTCACCTTATAATTGCCATGCAAAAAAGATCAGTACTAAGATAATTGGTGGATGATAATGTATAATATTTTTCTGAAAATTCTATGGATCTGGAAATGTATGGATTTGATTTGCTCAGATACATGGTAGCAGAAAGACACTTAATAAAGTGCACTGTAGCAGGAAAAGAGAGTTTCTTTCCATATGCATTGGTTTAAAACCAAAATCATTGGGTTGGAGTACAGACAATTAAGCCAAGTTTAACCCTGGAAGGCTCATGTAAGAATGGATAATAATTTGCCACCAAAATAATCACATGTGGATAATCTTGCAACTGGCCTGAGCCTTAGCATCAGATGTAACATATTCCAAGCACTTGCAGGTTGTGCAGTGTCCAGAGTTTGGACCAAATTATTCCAGAGCAATGCTTTAAGCATCACCTTGGCAGAGGTACTTTTAGTAACAAAAGGATTCTCCAGCACGTTGTGATTTCTCTGAAACAGTGTGAGGCAGTGGTCATGAAACTTTTCTTTCTTAAATCACATAGACTCTTATTTTAACTGGAGTTAAGGACAGGTTATTAAACTAATGGCAACCTAACCTGAAGTCACAGTCATCAATGGCATATCTAATTGCTCACGTACTCAATTTTCCCCTTCTTAAAATCACTGATCTCTTCTTATGATGCATTTTAGAGTAGTTCTCAGTGGGAGAACTCTCTGCTTATTGATAGATAACTGATGTTTTAGCATCTAAAACCAATGTAACCAGCATACTATGGGCAGTCACAGAAACTAGGAAGCAGTACTTCAGAGTAGAAAGGCCCATTTGCTCTGTAATTCAAATTAATGGATAGGAACATGTTCTAAAATCAATATTTAAAATAGTGGCCTTTGGGCCTCCAGTATGTTTTTCACCATTATTATCTGAAGTGAAGATGTTGAGATGAAAAGAAACAGTGAGTTCCGATTTAGCTTTCTTTGACTAGGTCTTCATTGTAAACAGCTATTTGTGTATTTCGTTTGTTAGAGACAATCAGAGCCCTCTGTGGACTTGGGAGTTCCAAGGCCGGACACCATGCACACCGGAAGACTCCTCAGTTTCAGTGAAAATGCTGAGAATCTCACCCAGAAGCAACCACTGACAAGTGAGTGTTCTGTAGTAATAGGTGACATTTTGTGTAGAAAAAGAGACCCAATGGACGCCTGCAAGGCAAGCTCAGGGCAGATGGCTCCGCAGGTAGGACTTGCAGAAGGCTCGCGTGCAGATTCCCCAGAGAAGTGACCGGGGGTCATTTTGTTACCGATGCCTCAAAGGACTTGTTCTGATCTTCTGAGACTCAAGGGGACCCCTCTAAGCCAACATAGAAGTGCTCCCCATTTTGGCTTTGTTATACTCTGCCCCGTTGGACACACAGTGAAGCATTGTCTCTACGTGAGCAGAGGCACCAGCACATGTGACTCCGGTCATAGACAGACCAGCTCCGTGCCTGCATTTTAATCAGAGATTTACATATAGCCAAAGACTGCAGATGGTCTTGAGGATTTTACCACAGTCTCCCAAAGCAGGCTTCAAACACCTGGGATTTGTGTCCCCCGGCAAAGCACAGATTCACATTTTCCTTTTTTTGTTAAGTATGTTTAGTTTTATCTCAGGAAGGCGCTCTTCCTTTGTAGCATCTCAGCAAGAAAGCAATGGTGCCTCCTTTTCTTGTAGCCGAGTGCCGCGCATTCTTACGAGGTTTATAATTACATGTTTGTGACTTTACCCCAACAGCCTTGCCCCATGAATACAGATAGCATCTCACAAAAGGATAGGCTGGGAACGACTCAGACAGGCAGGGTGGGAGGAGAAAGCGAGGCTGATGTGCTCAGTGACCATCTCTGGGACAGCCGGTGGGGGAACTGTGCTCCCCGGGACTCTGGAGTGGCCTCTGGCCTGAAACACTGGCCTTGTGTTTCCTGGACTGTGACGCTCCCTTGGGAAGAAGAAATACTCAACCTATTGGCTGACATTTTATTTATATCACAGCTCTTGTTGAATCGTTCTGAAGAGCCTGAGGTGGCCATGGCATTCCTTCTCTTTATTCACTTGGTTACAGTTTAAAATTTGAATAGCTGTTTATGCTGGAAGGCTGAACACCCAATCAGCAGTCTTTGAATTGAAGCTGTATTGTTCACTCATGGAAATGCCTGTTTCATCTGTCAGCTCTCTTTTATAGTGAGCCTAATAATTTATGCTTGCTAAAGATGTTTTCTGACCTGTGATTCCATTGCCAGTTAGGGAAGGGCTTTGGCAGCATTCATACTTCCTTTCCTAATAGGGGGCCAGTGAGGTACAATTTAGTGAAATTACTGCTCCAGTGCATTAATGGTACCCAGACCCAGACTGGGGGAGGGCAAGAGGCTAGGGGTGAGGGGCCCTGTTCTTTAAAGAGGGCCACTGGACTCCAGAGAAAGACACCCTGGCAAAGGGCTTCCTGAGGAGCCGTCACTCTCCCGGAGGTCTGTGTGTCCCCAGAGTGCCCGATGGCTGAGTTAACACACCTGCTGAAAGGTTAGAGGCCACTACACAAGACTTCACACCTGTCCACTCCCACCAGTACAAATAGAGCATTCACCCAAATTTCTTCATGTCTCTTCCAGTTTATCTTATTTTTTAAAAATATAGTGTGATTCTATTAGACTGGCCAATTTTTTAAAAATCCACAGTGATAAAAATCCTTTGTGGTCTTCAAAAGAAAGAATCTGTATATGCTTGTATTTATTGTATTACTGTTGCAGTCACATTTCATTAATGGAACTTCTTTAAATGTGCCATGCCACATTACAATTATAATAGTTTCAAGTCCTTGTTTTGCAAGTCACTGGCTGAATTGTCCCGAAGAAAACTTTTCTGATTACCAGTGGAATTATTATTCAGGTGAAGTATATTTTTTCCTGTTTGGATTCTCTCATAAAACTCTCTCAGACAGCACCTATCTTATCCTCGGTAAAATCACTTGTGTGCCTATTTTGTACCTTACTACTTTATCTTATCCACTATGTAAAATATTGCAAACTTGTCTCCCCCAGTGTTTTTCATTTGTAATGGACTTACTGAAGATTGGTAAATTGATTACAAGAATATTTTAACAAAATAGCCCAAACTGAAATAGAATGTGACCTTAAATATTTGCTCAAACTAATTAAAATATTTAGTGACTGATTCTCTTCAGTTTTTGCTGTTTTGTTGGAGATATTTTTATAAACAATTCACCAATATTCAATATGCAATAATATGGATGAGCACACTCATGAAGCAAACTTCACATGTCTTGAAGTTTAATAAAAACGAGTAAATAAAAACTATGTATTAGGGGAAGGGGAAAGGAAAGAAGAGAAAGGAAAAGTTATGAGAAAAGGAAAACATGGAAACAAAGTCTTTGTAAATAGGGAAGGGGGTGAAGGGAGGGCAGGGAATGGGGAAAAAATAAGAACCAAGATACATCCGGTACAGGTACAAGCACCCAATGATGAATTGTATACCTAGAATGTATCAACAAAAGAATTTAAGGAAAAAAAATAACTGTGTATTAACTTTTCAAAAAAGAAAGGCCAACAGATTTTGGGTGGATTTTTCCAAATTTAAATGACTCTTTTGAGAAAAAATTTTGGAAGGTGATTCTCAGTGATTCTTGACTTTAATCATTTTGGAAGCCAAAGATGTTGAAACACTTCCGTTGAACCGAAGGGCCGTGGGTGTGCTATTGGCTGTACAGGTCAAGGTCTCCAACTTCTAAGACCATGGTAAGGGTCACTGCTTTGGCACTTTGGCCTAACAGAGGGCTTTGCTCCTGAGGTAAGCCTTGGTGACCCCTGCCAGCGAGCTTCAGAAAAGTTCCGTGATGGGCTGGGGATCACTAAAGGAGTAAGAAACAGCGCTGGGTTTGAGCTCAAGCCTCGGACTGGGAAGTACCTCACCTGCCACCCCATTTCTGTCTTTCAAGTTGTGCATCTTCCTTTAATAAGTAGGCACAAAATCTTGTGCCTACTGTCTTGTTGACTGTACATTTTTGCCTTACTGAAACATGATTGCAGAGGTTAAAAAGAGTAAAACTCAAAAATGTTAATTTTACAGTTGAGGAAAGGAGAGATTTTATTTTTGCTGTTGTTATAATAGTAAACTATAGAACTTAGCAAACTTACCATAGTCTAATTGCTGAAATAAGAACTCTGTGAAATAGATTTGTTTATAGTCTATTAATAAAGGTGCAAGATACAGAAAAGGCCAGTAATTTTCTGAACATGACAAAAAACAGTACTCAAAAGCCAACACTCTTAATATATATGTTATGACATACATGAACTATAATTACACTAATAGTTAATAGCAAAATTGGGTATTTTAAGTTATAGCTCCCTGCAAAGCTTTTGCTAAATAGTTGATAAAAACTGCATGAACTCCTTGCTGCTATCTAAATTTCTTTCTTTAACTTCATCTTTTCTTGACCTGCTGTACAGGAGCAATAGACCTAAGAATTGGTGTTAATTATGACTTTTTTTAATCTCAAAGTTTGACCTACTTTATTTTAGACTTGGACCCAGACTCAGTTTTCTCTCCTATTTTTGCATACCAAGCTCAAAAGTTCATTGATATTTAAATGTGGTTTATGGATGGTGAGAAAGAAATCATGAAACTGTGGACTGTTCAGGGAGGGGCCATAAGAGATTAAAAGGGCTGAGGGTCTTTTCTGAAGACAGATAAGCTGAAAGTCACGATTTGACTTCAGTCTAGAGAAATAAAGGCTTTGAGGATGAGTTAATCATAGTTCCAAAATTGTTATGTAATATTTCTCGGGCAACATGGCTTTATTCCCCAGCGCTCTCCCCAGTGGTTATTTGTTAGATTTTACATATACCTTAGGTGTGTTTTTCACAGCATCCCCTTTTCCAGGACTATCACGGACAGACACTTTTGTAGGCTTTGTGCCCCTGTGTATTTCTAGTAGTCCTTACACAGTGCCTCTCACTGCATAGACACCTAGGAAGTACTTAAGGGAAGTGAGCTGTAATTTTCAGAGAACTACGAAGCAGCTTTGAGCAGTAGCTAGTATATTGATGAATCTTGCTACCCCAAGAGTGATGATAGGCTCATATTCTCAGCAGATTCAAGAAATCTTTAAGTTAAATTCTGGTCCACCTATAGTTGATTGCCAAGAAACTTAGATGTATTTGCAGGAATAAATTACTTTTGGAGGTGCGAACTTGAATGACAATATGTCCTTCCGTAGAACACCTTTGGCATATCGAGCCGGATAATACTTGGTCTCACTTAATATGACATTCTCTTGGCTGATAGTTTTACAAGTCGTAGTAAATGTGTGTGGAAACTTCATCTATCGATTTCTCTCAAATGTCTTGCCAGATTGTTCTCATTATGAAAAACTATCACGATTGTCATTCTAGCTGATCCTACTTTGATTAACCTCAGTAGTTTGTTTGATTTTTCATCGTTAAAAGAAGACTTTGAGAAATGAATGTGTTCACGCACCTTTAACTCAGAATTAACAAAGCGAACTTAGTATTTTGAATTTTCTGCTTCTCCACTAAATTCCATGGCTGGGACTTGAAGACCTTCTAAGGGCGTGCCACTGGAGGCTGCTGACCTGGAGGATTAGAAATAGGTATCAAAGAACAGCTTGTGGATGGCTGCAGTGAGGACTTGTGATGGCTAAAAGCCCTTGTTTGCTGTCCCCACCTTTCTTTTCTTTCTCTCACCTTCTCAGCTCCTATAGAGATGCAAGCTCCACAGCTACTAATAAAACAATTCGGCTTTTTGTAGCAGATGGGGACCTCCATCTGGTGTCAACATGTAGAGGGATGCCCTTGGTGCTGGTAAATGGGAAACGTGGGAAGCAAGGATGAACTCCTTTTCATAAACAATGTGCCCTGAGATGAAGTTTTCATTCATTATAGCTCATGGCAGGTACAGAGACCCTAAACTTGGGCATGACCTAGGATTAGATTGCAACACTCTTCTGTTGAAAAATAGGCACTGGTACAAATGTGCATTGTACAAATAATTCTCTTACACTAACTTGAAAGGAATAACACAACCCTAGTTGGAGAATTTGCACAGAATAAAGCTATAGCCCCATATCAAACATATAGTAGACACTTATCACTGAATAAATGCACAAAATATGAACAAAACATTACTCAGTGTTTCTAGGTGAGATGGTTAATGGTAAGAAGATGAAGGTGGAGGTTGGGAGTTGCCCATAAATAATCTTCAAAGATGAGGGTAAGAATTCCCTTTGCTTACATTTACCAACTCTCATTTTCCTTTCACTCAACAACTATGTTAGTTAAGACGAGGGGAGTCCAATTTTGGATAGCTTCTGTAAAGCTTCTATAATCTGGATGGCTTTGAAGAAAGTAGTGTAGTGTGTGGTGCTTTGAGTTGAAAAGGTATTTTGTAAATTGTAACCATTAATTTTTATTATCACGCTATTTCTATTCTTGTCTCTGCAGGCTAGGCAGTGTGCCATGTTTTTTTCTGTGGAACAGATATCACTGCCCCATGAACAGGATCCTTTGGCTATTCCTCTTTGGTTAACTATTTGATGAAAAGATTAAAGAATAAAGCTGGGTCTGAGACCTATTCTGTAGCCTACATATATTTACATAAATTCCTTGAAAAGTAAATAAAAAGAACTACATGAATGAAATGGTGAAGGCATGTGAGAGCTAAAGCAGCTACTTACTTGAAGGGTGGAAAAACACAGTTTTGTGTCACTACAATTAAACTGAGTACAACGGTTCATTTACTATTTTTGGTGAATTTTAATTGAGTTGTGTCTCATTTTTATAAATGTTGTCAATCTTCATTTTCTCTGTCTCCCATGTACCAACTTCAACACACAGGCATGCAGATCCACATACCAATGTGTTTTGGGAAAGTACTGTCTGCAGATGCAGTCCAACATCACTTTACACACAATGACACATGATGCTATAAACACGAAAACACACAGCCCTGATAGAATACCCGTAAGACTGGAAAAAATTTTCTTTTAATGCACTTAGTTTATTGACACAAAAGCTCAGCTAGTAATCAGTTTTGATAACTTTAGATGTCTGTTTCCCTTATGTAATGATGAGATGGATGCAACAACAATACTTCATTATGCTATTGAAAGTGTACGGCAGAATTCAGTTAGACCTGGGCTCAAAACCTGGCCCACAGCTGAGAGCAGCGATGATGCATTAATCCATAGCAACACCCTCTCCCCCACCACGCTCCTTAGCATTCAGCCACTAATAATGGATATCATTTTTCTTCATAATACTAGTGGTACTTGAATCAAGCACATGACAGTTAAGGTTTATTTAGTTTTTCGAGCAGGTGATTACAGAATTGAACTTCCCAAGTGAGAAACCAATGGAATACAAATAGTTAAGAACACGTTTGCAGGGGGAAAAATTGTCCAGCCCCATCTGTCAAACTGTGTGTATGACATCATCAGATATTCTGCACTCGTTTGCAGCTATTCAGCCCGGCCCGCCCTGCAGTCTATGCTTTGTGTTCCCGTTTCCTTTACAGGGCCAGCGGGCTGGAAAATTACCACATGCTGTCACAGTTAGCTCAGCCAGGTCTTGTTATCATTGTTTCCAAGGAATCCATTCATTCCGTTATTTTACATATTGGGCAGACGTCCTGCCACTGGGGCTTGGGTTGCAGTAACTTGAAGGGCCAAACGTTAATGGGCCTCTATTGTTGGTAGAATGGCAGTGCAATACGTGGGAAAAAATACCCAGACAGCTCCCTGACACTGGTTTAGGACCTCTAGACTTAGGGGGTAGCTTGTGAAGATCTTTTATGTAAACAAGCCTTCAATAAACAATGAATATCTCCTCTGTCAATATTCATAACCTATCAGTAAAAAAATATATAAATCTTCAACCAGAAAGAAGCCCAAATGTATTATGGATGATGGAGCCTTTTCTTAAAATAATCTATAGAATGTGGGCCAGCCTCCTTCGAAACACTGCTAATTTATGGGGTGGGGGGGCGGCTTGTTGAAGTCTTAGAAGAAAGGCATTTGCTTTGGGGCTGGCTGTATTCTCATTGCAGTAGATAATGCCGTGTGTAAGTTGTGTAGCTTCCACTATTACTAGCCTGAAATAAAGACAGGGGTCCTGGTGGCACATTATATCTTCACAATGTTGGCAATTTAAAGAAAGCTAATGGAAATATTAGGAAAGTTGTCTACGATAAAGATAAACTTAAGGAATGGATCATGTTATTTTGATTAGAGTATAGATACAAATAAAGTTCAAAACATCCATAGTAGTGTAGAATTAGGAAAATCTCTTCTTCATGGAAGATATACAGTGGGGCTGCAGCTCTTGTACTGTTTCATTTTTTAATGGGAAACATTCACTTTCCTGTTTTAAGATTAATCTCTTTTCCTGACCAGATAATGTATTGAAAATGGATTGCAAGGTGGCATGCGTGTTCTGATTCTTCTTACTAGTCCCCGAAACTTTTCCATCTGATCTTCTTTGCCTTAGACAAGAGAAGACTTGATAAGTACTCCTGACTGCTCAAAGTGGGATGGCATATGGTCATTAGTTACATCCAGAGACACTCAGAACACCTTTAATTCAAGCTGTATCATTTTAAACATTCTAATGATCAGCTCAGCTGTTACTTCAGCTAATTTGTTTTATTAATCCTAAACAGAGGTCCAAATGGCCCTGTAGATGTCTACATTAGAATGGTTCTTACCCCGAATCATTGAGGATTTAGAACTTGGAGTCAAGACTGAGGAGTTTGGGGACAGAATGAGAAAGACCTGGGAATGATCTAGTTCCATCCAACATATCTGTGCTGTACTTAAGATATACTATGTGAAAAATTTGCTTCACCTGAAGCCAGGTTTGTCACTTTGTCTTTTTTCTAAAACTTAGTCTGATTCAAGTAATATCATTTTTGTGTGTGACAGCTAAGTTTAAATGGCTTCCCTTTTTTGGCTGACATTAGAAGTCAATTGAGATAAATGTATTTTTCCCTAAAAGTAATGTATATCAGGACTAGATTTCCTAAGCCAAACCCTTCAGGCAGCTATAATCATTTTGTAAATCATTGATAATGTCATCTTTGAGAAAAAAGGTTTCTTCAGTGTATAAAATGTTACATTAAGATAAGTATTAAAATGTGGCAGTCTTTATTCAAATATAATATTTTAGGAAATATTTTAGAATATTGAAATCAGTATTTTTAAAAAAGTAAATAACGTCCTTTAAAACCAATTGTTTTATTCTTCCAACATTTCTTTCAGCTCTCAATTTGATTCTCATGTCAGGTTTCTGTAAAATAAAGCCATGTTTCGATAAACAATCAATAAAGTACCTTGACTTCAAAGGTACATGAAGTATAATACCGCACCTGACACCCCTGAGTGACATCCTTATTCTCGTGTTGAAACTGACCTTTTGGTTTAATCCAAAATTGTTTAAAGCAGTAGAATACTGAATATTATATTGCAACATTTAAGAAACACGTTAAATTAAAAACAGATTTTCAGCAAGTGTATGTCAAGCTATATTGTTTTGCAATAAATTCAAAGCAAAACCAAGTTATGCTTTCAAGTTCTTTAGTGTCAGATTAAAAGTAACTTTCACATGAAAGCAATTTATAAAATGAAATATTACTAATAATGACTCATCTTACAAAAAAGACAAATAAATGAAAAAAACCCTCATGACTACAGTTACCTCCTTGTTTAAAAAGTAAGATCTCAACTCTGCTGATAAGTTCTCATAATTATGAAAAATGAATAAAACACTTCCTGCAGTATATTATCTACCTGCTAGAATTCTTTTTATTTATGTAGCCAGGGCCAGCAACAATGTTCTCAAGCCCAATTTCTCCTTCTTTGTCACCACCTGGTTCTTATAAAGAAAATATTTCTAACAAATCACAACAAAATAGCTTAAACTTTTTTCCCCCCTAATGGGCCTTCACATCACATTAGAAACTTTTTATAATATTAACAATTTTCTTTCATTTTATATTAGAATCATATAATTTAAGAATTTCAGTTGCCTAACAAGAAATGACCGTGCAATCATTTCAGCAATTTTCATATCATATTAGTGAAAATAAATACTAATATAATAGGATGCTAACATGAAAACCCCTAATAGAACATGACAAAAGTTTTCATATTTTATTTATGCATTCTGGTTGTTCTTCTCCACTTCAACATTTTCCACTTCAGTTTATGGCAAAGTAGCATGGGTTTGGATGTTTTTGAATATCAATTAAGCGACACTGTGCTACAATAGTAATGCAAAAGAACTCTATCATTTTGCTGCAGGACCAATGCATTTCTCTGGATCACCAAATTTTTATTTGAATGATAATGCTTTCATTAGTTTTGTTATTTATTTCAATTTAGCTTAGACACTGAACTATTTGCAAAAAGAAAATAAGAAACTCTTTGCAGTTGAGTACAAAGATGCAATAGGTTGAAGAAATAATGCAATTATTTTAGTGATCTGCTGCATCTCCCCCACTCCAAGTATTCAGATAATTGAGACAAAGGTGAGTTTTGGTCCTGAATCATGCAGACAATTGCCTTCATTTTCTACTCGGATTCTCTTTCATTACATTCACATTCATCCAAAGACTCTCCTTTAACCCAGTTCCTGCTAGCAGAGTCGCTAGTGATGCTCAGTGAGAAACCAAACTGGAAGGAAATAGCCAAACTGCTCAGAGTTTACCAATGGAAATGAAGAGTACAGAAGCTGACAAAAGGTCCTTTTGGATACAACTCACTTGTATCAAGAATTCCACTGGGATTAAATTCAACATCCTTTCGGGCAAGAAAAGATCTTGTCTTAATGGCAAAATGCTTTGATCTTTTCAAAATTGCTTTGCACACTAACGATATCAATAGTACTCAACAGGCATAGCTAAAAGAAAAGAGAATTAACTGTACAATGCCTGGCAGAAAATATATCTTCCCTACCCTCATTTGTGTACTTGGTGATCTGTGAAATCAAACGGGCAAATCTTTGGCCACTTTAGCATCTGGGAGATTTCTTTCCTAACATGTATCACACTATCATGTAGTGTAAACATAGCTTATACATTTCAGTAAACAGTACCCACATAATGCCAAAATTACCCTGGAAAAGGTCTAGTAGGAAGGCACTGCATTGGAGGGTATGTTTATTTATCTTGTGTTTAATAAATCCAACAGAACCTGTTTGTCTTCCAGACTGGTATTAATTCAGCTCAAGATAAGATGAAGACCGTGGCTTGTACTTCGTTGTCATACCTTTAAAACACTTGATCGTTCAGTGGTAAGATGTTCACATTTGAGTGGTAGGTGATAACTGAGATTTCACATTTTCTGGATCACCTCAGGATGTGTTATCAATAAAAAGAATGGCAGGCAGAATTTAATGTTTTTTATGTTTTTCTCTTTTCCCCTCCACCAGCTTTTCCTCATCCTTTTCTTATTCTTTTTTCTCTGGTTGAATAAAGAGTTGGCCATGATTGAGTCTGTCTACAACTAGCTCCATTTTAATTGCTTGGCTAATTTTTGCCTCCTTTGACAATGTAGGCTCCTTGACCACCAGGAGCTCATTTGTCTTGCTCACAGTTGTATTCCCAGTACCTGCTCCAGTGCATGAAGAAAGCACTCAGAAAAGTTGTTTAATGAATGAAGAAAGCACTTAACTTCATCCTAGCAGATTCATGTGCACTTGATCAAAAAGTAGGAATTAAAGGTACAGTATTTTGCAAGACAAATGCAAGCAACGTGAGCTACCCTTGGAAAATTGATCACGGAAGTCCGAAGAGTATGAGGGCAGCCATACACTAATCCTGGCATTGCAGGTGGTTGGGCTGAGAAACAAATTAGCCAGATTCTTTTCAGGGTTGATCTCAAGGCCCTTCCTGACACTAGGAATTACTGGAGTTAAGGTGGGAAATTCACAGGGACCTAGCTCGTAGCAAAGAGCACACTTCAACACAGTCCTGTTTGCATCCACACACTCCAAGGTGACACTTCATTGTAGTCTCTTCTCTCCTGCTAAATATCTACAGAGCTGGAGTATCATAGGATGGGAATTATGGCACCTAGATCTTCAACAGATTATTTGACTTTATGACAAGTTTTTCCTTGTTAGTTTCCACACGAATACATTGGGATAAGACATCACAACTAAGATGCTGCCATTTTACACATTTAGACCAGAAAGCTCATCCCCAAATATATGGTCTCTGTCCCAGGACATGACCTTACATAGGTGACGAGACTCATGGATGCCTACAGTCACCAGTGAAATTGCCAAGTGTCCTTCTCTTGTGAAGGGCTGTAAGACATGACTAGAAAGACAATGTAGAAATGGAAACACAATGAGAAGTCCCGGACCCATCAATATGCAAATCTTTTAAACAGCACATAAATGATTTATATGTAAAACACTGTTTTTTCTAGAGAAAATAATTTTTTTTTTCAATGATAGCAATACACCTCAGGGTACTAGCAACACAGTAGAGGCTTAATGATTCCCTCCTTTACATTCAGATGAGAGCCCTTACCATGGGTCTGTCCCCATGTGCACTGCCTCTAGCTTGTCCCTAGGTGTGGAATCCTGAAGCCACCTTTCTACCCATACCTTGAGTGTGATAGTTCCAGGAAACTGCACACTGTGCCTCCTGAGATGGATGTGGTGAACTGAGTGGGGGAAGGAGGTGGTGGTATAAGAAGCCAAAAGGCCTGGGGCAAAAGATCTTCACTTTACTAGGACATTGTGAAAAACAAAATATCCAATCCTTGACCAGCTAGAGAGTTATAGTAATTCTATATGTGTTACAGGGAAGTAAGCCTAGTTGAAAACATCAGGTGAAAGGGAGGAAGAGATATGAAATTCAAAATGTAAATGAAGATTAAGCTGTCTTTTATACTTCAACTCTCTCATTTCATACCTATGACTTTGAGCATGGCTACTTACCTCCTTCATTCTTAGTTTCTTCTTCTGAACAAACAGGGATAATATGGATATTGTCTTAGTGTATTGTTGAGATGAATCAAGACAATGCACCTAAATAACTGAAACAATAAATTACCAGTCTTTATTAAGATGCAGGAAGCTTGTCTTAACCCACTCATTATTTCTATGTTGGAGAAAAAGAAGCGTTATGTAACAATACTGCATATTTGGAACACAACATGTCTTAATTAGCCCCTGGGGATAAATTTTGATACTTAGATATTTTAAGAAATGGAAATTTTGGACTTGTCTCTGGACTATCTTTTAAGATACCATTTCAGAAATTACACACATTTCATGTTTTCTTAATTTTTGATTGTCATTTAAATTATTGTTCTTCAAATAATATTTTTAAAATGTGCAACCAATTTCTTAGCTAATTCAAATATTTTCTAAAATAAAGTAGGGTATAAATAAGATTATTTAAAGTGAAATAGCAGATTATTATATCCTTACTGAGAATATTTTATTTTATAACTAGAAGTAAATTGACATGTTACATACATTTTACATCCTCAGCAATGCATTATGGATGTTCATTCATTAAACTCTATGCATAAAGTATTTAATTTTTAAAAACATATTAAACACTTTAATGGTCTTTCTTACTTTAGAAGAATCACTTTTTCTTCTAATTTTCTTGTATATTTTTTTTCTCAAGAGTGTTAATATGATTGATGTAACCTTCCTAGTCAGATCATTTAAGGTTAAAGAAATCAAATAAATGTACATTATAACCTTTAAGTTGCCCCACACATGTTTTCTTATTACAGAAGTTTTACCAAATTAAGTCACCTGTTCAAAGGAACTAAGTTTGTAATTGGCAGAGTAAGAATCAGAAATAGGGAGCAGGTGCTTGCCTTTTCCTCCACAGATTTTACCACTCACTACTTCCCTCTAGGTATCAGTCCTTGCGAGATCTCTCACACGTGGCAAACCCAATGGGCGCCCTTTCAAGATATTTTTTGAGGCCACTCATGTCAGTAGGGTTCTTTAGGTAGACAATAACCTGAGGGTTTTCATCTTTTTGGGTTGCGACAGAGTTTGTTTTTTTTAAAGGTAGATTTTTGTTTTGTTTTGTTTGCAATGCTGGGGATGGAAACCATTGTCTTTTGTGGGCCAGGCCAGCACTTTAACACTGAACTACACCCCTAGCCCTACAAAAGAGTTCTTAAGTTTCTATAAAGATATCACAAAACATTAGATTCTATAATGCACCAGAATGCATTTAGTTTTTTTACATTCTTATTTCAACATAACTGGCAAAAGTATTCGAAGAATCACAAAGAGTGTTTTATTGACTTGGAAAAACCCAAAGAACTATCTTTTTAGAAAAAAATACTAGGATGTAAAAAAACTGCTTTTTTGGGGTGGTTGCCCATCAGTTTCATTATATTCTATTATGTTTTGGTATTTATTGTTCAATAAATGTAGGACTGCTGTGATAGGTTTGCCTGACATAAAGCCTTGTATGACCTACTGTTTACATGTTGTAATTAGAATTTTTGAAAGTGTTCATCTGAATAGAACTGGGAAGCCATGAACTGATGCTGATCTTTCCTTAGAAGGCAGTTAACTATTGGAGCAGCCTTTAAGCAGAGTTTAAGTATTTGAAAAGTGAGAATCTGGCTTTGTGGACATTTCAGGATGTTGTTTTAAACTATCCACTCAGGATTAACCATTTGAAGTATATTTTGATTGAACTACCTCTATTAGTTAAAGTAGGGCTTTGAACATTGTCATTATTTGCCTCAGGATCATCAAAGAATTTGTTAAAAATTCACATACCTCATGGTGGATCTCAACTGAGGCCTTAAACAAATTCCTCATGTGATTTTAGTGAATGCAAACTTTTTAAACAAGTGATTTAGAGAACTCCAGTGGTCTGCTCATATCTGTCATTTTCCTTGTGGCTGGGCCACAGATTGGATGGATAAGATAAATTTCAGATAAATTTGTTCCTTTTCAATACAAAATAGAAGGTTTCTCTCTCTGGAGGGATTACTATGTTTTCTTTTGGTGTTGGTGGTGGAAGAAGCATTAGGGTAGAGATGGGAGTTGCCTAGTGAAATGGAATGGAAATCAATCAACTTTGAATGTTCAGTTCACCTTCCTACTCTGCCATTTGCTTACTGCTTGGACTTGAACCAGTTATTTGAACTCTATATTTGAATCTAAAATTTACTTAAAAAATGCTAATACTGTCAGTGTAGGGGAGGTTTACAACAGTGGAGGTATCAAACAGGTAGTAAGCATTTGTCTTTTAGTTTTTGCTCTCTTGAAAATATTGATATGTTTCTATTCCAGAGAGACAAAAGGCACTGAAATAGCCCCTGGGTTCATTATTTTCAAATGTCTTGAAAGTGCCACTGTCTCAGTAAAAGTGCATTGGTATATGATCATTTATTTCACCTCTACCCTAATCCTATGGGTGTGGCTCTCTTTCTTTATCTGTATCTCCCTCTCTAGTCATATTTATATCTATCTATAATGATACGCACTTAAAATAAAACTCAGTAGAAATCCAAAGAACAAATATTTACTTACTTGACCTTTCTTTTGATGGCAAATATTGAATTCCATAACATACTAAATTACATTTCTCTAAAATGCTTAATTTGGTTCTCTTTAGAGATATTAAAGGGTTGGGCAATTATCTTCAAGCCCTAATGTCACATGCATGCAGTTAGGTTTTTTTAAAGACTGAATTATCTCTGTGTTGTCTGATTTCATTATAATTGCTCAGTTTTGTTGCTTGTAGAAGAATTGTCTCTGAAAATGTTGGCTTACAGAATAAAAGTGGCCAGTTCATTTTGCGAAGGCTTATTCTGATGATTCAGGTAGATCATACTCAATGTATGTGGCTGTGATTCACTTAAAAAAAACAGGAGAAGTGATTCTTACGTGTATAAGCACAAAGGGCACCAGGAATGGTAATTAATTCTTTCCCAGGGGAAAGCGTGAAGCCAAATATCTTCATGCGTGAATTCAGGGATTCTTCCCATCATCTGAGTCCCGAGCCATCTCTTACCAGCTGGGTTTGCGTAAGACTTTGATTTCTCTTCAGATGCCCATACCTCCAGGGAGCTATGGATTTGATCCACCAGGGCCTCTTTTTGTGAATAAAAGATCTGAAAACTGTTTCTGATATGCAGAGTGCCGGAGGAAAGGGCCAGCTTTCCCTCACAGTTTATACCTAGGATTAATGTTGAAAACAATCTTTGCATCATTTTGTCATCATAGGAACCTGAATACAACCTTAAACTTATTATTTTAACATCAGGGTATGGTACGTGATTTACTTTTCTTTGCACTGAACTTTATTAAGACGATACTCTGCTTTAAAAAATCTGTTAATCATAATATGCTACAGTAAACTATTCTCCTAATTCCATTACTTAAGTCTTGATTATGTTGAAGACAATTACTCAAATCTTAAAGCCCCAAACACAGTCTAGAAAATATACATCTTGCTTTATTCTCTCTCTCTCTCTCTCTCTCTCTCTCTCTCTCTCTCTCTCTCTCTCTACTGGGGATTGAACCTACACCTATTACACTGAGCTACATCCCCAGTCCTTTCTTTACTTTTTGAATTTGAAACAGGGTCTTGGTAAGTCACTAAATTGTCCGGGCTGGACTTGAAGTTGAGATTCTTCTGCCTCAGTGTCCCAGAGTGCTGGGATTACCGGGTGTGCTACTATGCATGGTTTCTTCCTTTTTAATAAATTTGAACTTTATAGTTTAATTATAAAGTCTTTTATGTTATGGTTTCTTATTTCTTCTCTATGGATGGATTCTACCTCTATGATCATATTTAATACTAGGAAATTAAAATTATTCTTGTGGTCAATTTTCTTTTTCTTTGTTTTCCACTACTTATTAATTAAATTAACTCTAAAATGAAACCTATTCCTGCCTGTATTTATAATTCAGAGAGTTGAAATCATATCTTTTCTGGCCCTAATGTAGTCATTTTAATTTCTTTCATCTATTTCATTCTTCTTTTTCCTGCTAATCTACACATGTCCTAAACACTACCTATGGCTACACTGAATGTAGTTGTTATGTTTTGGGAGATAAAGTACCTATAGTCTGTCATGTGGTGACTGGAAAGACATCTCATCATTCTATCTATACTTTCTAACTTTAAAACTGAAATAGCAATGATTTAAACACACATGTAAAGTTCCTGGGATTACAAAATTGCACTATATATTACTGATTAATTATATCTGCAAAATTCTTTATACTTTTTGATTTAGAGGAATAAAAGAATAAATATCTTTGCACTCAGTTTTAAATAGGTAGAAACTGATACTTCTGTATTATTTTATCTGTACAGGTTTGCCTTTTGTTTTTTTTTTTTTTGCTTTTCTTGTGTAATATTGAGGATCTTCGCTGATTTTCTTGAAGTATAACCCTAATACATCTATGCTGAATATATTTTCTTTGCTTTTCCTTTAGCCTCCCCTCTTTCCCTTTCTTTTTCTTACTACATCACCATGTCTCATTGGCAAACTAAATAATTTAATGTCATTGAAAATATCAACTTCCCTATATCTTCTTCTAGACCTTTACAGTATCAAATGTGTGACCTAATACTCATTCCCTCCATCACTACACTTGCCCTGCTTTCTGTTCTTCTGCACATTTCCATATTTTTCACAAATGCTCGCTTTACTACTTATAATCATTTTGAGACACTAAAGCACACCGGACTAAAACCCAATTCTTTTTTTTGGTACCACAGATCAAACTCAGGACTTTGCACTTGCCAGGCAGGTGCGGCACCATTGAGCTACAACCCTGGTTGGTTATTATTTGCATTCCACACTAAAAAAATCTCTCATATAAGTAGAAATATCTTTCTCCTAATTTTTCTACATATCTTTTGATTTGTAATTGTCTTTTTTTCTGGCACTACAAATAATACCAATAAAAGTGTTAGAATAGGCTCATGAAAATTTTCCAAACATACTCATCTATAATATTTAATTTTTCCCCATGGAAATCTTCAAGGTAGACCAGCTTGATGTTATAACCCCATTTTATGGATCATTCATTCTGAAAATACAGAAATTCTTTTATGCGATAGCCCCTAAGACAAACGTCAAATGCTTTGGCAATGCTAGCTATTACAATAAACTATGTAACTCCAAAACTGTGTTGCTTAGTATAATGGTAGCTTTCCTGTTGGTGGGACAGAATACCCAACAGCCATAATTTAAAAGGGTAGAGATTTATTGTGGCTCTCAGTTTCTGAGGTTTGAGAGCAATGGTTGGCTGATTTTAAGGTAGAAACATCAGGGTGGACAGGCGTGGTGGAGAAAAGCTGTGTAAATCATGGCCATTGGAGGAGCAGAGAGCAGGGGGAGAACTCCAGAGGAAGGCATCAGGGACCTGGTAAAGTCTCCAAGGTCATTCCCCATGGCCCATCCAGACACACCCAAAATATGTTTTATTAATCTCTCAGGCATCTCTGAAGCCAATCAAATCGACAAGCAAAGATTAACCATCACACACCACACTTAGCATACATATAATACATACATATAAGATGATATATGTAAGTATATATATATATATATATATATATATTTTTTTTTTTTTTTCCTTGCAGGTGGTTGCAGGCTGGGAAGGATGGGAGTGAGGGAAATTGGGCTCTCACTGCTATTTAGGAATCCAGTCAGAAGCTCTAACTTCTCCATGTGTGGCTTTCAAGATTCCTTGAGTTTCCATGTTTTGAAAGAAAGAACTTAGGAGAGGACACAGCTACTTCTTTACCATTTAAACCACAAAGTGGCACATACCACTTATGCTCACATTAATGAGCCAAGAGCCTGCATGCAAGGGTTGCTGGGAAGTGTAATTCGTGGCTGGGCAGCCTCTTCCCTGCAAGAACAAGAGCAAGCCAAGGTGAGCAGTCAGCTGCTTCTGCCCTTGGTGGCAGCCAGTTGGTGCAAAGCTGGGGCTTCTGCCACAGCCCAGTCTCCTCCATGTGAATCCTTCCTCCCTTCACTTTCTGAAATTTTGAGCTCCAATTTCTGATACCATGGTAGAATAGCTTTTTATTTAAACTCTCATTCCTCAATAGTAAAGGATTCATATATTTCTTTTCTTTTAAAATTTTGATTACTAAGTTCAATAAAGAGTGAGAACACACTCCAGTTGTTTTATACCTACTTGATAAACATGCTTCTTCTGGATTTGGGGGGCACTCCATGATCCCTCGTAATGTAGTGACTTTGTGCCGCTAGTGCTTGTCCCTGGACCTAGCCACGTGGGTTTATGAAGACATGTTTTTCTCTACTTTCTAAATAGTCAGTTGAGAATTGGAAGTTATATTAAACCTTGTAAGTTAGGGTTCTCTAGAGAGAAAGGGCCAATAGGATGAGTGGACAAATACTGTAGGTAGATAGATGACAGAGAAACAATAGACTAGTAGATGCTCCTTTACTTACAATGAGATTAATTCTGATAAATCAATCATAAGTCCCCAATGCATTTGAAACCCTTACAAACCCATCATAAAGTAAAAAAATGTGATTGATTTGGTGTTGGTAGTCAAACACATTTTACTATATACATATATAAACATCATATTATACATCTTTAATATGTAAAATTGTATTTATTGATTATATCTCTATAAACCTGGGAAAAAGAAAGTATACATTTCAACACATGTATATTCACATACACATATTCCAGGAAGTTCTGTCTTAGTGTGTGTATAAGAAATAATCGAGTAACGATACGCATATAAGAGATCCACCTTAATCTGAATGCATTCCAATCTGACCAGTACAGAAGAATTTTTCTTAGCATCAGGAGTACAAGTCTTATGATAATTGTATATTGAGAATATTTGCCAGGAAAACAAATGTATCCAGATGCTAAATCATAACCATTTTTTATTGAATTAGAAGAAAAGGAAACACTTCACTGGCCTTTAATCAAAAGTTAAAAAAAATCATTAAAATTTTCAGCGGAAGAAAATTCTTAGGTAGCTGAAAAAAAAGTTTACTAAATGAACTCACTCTCTCTCCAAAGATCCCCCAAAAAAGCATTGTGAAAAGTTTAAATGGAGAATAACACTCTTACTACACAAGTGTGAATCAATATTCTCTACATCATAAGCAATGAGAACACAGAGTAGGAGCCATTCAAGAATTTTCTTTAGTTTTTAATTAAACACAGAAAATACATACAGCTATTGATATTTCTTTCACAAATCTTAAGTACTTCCTCTATTAAATCTACAAAACAAGGTTAAAAATTATAAATTGAAAATCAATTCATATTAACTTGTGATATTATTAAGAAAACAGCTAGGGGTGATTTTTTTTAAAGCAACAGTTCTCTTAATTAGTTTAAGCTAAAAGTAAATCTCCCGCACGTGGTTTTCAGAAAAATATAGTACAAATGATGCACCATAGGAAAAAGGAAAATAACCTCTCAGGAGAAAAATAGAACTGCTATGGCCGGGGCACCACTAAAGGCCATTAAGACATAGTAGTAAAAGCACCCCATTCCTTATATGACACGAGATAGCCAAGAAGTAAGGGGGATAAAAGCTTTGAGGGTAGTGTGAAGGATATAAGTAAATATCTCTGTAGTAGCCAAGTTTTACATTATTTTAAAGAAAGCCACTAAAAATGAGGCTACAATATGTTAAAGCTTATAGGCATAACAGACTCACCGCCATAAAACTATGATATCAATTTGTAGTGAGATGCCAACAATGGGTTTTAGCTTTATGGTATTTTTAGGTGTCAACTTAACTAGGTTGAGAATACTTTGGTGGCTGGGGAAGCACTGTTCTGGGTGTGTCTATGAGGGCATTTTCAGAGGAAATTGGCTTGTGACTTGGTGGGCTGAGTGAGGAAGATCCACCATCGTGTGGGCAGACAGCATCCAATCAGCTGGGGACACCGATGGAATGAACCTATGGAAAAAGGGAAAAGATAGGGGAATTCTACCCTTCATTTCCAGATCAAAACATCCTCTTCTCTGCCCTTGGACATCACAACTCCAAGTGTCTCTTCAGTCTTCAGACTTTGGGCCTCAGACCAGCCCTCAGGGCTCTTGGGCTCTCGTCTCAGATTGAGAATTATGCTTTTAGCTTCTTTGATTCTGAAGTTTTTGAAATTAGACTGAGCTATGTTACTGGCATCCCTGGGTCTTCAGCTTGCAGGTGGCTTATCATAGACCTTCTCAGCCTCTAACTATCTGAGCCAGTTCCCCTAATAAATCACCTTTTTGGTTATTTGTTTTCTTGCTATTGAGTTCCATTTTAAGTATTAGTTCCTTTTGTGATGTACAGTTTATAAATATTTTTCCCCATTTGTAGGTTGCTTCTACACTCTCATGTTTCCTTTGCTATGAAGATGCTTTTCTAGTTTGTCATAATCCCTTTCATCTGTATTACCTGTTCTTTGAGGGTCATTGTCTAAAAGATCATTACCCAGCCCAATGCCTTGAAGATATTTCCCCTGTGCTTTTTTCTAGTAGTTTTATAGTTTTCGATCTTACATGTAAGATTTCATGTTGCTGGAATTTTTGTAAGTGCTGTGCTAAATTTGTAAATCACTTTGGGTAGTCTGTATATTTTAACAATATTAATTTTTCAAATCCATGAACATGGACTATCTTTCCAATTAGTTGTGTCTCTTCAATTCTTTCATTAATGTTTTGTAGTTTTCAGTCTATGGATCTTTCACAACTTTAGTTAAATTTATTCTAAATGCTTTATTTATTTTTATACTATTGTAAATGTTATTTTCTTGATTTTCTTTCTGGATACTTCATCAGTGTATAGAAATGCAACTATTTTTATAAGCTGATTTTTGTATCTTGCTATTTTGCTGAATTTATATGTTAGTTTTACCATTTTCTTTGGTGTAATCTTTAGGAGTTTCTCTCTATAAGATCACATCATGTGAAAACACAGTGTAGATTATCCTGAATTTTACTACATTTCTTCTTTTACTGCAAGTTTATATATTTTCATATTTCTAATGTCCTTTTGAATAATTTATTTTAGCATTTTTTATAAGGCAGGTATAGTGTTGAACTCCACCTTAGTTTGTCTGGGGAAGTCTTTATCTCTTCCTCATTTTTGAAGGACAGCTCCTCCCATGGTTGACATTTTTTTACTTTCAGTACTTTGGATATGTTAAACCATTTTGGCCTGGCCTGTAAAGTTTCTGCCAAGAAATCCAGTGATAGTTTTCTAGAAGTTCCCTTGTATATGATGAATCATTTTTTTCTTGACTTTTTGAGAATTCTCTTTGGTTTTTGTTTTTTGAGAATTTGATTTCAATTTGTCTTGGTAAGTATCTTTGTGTTTAATCCATGTCACATTCTTTGGAATTCATAGATCTAGATGTTTACTTGTCCCTAGATCTTGAAATTTGTTGTTATTTCTTTAAATAAGCTTCCTACCTTTAGGTTTTTTCTAATCTTTATTAAAGTCAATAATCTATATATTTGCTTTTTGGTGGTATCTTATATGTATTTTTAAAATTATTTCTATTTTCATTCCTCTGGATAATTTAAAAATATTTATGTGCAAGCTCACTGATTCTTTCTTCTTCTTGACCAAGTCTATGATGGAATCTCTATTGAATTTTTGTTTCAGTCATTATGTTCTGCATTTCCAGTGTTTCTGTTTCATTCTTCTTTCTTTTTTGTTCCTATTTTTTTGTTGAATTTCTCATTTTGTTCATCTATAGTTTTCTTGGTATCATTTTTGTATCTGTGTTTTGTTGTATCTGAGTCTCTTTAAGAAAATTATTCTTAATTCTGTTGGAAAGTTCATAGATTTCCATTTCTTTAGATGAGTTATGGTACTTAATTTGTTCCTTTTTGGGATTTTTTTCCTTATTTGCACTTGTGTCTGTGTTTATGAAGATGTGGATATCTCTTTTTGTACTTACAGCTTGTTTTGACAATAAAAGTCTTCATTAGGCTGCTCATTCAGAATTATTAGGCAGAGGCCTTGCATGGCCCATTGCAGGCTACTGTTACTGCACTGGTTTTGAGGCTAGTTGAGTTAGTGGCTGGGTTAACGGGTGGCTGAGTCTGACTTTTGTGACTAAATGGGCCGTCTCGTTCCTTGAGTCCTCTGGAAAGGCCTGGCACTAGTCCACAGTGGTGAGTCTAGAGCTTGGGTCTAGGTGGATGAATCTGGCTTATGGGTCCATGATGACAGATCTGGTGTCTGACAATACAGTAATTGAAAGCATTTCAGACACAACCTGAGCCTTAGATCAGGTGCAGGAGACATTTTAATAGAGGAGCAGGGTTGTAATGACCTTATTTTGCAGATATATTCCTTAATTCTTTAATTCAGCCACTTTAGTTCTTAGTCTCTGCTTAGCTCTTGATGCTGAGGTCATAGGCTTTGCTGAAATAACTCTATTGTACTTAGTAACAATCCAGTCTCAAGTTTTTATCTCTGAGGAAACAGTTTAGAACTGTTCCCATATAGCTCTCAACTCTGAGAAAAAAATCTAGTTGCTTTGTACTTTCTGTGTTAACTTCCATGGCCTTTTGTTTTGTAACTGTGTTATTCTGGAAATTTTCCATGGACTACACACATTTCCATATTACATTTTCATGATTTTCTTCATAGGACATTTGTTTGCTTTTGGTTGGAAAGACGTTGTATGGAAACACACTGACTTCACTGACAGGTGGAAGAATCACATAGCTCTGGTGGTGTCATTTTCAACATGAGTATTTGTAAATTCTGTCAACTTAGCAGAAATGAAACTATAAAAAGTTATGGAAATCCCCCTCTGAAGTGGGAAATTCTTTGAACAAGTGGATTATTTTGTTCTATGCCTGTCTTTCTGACCCAAATTGAAGGACAAATTTGTGGACTAAAAAAAAAATATACAGGGCCGGGGATTTAGCTCAGTGGTTTGGCCGCCTGCAAGTGGCCTTGCAAGCACAAGGTCCCAAGTTCAATCCCCGGTGCCAAAATAAATAAATAGATAAATAAATAAATAACAGGAACATGGATACATTCAAGGCATGATTTGTGCAGGAATGGAAATGTCCACATAAAGCTATTAATGTTTACCTTTAATATATGTTAATAAAATAAATATATTAACTGAAAGTAGAGGTCCAAAACCAGGCCTGGTGGCTCACCCTGATAGCTTCCAGGAACAAGAAAGAAAAATTGCAAGCTCAAGGTCAGCTTGGGCAACTTAGCAAGGCCTGTCAAATTAAAAAGAAATAAAAGGAAGGGAAGGAGGGTGGGAGTGAGAATGGAAGGAGGGAAGGAAGAAAGAGGCTGAGGATCTCAGTGGCAGAACTCCTATGGATTTGACCTTCAGTATGTAACAAAATAAATGAATAAATAAGTATAAAGAAAATGGATCTGTCTGATAAGAACAGTCCAAAGCAAACCTATAAATTAGGTAAGTTTTATTTGGCAACATCTCTGACTCCTTGCCCGTCTGTTTTTTCTTGGTAATATATTCCTTTTCCAATTATGTTCCCCACAAACTCCTGCTAAAGGTTTGCTTTCTAATTCTGTCCTTCTTTCTTTCAAACTTTACCTGGGAATATCCCTTTGCTTCTCAGGCAGTTAAAATAATATGATAAAGTTTTGCCAACAATGTGTAAAGTTTTAATGTGTAAAGCTCTATTGACGACATAACTTTGGTGAGGACTTTTGGGATCAATATTCTTAAATTCCATTCAAAGAAAGTAAAAGTAGATGAATGAATTAGGAGGCCAAGAAATGCGTACTTCCATACAGACAGAACTTTTGCAAGCATTCTTCAAATTACATCTACTTACTTTTGTGTAACAACCATTCTGCTAATATTAAACACATTGGAGTCATAAAATAGAAATGGTTCGCTTGTTATATCAAAATGGAATCAATTAATTACTAGTGCAGTTTACATTTCTAAAGTAATTTCATATGTATTTTCTCATGTTATTATCTCAGGAGAAGGAGCACACAGTTTCACCTTTTTACAAATGAGAGAACTGAGTCTTAAAAGAGGTTAATAGATTTGTTCAAGGTGGTCAAGCAGTATGTAGTAAAAATAGGAAGAGAAGCAATATCTCTGGTCTCCTAGCCTGGTAATTGTTCCATCATTGTTAGTTAAGACATGCAAGTGATTGCAATTCAATCCAATATCATCCCCTCTTCTATACATATATATTAAGCACCTGCAATATGCTTCACACCATAAGGACATGAAAGTCACAGACAAAACTGAACAGAAGGACATCTGAGACTATTTGGGAAGGTTAAGGCATCTTAACGGATTCCTATAATGCATGGTAAGAAATAAAAAGTACCACAACTGAGGAAGAGTTGAAATACGAAGTAAATCTGGAGAAAGATTCTAATTGAAAGAGGATAGTGTGGTCTTCACACTGTAGTATGAGCCTGGGTATGGCTTCGGAGGGTGACCAGGTTATGAATATAACAGAGCTGCAAGATGAGGATAACACATGCAAGCAGAAGGAAGGCTGAGTACGAAGTTCAGCAGGAGAATAGGCAAATGATATAGTTCATCCACATTTTGTTTGCTCCAGTCAATACCTCTTTCTCTGCTAACAATAGCCAAATATGTTTTGGGAAGCCCCTCTCTCCAACTTTAAATTGGTGCATTTTATGCAAGGTTGATACGACCACTCTTCTCTAAAGTAGACCGAAGTTCCCAGCCCTCACCAGTCAGAGTTGCAGTGGTTCAAGGATGTGCATCTTACCCAGGACTTTTGGAGGAGAGGACATTTGCTTTTTGCTGATACTGCTCACTTAGTAGAATAACTAACAATCTTCATTGCTGTCTCATGGAGAAAGCCCCCATTTCTGTGGATCTTGTAAAGTACCGATTGCCTTGTGTTCTAGACTGTTTTTTAAATATGTTTGAAAACTCGAAGAGTGAAATGATTTGAGAAATGACAGACCAAGATCCAGAGCAGAGGAAAAGAGTGTCCATGGCACATCGTTAGATCCACAATTCATAAGTCAGCGTTCTGGGATGGCAACACTACCTCCTGTCTCAGCAGGCATCAGCCTGGCCGTCCGTGTCACCCAAGGGATCTATGGATAAAGAGGAGTCACAGAATTATAATGACACTCAAGCTACTGGTTGTGCTGTGAATAGTCCAGTAAGCTTATATCTTCTGCCAACATCCTTGTAACTGAGGCCAGTTAACTTGTTAGCACCAATTTTCAGATCCTTCTCGTTTCCACATATCTTTAAAAAAAACAAAACAACAAAGGCATTTGTAGAAAGATACATAGAGCAAAATATTTGTGACAATAATTTTTTAGACATCAGTATCAAATTGTACTTAATTCTAGCTCTCTCTTTATTATAGAAGCCACTATATTTCCTTTAAGTTTCTGTCATTTGTAACCAATAATAATGATTAATCCTAATATATGAGAGAAATCTAATAATTAATTTTAACTAGAAGAGTAGGATGTAGGAATAGGACTATGGAAAGATTAAATTAGACATTAGTTTCTAGAAGAGCTGTGGATTTGACTTGAAATTAACAGAGAGAATTGGAACCTCCCATTAGCCTGTGATATTTTGCATACATTTAATTCTTGAATATAAAAATATGGAGTTTCCACTTTCGTGTGTTCTATGCACATACTCAAGTAGTGAAAAATGCATGCCAGACATCTACATTAGCTTTAACAAAGGAACACATGTTATTTACCATACGCAAATTAAGATCCAGTGACTCACCTGAAGCCCTATCATGGTCTGAAGTAGAACATAATTTATGTGATTGCCTTTAGGTTCTCAGTGTCTTCTTTTCTGACATCCTCAGTTCAAAATAACAAATAGAAAAATAAAACAAATGCAAACTAATCACATAAAATACAATTTTTGCTATATATTTTGTGAATAAAATTATAAACTCATGTGCTTCATTTTCAAGTAAAGATGTATAAGATATTATGAAAGCATTAAACTTGGAATAATTTCACTCATGCTTTCATTAGAATCTTGTGCAAAACACAACTTCTCGAAGTCTTGGAGTTCTTGCTTAATTAGGATAATTAATCCTGTCTTAGAGAGTAAATAAGAATTAAGGGAGCTGTATTGGACATGAATGCATTTAGCAGGTGTTAGAAAGAAATGTAGCAGGTGCTTTATAAGATTTACTGTTCTTTTCCTTTGTTATGGGAATAAATGCTAGAAGTGCTTTTGGATGTGCCCAAAATAATAAAAGTTGATTTTATAAGAATAAATGATTATCTCTTTGGAATACATTTTGAACTTCTTCAGATATGCTCATCTGAAAAATAGAAACATTATATATATATCTACATATGATGTGGGAGCTTGTGTGTTCTCTTACATATTAAAACACAGTGTAGACTAATAATTAGTAAAAGAGGAAAGTGTGTAAGAGAATCAACAGATCAGTGAAACAGTATAGATAATCTCAGGGAAAACGTAAATTCATTTATTAAAACATGAAACAAGTAGGCAATTGTTATAATTCAACAAAAGTTTGAAAAGTTGTCTCTGTAGTTAAAAACCAAGTTATATCATTTACGAACATTATTTTCATGTGGATTTAGAAGTTTAAAAAAGTCTTGAAATGCCATGGAAGCTTTCATGCATTAAAGCAATGAAAATATCCATATAGGTAGGTGTCTAGTAGATAAATGTAGGTAAATATACAAGTATATTACTTCTGTATATAAAAGTATGACTAAAAGTCAAATGATGAATTACAAAAATATTTCCAACAAATACGACAAAAATAGAGTTCTCCTAAATGATATAAAAATAAAAATCCTGTGGAAAAACAATAAAGGTCAATAGAGCCTCACAAAAGAAAACAATAAAGGACCTAGAAACATGGAAAACTATCTTCACTAGTAATCAGGGAAATATTAATAAACATATTATTTTTATAATTGCTAGAAAATGTACAGTGATCTGATATATGCACAAAATAGGTACTTTGTACAAATATTTTGTAAAGAAAGTTGTTACTAGTATTCCAAAATTTACAAGTTCTTTTTTTGCTATATCCCTAATCCTTATCCTAATTCTAAATTGACTTCTATACATAGCCATACCTTAATTTCCTAATCTATGTCTGGGAATCTCTTCAAATAAAATAATCAGTAACTCTTATTACAATGTAATATAAATGTTAAATACAGAATAATTTATAATGTAAACGAGGTCAGAGAGAGGAGCCTGAAAATAACAAGTGACGTGCTACATACACATGTGAAAATTTTTATTAAAAATTTAGTTTTCAAAATCTTCTGGGAAAATATTCATAATATAATACTAAATGAAATACAAAAGCAAACATGATATAAGAACACAGTCTGATACCTGTCATGCAAGAATATGCACTAAAAAGGAAAGAAATCAAATAAAAATTGAGATCATGCTTACTTCAAATTTGTAATATTATAACTTATTTTATAGTTTACGCTTTTGTGTGTTTTTCAAATCATTTTTTACAATGTGATCTGTTTCTGTAATGAGAAAAAAATCAATGTTTCAAAAATAAAGTGCTCAAATAAAAAATAAACATCCTTCTCTTTGGATGAAAACAGCTCATCTGTAAAATTATGTACCACTCAAATTTCAGAGTACCCAATAAGGTAAGAAAAATTAATTTGATTTTATGGTACAAAGTTTCAAAAATGAGACACATACTTTACGCTTGTGATAGGAATATTTCTCATATTATTGGCACCACCAACATAAGATATACTATTTTACATATTTTAGCTCTTTTCTCTTTGCATTGCACGACCTTAAGTTTGATTTGCATACTTTAAATGATTCTTTTGAGTGGCATGTAGTTGAATAATTATTCTTTTAATTACTGTTATCAACCTGTTTGTGTAATAGCAGATAATTTGAATAGATCATTTTCACCTTTCAAATTTTGCAGTTTCATATGCATTATAGATAACCTATATCAAAATGGTAAAATTATACTAGTAGATATAAAGAGAACTGTTGGAATGTCTGTAGGATCATAGATTTAGCTTTCTCCTAAACAAGTACAGAAAAGCTATCTATACTATTTAAGTCTAAAAAAGTCACAAGTTAAATATTTAACAGTTACATTTTATTTAATTGTGGAAATCATTCACAAAACACACAACATGTTAAATTGTTTGATTCTATTGAGTAACATACACTTTCTTCCTGTCTTTTAAAATAATTTTCTTATATAAAGACCTAAGAACAAAGTCATGTATCAGCAAAATATGTATGTTCAATTCTAGATTATTTTATAAATAGAATGGTATTCAAAGTCAGACGGGTGCTGATGGTATTTTCATTTTTACATTGGTGTCAAAGCAAAGTACTTTGTGGCTTGTAAGAATCCTTAAAATTTAAAATTTCTAGCCAATATTCTCACTTTCAGATTTATTAACATAAAACTCAAGATTAGAGTGTACATGAGACTCTAAATATCCTCACTTATTCCAGAGGAAGCATGAGGATTGCTGAGGTGAGGCAGATGTTTGGTACCCCGTGAGGCTTACAGCACGTCTGGGATCAGAATAGACTGGACAGCTTAGTTTCAGATGTGATAGCTGTCACCTGTTCCTATAATTAACCAACTTCTTAAAATCTCTAAAATTTACCATGAAGAAGCACTTGCCTTGCTGCCATATTTAAGGCCAGTTTTGTTTCCTTTGGATATATGTCAGTGCCAGGAGTTAGAAGGAAAATCAAGCAGTAGAAGGTCGAAGGCTGAACTATTCACAAAGAGCTTGTACTTCCACTGGAGAAGCCTTCATCCAGTGTTTGCCTGTTGCGCCCACATAGTAGGAGCAGCTTTTGTGGTTTGGAGCAACAAAACATGTGGTCTAGCCAATGAGTCCACAAGGCTAGGTCACCAAGGAAAGACACTGCAGCCAGAGGGTTAGGGGCAGGCGGAGGGGTGGAAGACTAGGACTTGCCAGGATCAGTGAGTGTCCTGGGTCATAATACAGAAGGGAGAACAATCAACCCATCATACTTGGTAGTATAATTGGCTGCTTCAGTCAAAAAATCTCCCCCTCCCTCTCTCTCTTCAAGAAGTTACCAAGCCTGTCTGTTCTACAACTCTCATGTTGCCCCCAGCTATACCCCTACACAATGTCGTGCTTGCTTCTTCTCTTGCCTTCATTTAGAATCCCATCAGCTCTGGTCAACTACTGCAAGCGCCTTCTAATTGATTTCCTTGCTTACTGTCTCAGACCTCCCAGAAATCCTTCCTACACACTTCTGTCAATATGATCTTTCAAAGGCAAAAACATGGCCTTGTTAATCCCTTGCTTAAAGCCTGATCTGTTTGCATCAGCTCTTAGGTGGAAGCACACGAAATAGATGATGTGGAACAGGTTTAAACCCACTGAAAGAACAGTTTTCTAACACAAGATTTGCAACCTTCATCAGGACACAGGGTTGTAAGTCACAAAATATTTAACTAAAGGTGGTTTAAAAATGAGAAATATTACCTCACAAAAATACTTCATGGCTGTGCTTCATAACTTTTCTTCTTAGGGCTACATTTTTTCTCTCTCTCCATACCCTGGGCAGAAGTAACAAATATATACCCTTCTGAACAACAGCCCTTTTAATATGAGGTTATCATTCAAACTACATTTATTTTTCTTATTTTAATAATAAACTCAAGTTCTTTGAGGGGAGGAACCATGTCTGATTTATTTGTATAACTTCACACAGTGCCTAGCACATAATAGGCACTAAATATTTGTGCACTGAGAGAATGACTGGATGGCTAGATGGATGAACAAGTAATTAGCTACATAGAATAAGGTCAGATCTCTGTCACATTTGTATGAATACAATACAAATGTCCCATAACTGCACTACTCTACGGATTACAGTTTGGAGACTTGCAGTACAGCATATTTCTTTTCCTATATCATTCCCATAGGGAGTGACAATTGACATTGCTGCCAAAACTGCTTTTTTCTTGTTTTCGGGTCTGAAAATATCAGCAACAATACCAACATCATGGTACTTTCAATGCAGAGGCAACTGATGCAAATTAGTAGCCCTCAAAAAAATTACTCCTGTTTCATATGAATACTATAACTATGTGTATATATAATTGCCTTTTCAAATAATGCTGTTTAAAATGAACTTCGGTATTAAAGTTTAGTAAATTATTTACTAATGTTTTCAGAAGGTGGTTTTGAAATTGCTAGCTAATACTATCGGAAATAGTTGCTAGTCAAAAAGTGAGGTTTATCTTTAATAAATGGTGCTGGAAAAACTGGGCTTCAACTTGCCAATGATTAAAACTAGACCTATATCTCTCATCATGCACTAAACTAAAACCAAAATGGATTAAAGGTCTAAATACTAAAATAGAAACTCTGAACCAGTTGGAACAGAGGTTAGGTAGAACTCTTGAAGACATTGGTGTAGGAAAAGATTTTATGAACAAAACCTCAGTTGCCCGTGAACTAGCACAAACAATCAGCAAGTGGGATCTCTTCTTCTTAAAAGGCTTCTGCACAGCAAGAGAAACCACCAGCAGTGTGAAGAGACAACCCACAATGTGGGAAAAAATCTTCACCTGCTTTTCCTCAGACAAAGGTCTACTATCTCGAATCTATAAAGAACTTACAAAGATCAGACCTCTGAAATTTAAAGACCCAATCCGAAAATGGGCATGTGAAATGAACAGACATTTCTCAGACAAAGAAGTAGAAATAGCAAACAAATACATGAAAAAATGTTCAACATCACTGGTCATTCGAGAGATGCAAATGAAAACAACCCTGAGATTCCACTTCACTCCAGAAAGAATGGCTGCTATCATGAAATCAACCAATAACAAATGCTGATGGGGCTGTGGGGAAAGAGGAACCCTGCTTCACTGCTGGTGGAGTGTAGACTGGTGCAATCCCTGTGGAAATCACTATGGAGATACCTCGAAGAACTAGGACTGGAAGTCCCGTTTGACCCCGCTATTCCACTGCTGGGGATCTTCCCCAAAGAATTAAAAGAATCATACCACAGTGATATATGTCCACCCATGTTCATAGCAGCACAGTTTGTGATAGCTAAAAGTTGGAAGCAGCCCAAATGCCCATCAACTGGAGACTGGATCAAGAAAATGTGGTTTTTTTTTAATAAAATGGAGTACTACTCAGCCATAAAAAATGAGAAATTAGAGACATTTATAGCTAAGTGGATGCACATTGAGGCGATACTCTTAAGTGAAATAAATAGGACACACATGAATAAATACTGAATAGTTTCTCTGGTGTGAGAAACTGAAAGTGTAAATAAGGACTAAATGTATAATAGGTAATGTGAAATAGGAAGAAAAGGGGCAAAGGGGAAGGGAGTGGGAGGGCTAGGGGAAAGGATAGAAGGGAATGGGATTAATATGAGAAAATGGAAACATAGGAACAAAATCTTTGTAAATAGGGAGGACTGGAGGGGTTGAAGGGAGGGCTGGGCAAGGGTGAAAAATAAGAACCAAGAGAGGCTATGTAAAGGTGCAAATTTCCAATGATGAATGTCATTATATTGTATACCTAAAATGTACCAATGATTAGAATGAATAATCGATAATGCAAAATAGGAAGAAAAGGTCCAAAGGGGTAGGGGTAGTGGGAGGGGCAGGGGAAAGGAAAGAAGGGAAAGAAAAAATGATGAGAAATGGAAAAAATGGAAATAAAGTCTTTGTAAATAGGGAAGGGTGGAGGGCATGAAGGGAGGGCTAGGAATGGGGAAAAAATAAGAACCAAGATGCATTATGTAAAGGTACAATTCCCAATGAGAAATGTAATTGTGTTGTGTACCTACAATGTACCAATAAAAAAATTTAATTAAAAAAGTGAGGTTTATAGAGTAAAAATAAACTATTTTGAGAGCATATATTAAGTAAGTAAGTTACATGAAATAACCTTGTAGATTATTCACTTTACAGAAGGCAAAGGTTATAGAATGGATCTGGTTTCCATAGGCTATTTTAAAGTACATGCCAAATGATGTTTTCTTTAGATTAATGGAACAAAGTGTTTGTCAAAATCTAAATGTTTTGTACAGCTCTGAGCATTATAAGAAAACATGTAAATTACATGGAGGTTTCACTCTGGTTCTCATAGTTTGTACTCAAAAGAAAGTTCCTTATTCAGAATTGTATATAATACATTTATGATTCCTAAAATAGATTGCCATTTCCAACACTCACAGAAGTATGGTGAGTTCAGAGGTGTCTGGCCTTACTATTATTTCTACCTCTCCCGTTTCCTCTTCATACTTCTTTCCCAGTTGAGAATCTTACAGAGGTGAAGAAGTGAGTGCTGAAAAGAATATACGCAGCTCTTTTATTATGTAATAGAACACATAGTTATGTGGCTACAAAGAAAAAACAGTAAATCTCAGCATGCAGAAGTTGGCACTAGGCTGAACAGTACATTCCAAAGTGAGATGAAAAGTGAGGATATTTGCCGATGTATGCATACAGGACCTCTTAGATGCAAACGTTCCCAGCCTTCAATTTCTCTCTTAAAGATAATCCAACAATTCAAAACTCAACTTTCTTCTTTCAGTGATGATTTTATTTCCAGAGAATACAAGTAAAGTCAGACGTACCTAATGCATGGCAAACCGGACGGACCACTCTGCTTTGGAGAGGTCTCTACTGCCCAGGTGACTCAGGAGGAGGAGAACGGTTCCCAACTATTTACTGGGTTTACTCAAATAAGCAGTTCCATCAAACAAGCATATCACAGCATCTGTCCTTCCTGTCCTGAAGTCAGTCACAAGGGAGTAGGGGTGAGTGTACAGTCCAGACCTGGGGATGTGGGTATATCGTATATTATAGGAGAGAGGCCCCAACAAGGTAGATCTGAGACAAGCACAAGGCAAATGGCCATGTGTAGCACATAGGAGTCACTTTGAGCCAACCCAAAGTTGTGTCTAGACAAGCTACGGGTGAGATCTAAAAATTTCCCCGGTGTGCGTGTAAGGTGATTAGATCACGGGGCACTGTATTCTTCAGTGGATTCATCCACTGGTAGGAGGTGGGGCCTGGCTGGATGTGGGTCTTTGGAGATGTGACCTAGAAGGACGTCATTTCTGTCCCCGGCTCCTCCTTTGTCTACTTCCTGGTTTCTGTGACAGTACCTTTTCCTCCACCAAGCCCCACTGCCATACTGCTTCCTGCCATGGAGCCTGCTGACCACAGATGGAAACTGTGAGCCAAAATAATCCTTTCCTCCCTTAGGCTGTGAGTGTTGGGAGTTTTGTTCCAGCAAAGGGAAAATGGCTCAGACAAGTCTGGTTCTTACTCCACTATAGGCCACACCCGCAGATAATAAAACTCTTGACAGAGAACTGAAAATCGAGGTCACAATGAAGTCTGCTGCAGGATTGTTTGAGTGAAGAGTGATCTTGACAGCTAAGATCCCTTACCCCTTTTCCACATCTTGCCAAATTTAGTCCCAATGTGGCCTCTGTCGAGCCCACGGTTAGAAGAACAGGAGGAATGCAGAATCGGATTCTATTAGTTACTGCTAACTATCGAGACCCTGCAAGTTTGGTTGACTGCCAGGTAACAATGTCACCTCACCTCTGCCTGCCCATCAGACCCTCTTACGACACACTCTTCTGTGTTTCTCCCTACACCTATAGGACACTACTCAGATTTTTCACAAATGGATGAGGAATTCCTTTCTCTTTTGAACAAAGACATATTAACACTATTCCTCAAGCAGCAATCCACCTACATCTCACCTCCAAATGACTCCTAACTCTCTTCTTATAATCTTATACTGCAAGGTTGTTGAGTTCACTAATGTAGCCATTGTTCTAATGACCCCCATGCCTCTTGCTTTCTAGGTAATCTGCTATTTTTTTTTTCTGCTTCCTCTACAAGTGTTCTTAAAAAGAGTCCTGTAAATACCTAAGATTCAAAAAGTGTGAAGGGCCAGGGATTGAGCTCAGTGCTTCCAGCGCCTGGCTTGAAAGCGCAAGGTCCTGATTTCGGTCCCTGGTACCAAAAAAAAAAAAAATGTGTGAAACTCCTGAAGTTATATTTAGATTTTTGGGTATATTTCCTAACATAAAATTTTCTGAAGATAGTGTTCATGATGTTTACTGGATATTCAGGGTGGCTGGAAATATGACATGGGTAAAGGTTAATTTATGACATCTATGTTATTCATTGGCTTCCTGTCATTCTCTTTATAGTGTAATAATAGTTACACTACCACAATCACTACTGAGTTTATACAGCACTTTACAACTCACAATATTCTTTACAATGCTCTTTTGTATTCACAGGCCCGTTTGATGCTCATGCCTTTCCTGAGGGAGGATGGGAAAGTATTATATCCATTTATTATATCCACTTACAGTTGAGGAAATTCAAACTCAGAGACATTAAAAATCCTTCCCTCTAAGTATATGACAGCTGAGACCTGAACCAAAGTATCTTGATTGGTCTGGAAGAAGAGAGATGGCTCTTTGTATGGCAAAGGCATTCAACACCTACTTGGGAATTTTTCTTCTTTGGCCCATGTAGAAAATGTCAGTATGATTATTACCCAGATTTCCCCTATTTCCAAAGAGCGGACTGGTACACAATGTGGTTTTTCTTTAGGGCCCTGAATCTCCTTCAGTATATTTAGAAACAAAATGATTCACTGACTTAAAACATGTGGGAAGTCAGTAATTCAGAGAACTAACTGGTTACTGGTTTAGATTTGCCGAATGACCTTAGACAGAACATTTAACCCTTTTTCCTCAATTAATCTGTGAAATGTGAGATAAAACACTATCTCATACCTGTAAAGGAACAGTTATTATTTCACAGACCACTTAGAAATCTACACATACTATGTAAATAGAAATGTTTCTGATGCTATTTTGAGCAGGTCAGTGTTTTCTGGGCTAAGCTAATAAAAGGGAAAAAAAGTCTTGTGAACAAGATTGAATCTGTAATTCATTTGCTGATTAGACCTTTTATTTAAAAAGTTCACTTTTTTCTGCATTTCTAGTTGATTATTTCTTCCACTAAATTTACTGTCTCATCAAAGCAGTGTTTGTTCGTTTGTAGAATCATTTAGCAAGTATTGGACTATGGGGACCTGAGATGGAACTTTTCCCATTTAAGAAAATAGCCACTCTGTATTTAGATTCCTGTAGGGGACACTTTAGTAGAGTGATGTTGTTATATCATGCCTACAAATACCTCATCTGGGTCTAGAGTCGCTGATATATCTGCTCATTCAAGATAGCAGCACTTAGCAATTCAACAAGATGTAAAGTTGGCTAATAAACCAAGCCAGTAGTCTCTGGGGGTTTGAATAACACTTTTTATGTTTGACTCTGTTTGCCCTGAAGTTGTTTTAAGTCCAGCCCTGCTGGCGAATTTTCCCCTGGTGCACTGAACAGCTCATGCCATGTCAAAGGCCACTGGCCTTTTCATTCATAGAACAAAAAGACTGGAAGCAAATTATGCTCAGAGAACTGGTCAAAGGATAACCACCATTACAAGAAAAAAGTGCCTGACCGCCCCCTCTCCGAACAAGTGATGAACACGAATTCTAAGCTTTAGAGCATTATCTCTAGAGTATTGTCTGTTTAACCAACTTTTATTTAAAGTGTAATATGAGCATTTGCTTCAATTTGTTCTGAAACACCCACCCCCACCCTGCATTTGCTCCCTCTGCAGAACACAATGAACCAACTACCGTTGTCTCTACTCCCCTCATCCAACTGGGTCTTGTCCAATTTACAAGCTGTCCACCACCAATCTGAGTCTTGCAGAGACAATGACTCATCTGTAAGTTGCACTCGTGGTTTGGGAGAGTATATTTAGTGTGAAGAACTGGAGGATGCAGCATATCCAAACACATGCTAGGGTACAGAATTCTAGTGGGAAGAAGAGTACAGGGCTAAAATAGAACTGATAATAAGCCAAAGAACTGGAAGCATAGCTTAGCTCTTTCAGCTATGTAGCTGCAGCAACACCTACAGTTCCCCGCCAAGAATGGCATGCCGTATTAATGCAAGGAAAACGACATCTCTCTGATGTTTTCCTTGGGAAAAAAGAAAAACATACTCTCTGTAAAAATACACTGAATGTTAACTATAAAGCAAAACTACACATCTCTATTGTTCCTTGCTGATGGGAAAAGCATTTCTCTTCGTGTTCCTGAAATTAGGCCACAACAGATGCCCCTATAACTATGTTGATAACTGTTGGGGGGGGCGCTGACCATAATCCTTAAGAATTATTTAGGTGGGATCTCTTAGGAATCCAAAGTTGAATTTGACATAAGTGTGGGGATCACTCTCCTCTCCCCTTTTTTTCCCACCCTACTCCCAAACAGGAAGTTATTGCCTCAATGAATTAAGTCATTGTTTAAATGTTTCCTTCAACACATTCACGGAGAACTAGCTGTGATCTCAGGTGCATACTGGTCAGCAGTTCATCAGTGTTCTGACACAGAGCCAGCATTGGAAAGCGATGATCACAAAAGGCAGGGATGTCCAGGCCCATGCCTCAGTGTGAGTGCAGGAGCTTCCCTTGACTTGAACTTACACCCTGTCAGCCTTTCACCAGAACTCGCGCCTCTCTCCTTGTCTTATGACTCCTTGTTTGAGTTTTTCCTTTTCTGTAGCTAACTTGGTGTTTCTTTCTCTACTTGTCCCTCTCTTTTTAATTTTTATCTGCTTTTCATTGTGTCCTTCATCTCTCCTGTTTCTCCCACTTGCATATATTTTCCTTAACTGACCATGAAACTGAAGCAAAGGTTATTCTTAAAAAACTATGGTAAATCTTTGCAAAAATTTCATATTTTCTATTCTTTAATCCATAATCACTAAAACTAAAGTTTTATATTCCTCTCTTGAAAGATACTTGTCATTATTTTTATTTGTATGAAGCTTTGATTTCTATTTTTCCTTTGTAGCTTAATAGAAAAAGGAAAGAGATTCTCAATCCTAATATAAAGCCAAAATGGATTTTTGGAGTAAAGCAGTTCAAGTTGCCCAAATAGTCAGGAAAAACTTGTTTCTGGACAGCTGCTTTGAAAATGATTTCCTTTTATTATCCTAAATTGATTCACGCGTAGAAATAGTCTTTGATTTACTTTATGAATAAGGCTAGCAGGCTTCAGTAATTTTAATTACAGTTTCAATCATATTTTATTAAAAAACTCATATACTGCTTCAATTTTCATATTTTTCTTGCTTATTAAATGTATAACTAATTATATTTAAGTTAAATCTTTAGTATATAAACATATGACATTAAAATATATTTGATAATCAAGTAAATGTAGAATTAAATACTTAGATAGCTTCCTATTTTTGGCCAATCAAATAAACAAGATGAAAAAAATTATAACCCTAAATGCTTGCAATAGTTCTATGAAATTCCAAATTCAGTGTATACATGGCTGCCAGAGGGTGTTTTGTATTTCTCTCTCTCTCTCTTTTGTGTGTGTATGTGTACACATATACACAAATGGAATATATATACTTATATATGTATACAATATATGTTGTAAGAAAGTATACATTTTCTCTGTAAGGACACTCAGAGGTCTGTATACATGGATACATAAACACACATATATTTATATCTTTTGAGCCCATAATTTCATATTTAGAAACTTGTCTTAATGAAACAATTCTAAATTTGGGAATATGACTATGGGCATTATGTTTTCCATAGTATTATTTATATTTTTGAAATAGGCAAAGCACACAAATACTTGATTATAGGGGGATAATTAAGTAACCCATTAGTGCTTACTTAATGTGTTTAACAGCATTTTATACAGAAATTTAAATAATGATTTTGAAAAAAAGATACAGTAATGTGGAGAAGTGCTTATGATATGATCTCATGTTTATGCAATATAGAAAAATATATGTATAGGAAGAAATCTTAAAGGAAAACATAAAATTGTCAAATGTGTTTATGTAAATATTACAACTGGTTTTACAAAGAATTTTGAATTGTCAAATTTGTCTTAATGCACATGCATAACTTTTGAAAACCCATGTAAAGATCTGTACCTTTCTCCAGCCTCAACTTCTCTAGGAAAACTTGCTTGTAGTTGTTTTTGTGGATCTTAATACTTTTATGTGTTTTAATGATTTGGAGCCACGTTGCACTGAAGTCTTGCAAACTTTAAGAATGTTGAAAGGTTATACCACTAAATTATACTCTAAGGGAAAAAGTATGACATCTTTCGATGACTGTTATTTGCATTCCAAAAAGTTGCTCCCCAATTCCAACAGGTTACAAAATATTGTTTTCCAAATGTATTAAAATTTAAAATTCTAATTCTTATAGCCTTAGTCATACAAAAAATTTAAAAAAGAAATATGGGGAGAGAAGATGTGCCACAGAGTTTGACCTAACTGTAAGGGAAGAAAGAAAAGAGTGAAATGCAAACAGAGTTCTTGTTTCTATTAAAAATTAATTTAATTTTTAAAATTCCACTGACTTTTCTTTTGGGCCATATCTGAAGTTTATGTATGACACAGACAAATACATACCCGAACAATTGTGATTAGGAGTGCTGTGTTAACAACTACTGCTGATCTATCAAAACTGTGAACGCAGAATAGTTATTAATTAATGGGAGACATTACCAGGCGGGAAAAGTTGAGAGAGTATTCAATAAGCTGTCAAAACAGGAGCTGAATTCTATAGAATGGGTGTTCGCATATCTGACAAAAATCGATCCTGAAACTTTGCTTTTCCACTTTTGCTTAGAAACAACACTACGCAGACTCTCACCTACTAATCTTTCAATAGCTTCGAAGAATGGTGTTTACAGCATGAAAATCAAATTTATTTTCGTATCTTTGAGACCAACAAAGCCACAGTGGATTGTGGCACAAAAGGGATTTACAGATGTGCATTTAGATTCATAATTGAAACTGTCTTATTTTATCTTGTAGGATTAAAGGCCTCAGGAAGAGAGAGCATGGTGTGGGAAATAAATGGTGCAACCATTCCAGTTAAATAAAGGTCATAAAATCTCCAGAAAATAAACTGATTTTTTAAATTAGAATTTCAGATATGTAAAATTAGATTCAAACATGTATATTTAAAATTTCTACAGGAAAAAGATGGCATAGTGACATATGAACCATAAATGAAAATGTCTAAGGTAAATGAGTCATAAATATTTCTTGAGTGAACATGGTAAGGGGCTACTTTGAAGAAAAGACAAAAAATTTAATTGACACATACCTCGATTTTCCAAACTCCAGATCTCACAATGGAAGTACATCCTAAAGAGAAGCCCAAGGTCTACGATTTAAATATATGATACAGTGCTCTTATATGTGAGTGCCAGTGCCCAGTGAGTGCCATGGAGGTCTATGATCTATGAGCACTTACAGGTCCATTCATCAAAAAGTCTTCTTCAGTCTTTTGATCTCATGTACAATGTTCCAACACTAAGTTACATCTTTATGTTAGGAGCAGTAATTATCCTTTGTGAAATGCTTTTCAGAACCCTGGAAGCACAAGCCACAACAGTACATCAAAAAGAGAAAATACAAATGAACAATGAACCCCAAAAGTGCTCTATTTCACCAATGTAATATATATTTGTTTTTCATTTTTTTAATTGATAAAATACATATAACATGAAATGTATTGTTATGTTAGCCCTTGTAAGTATACAATTCAATGGTAAAAATATATTCAAAACTTTGTGTGATCCTTACCACCTTTTATCTTGGAAAATTATCTGTTAAACAGTAGTTCTCATCCCCTCCTTCCCTTGGCTCCTGGAACCCCCATTTACTTTCCATCTTTATGATTTTGACTACTCTCAGTGACTCATTTAAGTAGATCATACAGTGTTCGTGTCTTTAAGACTGTCATAGTTCATTTAGCAGTGTTTTCAGGATTCATCCATGTTGTAACATGACTCAGGATTTTCTTCCTAAGAAAGTTTGAATAATATTCTATTGCATGTATATGTGTCATTTTGTTCACCCATTTATCTGCTCTTGTACATTTGGAGAACCTCCATATTTTAGAGATTGTGATCAGTGTTGCTATGAACACGGGTATACAGGTATCTCCTAGAAACTCTGCTTCCAATTCTCTCAGTTATATACGTACAGATGGAATTGCTGGATCATGTGCTAATTCTATTTTTTAATTTTTAGAGAAATTACCATACTGTTTTCCACAATGCTGTACCATTTTACATTACCAAATGTTCCAAAGTTAAAATATATTTTAGCAAAAATTACTGTCTCAATAATACTTAAAACAATGAAACATTGACTGTGCCTCAATACCCATCAATAGGCTAAAATGTATTTCATTCATATTATCAGTGACTCTGCTAGCACTAGAATGAAATTTCATTCATATGTTTAACACAGAACATTATTGATGTGTATAATTTTGTTTAAAATCAGATTACATAACAGCGTATTTAAAACGATACCATTTATGTAGAATTGTATACAGTATCTATGTCTGTAAATGTATACAGATGTATGTACCTGTTATTGCTGGGTAACTAGATAGCTAGCAATTTGTTACTTTCTTTAGGGTATTTTCCATAGTGTTCAATTTTTTAAAAAATGTCTCTAGATGCTATAAAAATTGTGTATTCTATTTATTGATATCTTAACATACTGCTAAAAACACACTTTTTATTGGTTCATTATTAAATCTCCTAGGTGGGCCTTGTCAAGGTGCAGCAGATCAATTTGATATTTATTGATGTCCTTCCATACATCACTACACCAGGAGGCCTTGGATAAAAGAAAGACTAGGACATTGACTCTAGCCGTTTTCTCAGTGCTCATGGTTTACTGGATGACATATACTTGTAAAAGAACCATGACAAATACATTGGATGTCTGCAGCAATATACAAATGAAAAGAATAAAACAGATAGTGAAGAGAGAATAATAATCTGTCTAGAAGCTAGAGGTCTGGGAAAGTTTAAAGAGAGGGGGTGATGCCTAAGCAAGTTGAAAAAGAAACAGAAGACAGTTGCCAGATGACGGGAAGGCAATTAGGATTTCAGGAAGAGGGAAATGAAAAGAGAACAGGACACTGGCAAGCAGTAGGTTCTTTTTTTACTGGTACATGTTCACTTGGAAATCAATATGGAAATTCCTCAAAAAACTGAAAATAGAAATTTCATGGGAACAAGGTAGTCCTCTACTAGGTACCCTCCTGAAACAGTTAAAGATATATTACAGTGATCCGTGCATACCCATATTTATAGATAGCATTAGATTTTGAAAGCCATGGAGGCAAGAACTCAAGGAGGCTTAATATTCTTGGAAATGAGGTGGACAGGCCAGGAAGAGACACACTGTGTCCCAGGACTAGATTTTGGTTTTGGTAGGGGTTGGTCTAATTACTGGATGCAGTTATGGCTTTAATTAATCATGCCATGTTTTATAATTTAGATATTAGAGGGAATGTCTATGCTTTGTTTTGTTCTTTACGAACAGCTCATGTCTAAATTCACCTGTACTTAACGGTTTGACTCTGCTCCTCGTAGATTTTGATGGATAACCTTAAGCTGGTAAAATAAACAGTAACTGAGATCCACAACTTTGTTCTTGTAGACACTCAGTTAGCTGTGCGTGTCTGGTGGTTTTTCATGCTGGCAAACTGTCATTTAGCTGGAGCATTTACCAGCCAAGTTGGGCAGAGGAGGTGGCAGCTGAGAGCTGTCAATTTCTACATCAGTGGTCGCTGAGACAAGCAGTGCTGTCTGCACCATAATTCTTCATTACAAAGGAACAGATCCATGTTCTCCCTCTCATGCAGTGTTATTGCAATACATATCAAAGTAAAGAGCTGCTTAGGATTTCCATTAAAATAGGAATTAGAAGGCTGGCCTACAGTGAAGATACTTGAAATTTACAAGTGGAAAGAAAATTAGGCTGATGTGCAACTAACTTCAGGAACTAATCAGTAGTAAAAAATGCTTTTCGGCACAATTTTTCTTGCACAAAGACATGATTCAGCAGCTCTCTGCTCTAGCTCTGTCAACATTTTTGAATTGGCGATGATTTCGTTGGCCATGTTTATTGGGTTTTGCCCTTGCCAGGCATTGCTAATTGTACCACCTGGAAGAATATACTCAGATTTAGACAAAGTTCCACCAGACGTATTTGAAATCGTTTTCATTTATGGTTTATTCAGAGCATTTAGCAAAGTGATCCGCTGTATTAGGAGAGTCTTGGGAGGAACAACTGATAAAACTGATTGCAAAACACTTGGCAAGATAAAGTACTATGAAAATGCTACTTAATAATAATGATAATACTTTAAAGTCTCTAGAAGTGGGAGGCTAATGGGATATTTCAGAAGTTTGAGAAAATACACAAACAAAGCAGAAATTAAAATTATTTAAGGTAAACTATGTGCTTAATTTAATGTTCACTGAGATAATTTTCATTCATGTACATAGCAGGAAAATGAGAAATTTATTGTTCACTGTAAAATATAAGAATGAAGCATACATAAATGAAGACCACAATAATTAGCCAGCTGTGGCTAACTATAAATGACTCTAGAAACTAAGATAGAAAATAAACTACATCATTTTATATAGCTATTCCCACCAAGAGAGTGGTGTAGATCAGAAGTGAAAGCTCTCAGCTTTGGCCCAACTTGCTTTGATAGTGCAGAGGTCAAACTCTTAGCTGCGAAGCCAGGCAGTCTGGATGTCAGTCAGTCTCCTGGTATTAGACGTGTGAACTTGGGCAAGTCACATGACTCCCTGAGCCCTATCTGCATTTAAATGGAAGTGATATTTTCTACTTTATAGGTGAGTATTTTCTACTTTATAAGGTTGTGTTGATGAAAGATTCATTTAAAGCACTAGCACATAGTAAATATTCTAGAGGTGTTAGATAATATACTTTGATTCGTATTTGCAAGTTATATTCCCTTGGACAAAACAAAAAAATCCCTCATTGTCTGTAAGCTCCAGTTCTTTATCCATAGAGAATGGAGATCAGACAAGAGAAAAGGAGTTCAATCCCTGAGATATTTGGAATAGTACTTCAAGCCAGAGGGGGTTCTCTGGAGACTCAGTTTCCAACTGGAGTAGAGAGAAGGTTATCAGAAGCTCTTTTGTGAAGAACCTTGAATTTCAAAAATGTAACCCTTTACATTTGATTTGACATAAAGCTCTGTTTGAAAGCATCTATTTATATCTCTTAGAATGGTTTGAGATATATTTAGACATTTTCCATAGTTTCATTCTGGTCCATGAACAGATCTTTTTAATAAATTAAACTTTCAAACAAATTATTTGGAAATAATTTCACACTGACAGAAAAAGTGCAAGAATGGAAACCATTCAAAGAACCCTAATAAAACTTTGCCCGGAATCATCTGTGTGAACATTTTTGTCCCACGTGTTTTATTTTTTGTGCACCTATCTACCTACCTATCTATCTGTCTGTCTACCATCTATCTACCTATTTATCTCCCGATCTACCTATCTGAATATTTTCTAAACCATTTGTGGGAGAATAAATTAGATACCACACAACTCTTTATTTCAATGTGGTTTTCTTAGTGGGGACAGTCTCTCGCATTTCCACAATCAAGATCAACCTCAGTAAATTTAATATTAATAGAGTATTTAGCTTATTGTCCTTTTTCCAGTTTTTAAGATTGGGCCCATAATGTTCTGTACAACTTGCTCCTCCTCTAATATAGGATCCAGGTCAAGTAATGCATTTAATTGTTAGGTCTCTTTCTCTTTCATCTTCTTTAATTTATGACATTTTCACAGCCTTTCTTCATCTTCGATGGCATTGGTGCTTCCCATCATTTTAAAAATAGAATTTCTCATTTTGAGTTTGAGTTTGTTATTTCTCCATGAAAGTGCAGATCTGGTGTACTATTGTTGGCCATTACACTCCATATATGAGCACGTGTTCTGTGAGATGGAGGAGGGCATGGTGTCCAGGGGATGCGTGTCTATTCGTCCTTCTTTCATGATGGTACTGTTAAGCACGTGGTCAGTATGTTTGATTTCTTCACTGTATTATTGCTGTTTGTTTCTTCATTGTCACTGATAAGCAGCATGTGGAGATATAATTTAAGACACAAATAAATAACCTACTCCTTGTCAAAATTTTATTCTGTATTCAAATCAATTTATTCTACATTTTATTCTACAGTTATTCTATATTTATTATTCTATATTTTAGTCTATATTAAATATATTCTATATTTTATTTTATTCTATATTCTATATTCAAATCTATATAATCATGTCCAGTCTTTACTATGATGTTTGCAAAATATTGATTTTCCAACTTCATCACTCTTTCCATTTTATCAGTCCGCCATTGGCTTTCAACTTTAAGCAAGAATCACCTTAATTAATGGCATGGGCTTATAAATTCCTATTTTAAAAAATACTTTAAAATTCATCATTGTTCCTAACTGTTTGGACTAACAAATGGTCCCACATTTAGCTGGTGGAAGATCTTGCACATAGATTTCTCTGTTCTTGTGACAGACCTTCATATTTTTAAAGATTTTTTATTATAACAAAATATTTGGTTCAATTTGTAAGTACTTTGGCCCAGGTCTGGGATTAGCTACTTGTCTGAGGGTTTCTGAGACTGAGACTACCTGGACTTTATTTTGGGGGGCAAAGGAATGAGTGAAAGGACCTTTTAACTATCTGAGGTAATGAGTGTGTGTCTGTGTGTGTGTGTGTGTGTGTGTGTGTGTGTATGTTTGTTAAGCCAAAGATAAAATCTCAAAATGATATAACAAGTATTTGGTGGTCATTTGGTCTGATTTTTAACTGATACAAGCATATATTCTCCTAGAAATAGTAAATTTCTAATACAATGGATTTAATATCAAATCTTGAAGAAATTTTTCATTCCTGCATTAATTTCTTATCATAAATGCATACAGTTTCCTATCAGTTTCTTTTCTACTTAGACATGCTTTCTATTTTCTTCACTTTTGCCAGGCTATTAAAATGTCTTGCACAGATTAGTGACTACAAAATCACGCTGTATCTTTTAGGACTCTGTACATAACATGAATTAATTTGATGTGGTCTGACAAGAGTAAAAAATTGGAATTTTGAATACAGATATAGGAATGTCGTGTGAAACAGTTGGCAGCATTTCACTTGCTCATCATGAAAAGTTGTGATACAGAGGGTTAGGAACCCTCTCATTTTGGCTTTTTGTGAATGTGCACTTCCTTTTTCCCTCTCTGATGTCCAGCTTTCTCTACTTCTACAAATAGTTCTCTCATGTGTGTGAATTCATACATTCTAGTTTTGCAATATGTAGAAATACTGTAATAGTCTTTAAGCTTTAATTTTGTAATTCAAGTAATTATTGATTGAGTAACTTAGGTCATGTGTCCATGATTGGCCCAATTAGGCAAATTTATGGCATTTGAACTTCCAAGCCACTGTCTTATTTCTATGAATCATAAGAAGTCATTTTGAGTCAAATCAAGCATTCCTGTGTATGGAGAGAATGTCTCCAAAAGGAGTAAAATACATTCCCTCATACTCAATATGTCCTTTTCCTAAAAATATGGAAGCATATCAATGTGAAATTTTTCATAGAAAGAGAATATGTATCCAATACAAGATGCAATAAAAAATTGTGATCTGTGTTTAATTTAATCTTTGTGGGTTTTTTTTTTCAGAGTGGTTCTGCAGTTTGAGCTGCAGGGTTTTTTTTTCCATTAAGTTTATTGATACATTTTAGATATAAAATACAGTTACATTCATCATTGCGATCTTATACCTTTACATGATGTATCTTGGTTCTTATTTTTTAACCCTTCCCCTGCCCTCCCTTCACCCCCTCCACCC
>NW_004624743.1:7253681-7314172 GCF_000247695.1 Heterocephalus glaber | reverse complement strand
TCAATAGAGCCAAGGACAAAAACCATATGATTATCTCTATAGATGCAGAAAAAGCATTTGACAAAATCCAACATGCATTTATGATAAAAACTCTACAAAAAATTGGAATAGAATGTCTACCTCAATCTGATAAAAGCCACCTATGAAAAATGAACAGCCAATATCATACTAAATGAAAAAACTGAAATCCTTCACACTAAAATCAGGAACAAGACAAGGATGTCTACTATCACCACTCTTGTTCAATACTTAATCACTGTTAATGTCAGTTTTCTATTTGTAACATGAGAAAAGTAATAATACCTACCAGAGGAGTCGGAATGAGTAAATGATGTATTTAAATGTAAAATGCTCAAAGGACTGCCTGATATGCACCAAATATTATCTATTATGATTAAGCCTTAGGGGTATATTAGTTTGTTTTTATGTTGCTGGGACACAATGCCCAACACCCAAAACTTAAAGGGGGAAGGTTTGATTTGGATTACTGTTTCAGGGGATTCAGTCCATGGCTAGGTGGGTACAAGGCAGAAACATCATGGTGGAAGGGCATGGCAGAGGAATTTGTCCCTGGAAGCCCAGAAGCAGAGCAAGGGAACAGTACCAGGGAAACAGTTGTGAAAAGTCTCAAGATACACATCCCAAAGTCATGACTTCTTAGCCCATCCAGAAACACTCAGAAGTGTGCTTCACCATTTGCCTGGGTGGCTTCCAAATCCATTAAGTTGATGCTGTACTTTAGCTATCACATCCCTTCCCTTGTCAACTTGATATTCAGATATTTCTCCTTAAACCATGCTTAATCTCCAAATAAACACAAGATTGTAATTCCACCTAATATGATACATTACGTCATGTACAAAAGAAATACAATAATCCCTTCCCCAAAGAGTCAACTGTTCCAGTATCACTGCTACAATTCCAAGTCAAAATCTGCTCTGAGCCTCAAGGCAAACTCTCAGCTGTGAATACCTCTAAAAATAAAATAAACAAGTTGCTTTGCACCAAGATACAATGGCACAGGGTAAATATTCCCATTCTAAAAGGGAGAAATAGGGAGATAGAAAGGAAGTGGACCAAAGCAAGAGGGTTAATAGGACAACCATTCAGTCCTGCAGCTCCATATCTGCAGCTGGGACACATGGTGGTAACATATGAGCTATAAAAGATTTGGGTGGTCCTGCCCCTGTGACCTTGCTGGTTGCATCCCACATGGCCTGTCTCTTGGCTGGTGATCTGCATCCCTGGAATCTCCAAATTCCTGAGGTCTGCAGAGCACCTTTGTCTTTATTCTCACTGCTTCACACATCGCCTTCTCAGGCATCCCAGTCCTTCTTTTGAATCTGTGTGGTAGCCCTACAACTCCACAACTTTTGCATTTAGCATGCTGGTAAAACCAGCATTTACATGGATGATGCCAAGTTCTGCTGCAAGCACATGCAGTAGCTGTACCAGGCTCACTTGGACCCTGGCAGCAGCAGCTTGGGTGTCTGGATGCTTGAGCATGATGAAATGAATCCCAGGGAACCAATGATCTACGTGTGGCACTTTAATAGGAGGGGGCCGGGGACCGAGAGACTCTTCTCGAGTGAAAAGTTGACACCTTCGGTACCTTTAAGTTTGCCATGGGTAAGGCCTTGTTAATTTCTGAAATGCTCTCAAGCCGATTTTTTTACTGTCCCTGTGGTTTCTTCTCTCTCTTTTTCTCTCTCCTTTATTCCTTCCTTCCTTTGTGTTACTAGGTATTGAGACCAGAGTCTTCATATTGAGCTACATTCTCAGTCCCTTTATTTTATATTTTAAATTCTGAGATGAGAGTCTCAGTAAATTTTTTAATTGAACAAGGTAGGCTTATATTTGTGGTCCTCCTGCCTCAGGCTCCCAGAATGCTGAGATTGCAGGCATGGACCACCATACTTGCTAAGTGACTTTTTAGTGGAGCTAATCTCTGAAGCAATTACATCTTCTTTGGCCCCAACTTTACATGTGATTCCTTTTGAACCAAAATTTAAATTTTTCAAATTTTTCTGTTCTGCATTTTGCCCCCTGGAAAGCATCTAGCTATACCGATGCCACAGCCTTAATATTAAGGTGCTTTGAAATTTCTTGTACCTGCATAATTAGTGAAAGGCCCTTAATCTAATTCTTTGGCAAAATCTCAGGACCTATATAAAATTTAGACTATTTTTTTTTTTTGTCAGAGTATAGCACATATGCCCTCTGGTCAACTTACAAGGAAGTCTTTTCTCTCAACCTCAACCTTCTGAGTCTGGCCTTTACTGTCCACATTCCTTTAAGTATTCTGATCTTCTGAGCTTTTACCAGAATCACCTAATCAGGCTCTGCATACAGCATTCTAGGGCTTCTCTAGCCCACATCTCCAAATCTTTCTAAACTACTCCCACAAAATAGTTTCAAACGTTCTGACGACTGTACATGGTCTGGTACAGTCACAGCAATGAGCCAACTTGTCTTTTACCAATTTTCTGTATTAGTCATCTTTGCCATCACTAGAACACAATTCCAAACACTCACAACTTAATTTGGTTTAAGGGGATTTGGTGTATGGTTGATTGTTTCCAAAGAAGAAATGTTATGACAGAAGGCCATGGTGGAGCAATAATGCTCAGTGTATGAGACCAAAAATAGACTAGAAGGTCATACCTCCATGACTCACCTAATCATGTTCAGAAGGGTGCCTTACAATACACTTTAGCCATCACAAATGGCTCTTAGTAAGTGCTTAAAGTAGGATTCATTTCTGTTCAATTTTAGAATATCTGATAAATTATATATAATATTTTTTCTATTCATATAAACAGTATTAGGACCTTTCAAATGCCTTAATTCTGATTATTCATTTTCCCATTTTTCATGTTATTTTTGGCCATTATGTCTCTAAACCTGTATAAAACACTTTATTTTTTACCAGCAATGCTTTTTTTCAGATATATATATATATGTTTCTCAATATTTTGCTCTTATTGCTTCCCCCTGGTTTAAGTTTCTCATTGAACAATAACATAGCATATCAAAAATCTGGAAATAATTTTTTATAATAAAAATGTTTATTTGAATGATACTTTTAGATTGAAAGCTATATTCATTTGCTTCTTAAAGGTATTATTTTATTATCTTCTAACATCTATCATAATTGATGAGAAAGCTATTCTCAGTCAAAACATTGTTCATGTGGAGGTAAACTTTTCCCCTAATTGCTTTTAAATTTTTCTTTGATGTTTTAAGTTTCATGTATTTGTAATTTTTTTTCACTTATAATATCTAGAATTAATTGCACTTTTTGCTCCAAATATTCATGGATTTCATTTATTTTTTATATCCTAAGCCAGAATCTTTGAATAGTTGTGTTCTTTCTATTTACTGCTTCTGGGGTTTCTACAAGATGTAGAACAAGCTCAGTTTGTGCTCTATGCCTCTTAATATCTTGTCCAAATTTTCAATCTCTTTGATTCTTGCTGCTGAATTTTGAGTTATTTCTCTGGCTCTATCTTCTAGTTGATAAAGTACTCCTTTGATTGTGTCTAATCTGATTTCAACTCATTTACTGAATTATCAATTTAAGTAAATAATTTTTGCTTCTAGAAGTTCAATTTGGATTTTTTTTCAAATCCAGTCATTTTTTTCATAGTGTATATTCTTTTATTATAATTTCTATTTCATTATTATTTTCTATTTATGATTTTAGGCCTAGTTTTTTGTGGTACTCTCCATTACTTTTTATCTCAAAGTCTTAGAGTATTAGTTTTCCTAGTTTAACTCTCAATTTTCCTTCATGATAAATCATATATTGTATGACATACTTTTTAATTATAAAATTGTCTTCAAGTATATTTTTTAGCCAAAATCTCACTCTGCTGGTCTGGAACTCCCTGAGTAGCTCAGGCTGGCTTCAAACTCACAATTCTGCTATCTCATCCTCCTGAATGCTGAGATTTCAAGCATGGACACCATACGTAGATTGTATTTTTTTTAAGGGAGAATTTTAGAAGTGACCAAGTTCAGTATTTTAGTTTCTTATAGCTATCCTGGAGATTTTCTTGGTCTATAATTAGCTTTACTCTAATATCTTTTTGTAGTGCTTCACAATGTTACAGGTAGCAGTAGCATAATACAGATTTAGAGATATTATTTCTCAAAGCACTTTTTTGTTCTTTTGTTTAGCTAAGCCTATCAATGGATTTATCTTGCTTTTCCTATATGAGATTGATCTGAAATACCTGATTTATGTAGCATATTTAGCTTCAGTACCCCACTTTGAATAAGCACAAGCTCACATATCTTGAAATTGGCTGAATGTTGAGAAGAGTCTTTAATAATAATGATTTATTAAACATAGTTGCCTGGCTATTTTTGGTGGTATCTATTAACATAGATGAAAATCTGTTTTTAAGCTTCCTCTTCTTGTCTTGTAGTGTCTGAGAGTTTCATTCTTTTAGAGCTTAATTATATATATATATATTTTAAAATATCTTGAAATATTTTCTCCAGTAAATGTGTGTAAATAAATAGATTATAGTTTCATTAGCTCACTATGCCAAATTGGAATTATAAATTGGAAAAAGTTTGCCAAAATAAATAAACTTGTTTCAAATTGTAGGTTTTTCCTGATTAATTTAAAGTGAGATCTGTATAATGTGAGACTTAGTTTAAGTATAAGGAGAAAGAGGGCTGGGAATATAGCTCAGTGGTTTCACTGCTTGCTGCACAAGTGCAAGGACCCAAGTTCAATCCCTGGTACAAAAAAAAAAAAGAATAAGGAGAAAGAATGTTTTTGTAAATTAGTGGTACCTATAAGGAAATTTGGGGTGGTGAGTGTTAACATGCATATATTGCGTCTATTCACTATGCATCAAATAATTTTTAAGTTTTTTATAACATCAAAATTCTATGATCTTATTATATAATTGTGTATGCATATTTGTAGGAGTGTGATTGTACTGTGAATGTAAATAATATGTAGGTAGAAAAAGCTCCTCCAATTAATAGAGAATTACATCCAATGATAGATTATATTCAGTACCACACTTTCTCATATTCAGTGGTGATTATTTACACGTTTTTTCTCTAGCAAATATTTCCCTCTGGTATAAACCTTTCTTTCCTATGGTCACTTTCAGATTATTCTCTGTCTCATTGCTTCCACTTATTACTATTATTTGTTCATATCTTCTTCTTCACCCTCTTTGAAATGGCTCATCATCCTATCACTTATTTTTTAAAAAGTAGACACTAGCACATGAGACCTATTTAACTTCCCAGGGTTAGCTAAGAAAGTCAGATAATAGCCCATAGTCAGTAGGCACTTCTGCTGCACTTGAAATCTTGTCATAGAACAAGACTTACTTGGTCAGAGTCGCCACCGTGTCTCTAGGCTTAGCCATCACTGTGAAGTTAGGCAGGCACGAATCTCTCCAAGAGCTGCTGCTTCTTCTTGATGGAGGTTTTGGGCAGAAGCATAAGGTAGACTGTAGCAGTGAGGGCTGGGGCAGATCACATTTGACTTTACGTGCAGGAACAGGGTATAATGACTATTCCCACTCCAGTTACTGATTCAATAGATAAATGTCACCTACTCTGGAACTAGAAAAAAAATCTTAATTTTGTCTTGTCTCTGGCTTCTGGGAATGTCACTGTAGTGGCCTCAGAGTCCTTCAATTATTTTCTCTTAGATTTCAAAATGTGCAGGCAATGTGAGAGGAACTAATCATTATCTCATGGCATAAAGTACATTAAATTTTAAAGCATTTGCCTCCCTTTCTCTCCACAATTAAATGTAGACAAATATTTTCAAATGGGCGAAATTTACTGTCATAATGCCAATATCTTAATAGGGTCATTTGTGCTCTACATAGTGGGCACATGTCAAAGCCATTGTTCCAAGTATTATTTTTGAGACATTTAGTGATAAGTAAATACTTATTAAATAGTCAATTATCTCCAGTTTAAAATTATGACAATTAAAATATATTAAATTATTTATATATTGACATATTGCTTTATTTTTTAAAAAAACACTGATGTAATATTCTTGTCATTTTAGTTAGAAAGATTGTTTATCTGATTTTACTATTATATAGTGTCTTCATTTCTGCAAATATTGCTGTTTAAATTTTTTTTCCTAAACACAAAAAGTAGACAAAATTACCTTTTAGCTACTTAATTAAAAAATCCTATTAATTTTCTAAATAATATCCCACCAATATATTAAGATACTTTAAGGAGAAAATCATCAAAATATATCCATCAATACTATGCACTGAAAATTTATGTTGCACCCATATTTACATTTTGAAGCCCTAATTAGCAGTGAGATACTTAGATGACATCATTCTACTAGGGCCTCCATGTTGAAATTGGTATCTTCCTAAGAAGAGGAAGAACTTGGAGCCCTGCCCACATTTTCTTTGTACCCTGTGAGTGCAACCTAGGAAGGCAGCCATTTGCCAACTGGGACATGAGCCTTCACCAGACACTACATCTTCCAACTCTCCATATGGGACTTCCCAGCCTCCAAAACCATGAGAAATTAGTATTTGTTATTTAAGCTACACACTCGATAGTATTTTGCTAAAGCAACCTAAATTAAGACAACAAACAAAACCTAAGGGATTCAAACACATTTTCTCTTATTAAAGGAATAATACAATTCCTTCAAATATATCTAAGTGCAGCAATAATTGGACATTAATATTCTCTTATTTTTAGACATGCCAGCCTTATTTACCCTACTTAGATTTTTAAAAATCTTTATCAGGCTCTCATGACTTCCTTTAGTGCATTTTGCACAAATGAATTATTCAAACAGCTGTTGTGAATGAATCAGAGGCAACTTCCCGTTTCTTTGCTCTTTTCTGAATAATTATGTACAGAAGTAGCAGGGAGAAGGAGTGGCACAAACTACCCCATACACACACAAAGGCCATAATAAAACAGTTTTCCCTTCCTTTGGGTTAAGATTTATTACCTGTATATCATCATTTATTATATTGTAAGTACATCTTGGACACCTGGAAAAATAGTAGTTACAATGGGAAAGCTCTTCATCTGAAGTGTAGCATTTAAATTTATTCTTCGTGGCTTGGTAGGAAAAGAGAAAAGACATGGGAGAGGGAATTCTTTCTAGTGTTGTTTTCCATTTTAGTATGAATTGACAACATTTTATATTGGGAAATTGCATCTCTTTTTTGTGCTGTAGTGCAATAGCTAGATTTTGGATAATCAGACTCAGATAAAGCTAGTGGTGTGCTAATAAAAGTTTAACAACTCTTGCTTGCAGCAATTACTAATTTTGTGATACTCCCACAATGACCAATTTAAGGTATGAAACTGACACTGCTAAATGTGGAGTTTGGAAGACATCAGAGAATCAATTCTCATAAGTCATGGAGAGCTGGCTCCATCCAGCAAAATAAAGCATAAACTTCTAGAGGAAAAGGATTTTGTGTAACCCATTGTAGGTAACCACACAAAGTATAGTGTGTATATATATATATATATATATATATATATATATATATGATAAATTTGCTATGCTGTCCTTAGTAAAAGTTGGAAATTTCAAACCTTAAGGTGTTTATATCAAATGATTCATCAGTTTTCTAGTGATTCATAAGGATACAAGTGAAGACTATTATGTGAATAAAATCAAATGTATGAATATTCTTAAACCAGTTTCTAGTTTTCAGTTTCTCTATTATGTAAGTGTTTAATTGGGCCACCAAAAAAATTAACACAAGAAACCATTTCACTCTTTCCTTCTTTTCTCATTTCCATACTTACGGACAGCAATGCCTAAAAGTCACAGATAATTCACAATCTGAAGAAGAAATATTTACAGAATCAATAGTTAAATTTGTCCAAGATTTGATACAATATTTTTAAATAATTCATTTTCACCGGTTAAAAAATAGAGTATTTTGTTTCATTTTGGCATATGTATTTTGTGCCAGGAGCCCAAACAATATTTTTTGAGAGCCTACTATGTGCTGGGTGCTTTTCAAGATGGTGGAGCACAAAAGTGAACAAAACCAACAAAAAACCTCTACCCTCATATGGCTTACATTTGGATATAGGGGGAAAAAACCAACAAAAAAGCGAAACACCATGTGACAAATGGATACCATTGCTGAGGAGATAAAAGTAGAGCGAGGAAACATTGAGAATAACATTTCAGGCAGATAGGTAGAGAATTTGCTGTAACAGTACAGAGGAATCACCCCTAGGTCTTGACCTTTGCCTTATCTTAGTCTATGAAGAACTCTACTGACCAACCCATGTATCCAAGGCCACTTCTGAAAAACCGCAAATTTCTAAAGCCCTTGAATAGGCATTTCTTTAGTCCGAGACTACAGAAGAAAGAAAATGCATCTAATGATACATTTAAGAGATAGAGTCTGCTAGGGGACTTTCTGTAATGAGATGGGAGAGAAGTTTTCTTTGTCTCCACTGAGAAAGGCCCAGGGAGGAGAAGGTTAGCAGTAACAAAGGCGACAAGAAAGTACATATTTTCACTTGAGTCCTTATTTTTTTGCTCATTAAAAAAAAAAAGGTTGAACATGTTGAAAACTTTATGTAAAAATTTTAGGATATTGAATTCAAAGTTGCTCTTAAAAATTGGAACATGTTACCACTGGGAAGTACATTCTCCATTTTCTGGTTAATAAAAATCCCAAAAGGTTTTGGCGTAACCACTGTAAACAATTGGAAGAGTTAAGGAGAAGGATATGAGTGTACATAAAATAAAGAAATGAGTGATAATTCCTGGGCAATATTTTGGTGAAATATGTTTACAACCTCTCCAAGCCTATCATTTATATTTGAAAAATCATTAAATTAAAAACTGACTAGATTTAAATGTTTTACTTAATTCCAACTCTAGTATGTTATAGAGAGGAAAAATAAAACCTTTATTTCAATCCCTATGCTTTCCATTTTTTTAGTGTAGAATGCATGAGCATTGGTAATATCTCTACACTGAGTTAGGGACAGGGGGGATTGGGCCAATTTCAGGTGCCAGTTAAGGAGTGGGTTTTATGCGAGTGATTCAGAGCCTGAGAACTGAAGTTGATTTCAGCGTGTGTACTTGTAAGTGGTTTACATTAATGCAAATTTGGCACATGAATGAGTCAGAAGGAATTCAAGCTGACCTTGCAGGCTGTCTACAGAGAGGGAGAATCTAATGTTTTAGTATGTGAAAGAGAAAATATTACTAAAAAATTACACAAGGCTTTTTGCTCCTTAAAAAGAATTCTTTTGGCAAAGTATCTGTTTTCACATTAGGCTCTTGCTTGGGATGTTTTCTTTACAATGATTTACATTTCTGCTGTTTAAAAATTTCACAAGTTTAATTTAAAAGTGCTCCTACAAAATTTATATTTTATCTCACTCTCATCATGGAAGTTTCTAAAATAAAATATACAAGTGCTTCTTGGTATTGTATATTTTTAGTGCCATGGAATCCTGGGTACTGTGGATGTGGTGATAGGAAAACTCCAGGGGAGGGACAAAAAATGCAGATACAGAGAAAATTGGAAAGATTCACTGATGATACTTGTGAACTAGTAATTGTAGATGTTGTGGTAAAATACATTGACTACCATTAAATTTTATGCCCCTCTGTATTGGCTATCATCCAACATACACTGCTTCAAAGAGAAGAGAGAAACTGAGACACTCTCTAGAATTCCACATATTGTCAAACCAAAAACTTGCTGCAGTTTTCCCTCATGACACTAATCTCAGACATTTATTCTTAATAAAATAAGTAAAGAAATCAATAGCTCTCTAATTGGTGGAAGCTCTTGGGGTGGTTGTATAAAGTTCATTACTCTTCAGACATTTAATAAGCAAATGTCCTTGCAGCAACTCCAAATGGCTTCAGTTCCTATTGAACACAGTTCTCTTTTCAAACCATTGATGTGAAATGATTCTATTGACACTAGCTATTGAAGAAAATCTTTAGTTGAAGGGAACCATGTCCAACATTTATCTCTATTGGTGGAATTTTTTCATTTTATTTATTCTTCTTTTATTTTTTTATGTGAGAAGGAAAAAACAAAGTCAGATCAAACACATCTATAGAACAAAGCACCAGGGTTCACACTAATGTGCAGGGATGGGAAGATTTTGCTCTAATTTACTCTGAAAAGCCCTGATGAATTTTCCCATACTTCAGACATAGGCATAGCAGTGCATGCCTCGGCCACTGCTGCACAATGTCTAAGAAATGTGTTTCTCACTTAACTTGAAGTTTCCGTGCTTTTCTACACATCTTTTAAGCATTCTTTTCTATTTTGAGTTCCTTTTTGTTTGTAAAACAGAAAGTAAATTTAGAAATGAGAAGAGAGGAGCAGGCTTAGATTTGGAGATGAAGCAGCATGTTTTTATTCTTCTAAGTCAGTATTTGAAAAGGAATGCATACCTAAATTGTTTGGACTGTTTTTATTCTGAGTACTGTCATGATGCTAGTTGAGCAAAGACACCAGAAAAGCCCTTCTGGACATTTCAGGGTTTCTCACCCCTTGGTGTTTGAAGTCAGTGCTGACTCCATGTCTACCATTCACTGGTCCTTTAATCAGTGTCCAGTCTGTCCGAAGAGAATAGCCCCAGGATGGAGCCCCAGACCAGGCCATGGGCAGCACCCCTTTGTCCCTCTCGCATGGATGGGACATGATTCCACAGGATTAGCCAACAATTATACGCTCTGAACTGATCAATTCAGTCAATTTACTGTGCAAAGTAAATTGATCCTTCAGAACAAAGGGTTCTGTCAGCAGGCAGCTACCTGAGAAAGCAGCATGCCTGTGTAAACAGTTCTGTCCTTGTCCCAGTGTGGAGTGGCCCTGCACCATATGGTGCCACCATGAACTTATTAGCTGACGGATTAACTGATCCCTGCATTTGGGATCCCCAGTTTCCAGCTGTGAGAATGATTGATGGGCTAACTACTGCTCCAGTCTTGGAAGTTATTTCCTCCATTTAACAGAGTCAAGAAGACAGAAAATTGCCCCCTTTGTAAATGCTAATCTCACCACTCCTTCGAACACCCAACATAGCAATTTATTCAAGGCAAAGTCTTAAAATTGGTATAGTGCACATCAAATGCATACTAATTAGCAATTTCTTTTGAAGGCTCCATCACTTATTAAGGGTCTCCTTTTCCATATGTTCATCATGCCCCACTTCACCCTTTAATTACAAAACAGCACTTTCAACTAATTGTGAGAAGGTATATTGTGCCCAGAATCTGTATTAAACACTATACCTTCTGATGCCTAATTTAGGGTCACATCGAAGCCAGACAGATAAGCAGGCAAAAAAAGCTCACAACTGTCATCTGCAATTTTAGGCATATTTGGGTGTTGTTCCAGAGGAGCATTTTATCTGAGATGGCAGCGATGAATCTTCAGTGGGTATCACAACAAGCACAGGGAGAAAGAATGGATTCATCTTAGCTTCATAACTGGGATCTTTTTAAGTTTGAGAAGATCCTGCATGAATCCAATAGACACATGATAAAACTATTTGCAACTTTGCAAGTTCTTCACCCATACATCAAGAAACCACATTGTTTTGCAAGGGTAATAATTAGTTACTGTAATTGTACTATAGAAAGGGGAGATTTGCAAGATATACTTGGAATGATACTTAAAACAAATGTGCTCCCACTGTGAAAACTTGGTTTTCCTTTATTAAAACCAACACCTTTGAGAAATTTAGGTAGCACTAATTTTGGTCCTATTTATATGTCTATCATTTATAGTCCATTATTATCAACTTTGCTATATAGTGGCTGATAGAGAGCAAGTCCTGATCAGTTCCTTTCTCTGGCCCTTTATTTCCACAGAATTTTCTAGAGAATTTAGTAATAATTCTTTCTTGTTGATGTGGGCACTGAAATAGAATTGGTGTTTAGCTATACTTAGGTTGCAAAATGAGGATAGAACCAAAGAAACCTTTGGATTCAGAATGAGGAAAAGACAGCTAAGGGATCTGTACTTCAAGAAAATTTAATTTTTCACAAAATTCTGGTGAACTAGATGTTATCAGATAATAAAAAGTTATAAATACTCCAAGGAACTAGTGAGATCCAATGATCATTAACTTAAGACTTTGAGGTAGTTTCAAAAACCATAGCTACTGCTGGAAGATAAAATAAGTATAACTCTTTTTTTTTTTTTTTTTTTGGTACCGGTGATTGAACTCAGGTCCTGCTGCTTGCGAGGCAGGCAGCGGAACCACTGAGCTAAATCCCTGGCAAGTACAACTCTTGAAGACATGGAAAGAGGCAAGAACTTTCTGAACAGAACCTCTATGGTACAAGAAATAATACTAAGAATCAGTAAATGTGATTATATCAAATTAAAAAGCTTCTGCACAGCAAGGGAAATAACTAATGGAGTGAAGAATCAATCTACAGAATGGGAAAAAAATTTTCCAGCTACTCTTCAGACAGAGGACCAACATCAAGAATATATAAAAAACTCAAAGAGAAATTAGACACTCCAAAACAAATGACTAAATCAAAATGAAACCAAATAGGCAACCGAAATGCAAAGACACGTCTAAGAAGTACAAATGGTCAATAAATTCATGAAGAAATGCTCATCGTTGCTAGCCAACAGAGAACACAAACTAAAACTACATTGAGTTACCACCTTATCCCAGAAAGAGTAACTATCATCAAAAAATCTAGAACAAATTCCTGCAAGGGTGTGGGGAAAATGGAATTCTTCTATATTGTTGGTGGGAATGTAAAGTAGTATAATCATTACGGAAGTCAATGTGGAGATTCCTCAAAAAACTAAAAATAGATCCAGCTATCGCCCTTCTAGATATGTGCTCAAAACAGTTAAAATCATCACATTAAAGGGATACATGCATATCCATGTTTATATCAGTACAATTATAATAGCTAGATCTTGGAAACAGTGTATATGTTCATCAACAGATGAATGGATAAAGAAAATTTGGAGTGCTGCACTACCTACCATACAGAAAGGTAAACCTGAGGTATTTGTAGGTAAATGGCTGGAATTTGAGAACATAATATTAAGTGAAATAAGTCAGATACACAAGCTTAAATATCCCATGGTTTCTCTTATATGAAAAGCACTATGTATATTTATAAAATAATAAATACTTGAATTTGCATTTAATGAGTGGAAAAGATGACAAGAATGTGAATTTCAAGATACGTATAGATTGTATTTTCTCTAGAAAATAATTGGAAGTACTTTTGAGCAGCTCAAAAGTTGGGCTACCAATCAAGGCTCACCTAGGATTTGGATCCTGGCTTGTTAGTGATGTAGCTTTGGGAGATTTTCACTGTTTTGAATCTGTTTCCTCCCCTGAGACTCATGATGGATATCATACCTCACTCACAGGTTTGAGTTAAACCTTGTATGCTGATATGGAAGTATGCTGGCATAGATTGGAGCAGAGTTGAAGGTTAAAACATTTGTCTTTTTCTTCCTTTCATTCACAAACCACTTTGGCAACTTGAATTCACTAATTCTCAGTACCATCCTCACCATTTAGGCTCTTTCTGTGGGAAAAGAATTTCAGTGTTTCTCTTCCCCACAAAGATCATAAAGAAATTGTGTTTAATACTTTTCACAGATCTAGAAAAATAATCTTAATATCTCTATGAAAACACAGACCCCCAAAAGCCAAAGCAATCCTTAGCAAAAAGATCAAAGCTGGAGGCATCACAACACCTCATTTCAAGACATACTATAGAGCCATAGTAACCAGAACAGTATGGTGCCAGCATAAAAGAAGACCCATAGACTGATGAAATAGAGGGGAGAGCCTACAAAAACACCACAAATTTATAGCTGACTGATTCTTGACAAAGGTGACAGAATCACATATTGGAGAAAGGACAGTGTCTTCAATGCATGGTGCTGGGAAAACTGGATATCCACATGCAAAAGATGGAAACTTGACCGCTATCTCTCATCATGTACAAAAATCAACTCAAAATTGACTTACATTTGAGATCTGAAACTTTGAACTGCTAGAAGAAAGCAAAGGGTAAACATTCTAAGATACTGATAGAGGCAGTGGATTTCTGAATATGATCCCCAAAGCACAGGAAACAAAAGCAAAAATTGACAAATGACATTACATCAAACTAAAAAAGATGCACAGCAAAGGAAACAATCAAGAGTGAAGAAATAACATACAAAATAAAAAAAATTTGCAAATTATCTGTCTGACCGAGGATTAGTATCCAGAGTTTAAGGAACTCAAAAACTTTCACAAAATAAAAAAACCAAATAAACCAAATTAAAAATTTGCAAATAATCTGAAAAGGCATTCCCCTCCCCCAAAAGAAATACAGATGGCAGCAAATGTATGAAAAATGTTCAGTATCATTAACTTTCAGGAAAACGCAAATCAAAACTACACCAGTAAGTGGCTATTATCAAACAAACAAAAAGCCAAAACAAACAATAAAAAATAAATGCTGGGAAGGTTGTGGAGAAGAAAGAATTTTCATACACTGTGGTTGGAATATAAATTGGTACAGCTATTATGAAGAACAGTATGGAGTTTCATCAAGAAGGTAAAAATAGTTGTATCATAAAATCCAAGTATCCCACTTCGAGACATACATCCCAAGGAAGTGAAATCAGCACAAAAAGAGAAGCCTGTAAATCCATGTTTATTATGGTACTGTTCACAGTGCTAAGCCATGGAATCAGTCTAGGTGCTCATCAACACAATAGATAAAGAAAATGTGGTACTGTGCTTATACAGAATGGATCATGATTCAGCCATAAACAAGAGTACATTCCTGTCATTTGCAGCGAAATGGATAGAATTGGAGGAAATTATGTTAAGTGAAATAAACCGGACACAGAAAAATAAGTACTGTATATTCTTCCATATATAGAAGCTAAAAAAAGGTGACCTGAATGTACAATAGTAATTGATAGAGATTGGAAAGGGAGCATGTGGGAGGAGGGTGGATAAAGAGGTTGGATTTGATTAGCACACACTGTATCCATGTGTGGGAATACTACACTGAGCACCATTGATGCGTGGCAGCATAAGTTAATAAAAAGATACATTTTAAGAAGAAAAATTCCATAACAAAAAGAACCTAATATCAAAATGGAAAGAAAATGAAAAATATTATGTAGTCATCTTTCAAGTAATACAAAATTCACTAAACACTAGTGATGTGTGGGGGACAATCACTGATGTTGAAGTGGCTTTCTGAAATCTGATTACTCTTTTAATAAACAGTTGAATTTCAGTTTTGAAACTGTGATGTATGCAGAGAACAATTCATGCAAACAATGGAATTAGAGAAAGGTCGTCATATTTATGAAAAATATTCTCAAAGGGATTGTGAGGAAGTCAATTGTATAAACCTGGCAATAACTGTCAGGTAAGAATGATTAGCATTTTCTCTTGTCTTTTTTAGTTCTAACAGTTTTTGGTAAGTTTATATTGAATTGGGGTTGTATAGATATCCAAACAGACCCGCCAAATATCTTAAAGTTTACTCGACTTCGCTGAAAAATTTGGAGCTGCCAGCTGAAGAAGTGGAGCTGGAACGCCTTAGGCTGTTCTGCACGGGAGATTCTGGTCAGAGCTCAGAAGACCAGGAAACTGGTAAAGACCAGGCTAGGGAGGTTTTGCTAGGAAAAAGGACTGCATAGGCTGTTGGACTCCAGATGTGTGCCATGGCTTGGCAGAAAGTTTGTCTGCATTTTGTGCAAGTCCAGTGATTGCCTGAGACTGAGATTAGGGGTGGTGAACTAATTAATCTTGCAGAAGAAATTTCAAGGCAGTCAAATATTGAGGCAGTGGTGTGGTTACTATTGGGAGCTTTTAGCCAGGTCTAAAATGTTGATGTTGCAAATCAAGAGCAAAAAGCTCAGAAGAATGATTTAAAACGTTTTGAGTATCGTCAGAAAGGAGGCTCCAGTAAAGTTTCATCCTGCAAAGACAGAACAGAGGAGATCTCGATTGCTGAAAAGGAAAAGGAGAACAGAAAAGATGGCCCAAGGACATCACAAGCCACAGCAAGGCTCTATGCTTTGCAGCCTCAAAATTGCAAAAGTGAAAGAATTTGCTTTAAGAAGAAAGACCCAGAGCACCATACCCTGTTCCAGAATGATGGCTGCCTAGGGAAGTTGTTCCTCAGGATTTGGTTCATAGGCACTGGACCCTACAGCCAAGAGAGAGGAAAGGCTGGCTACTACTGTTCCACCTGGCAGCAGACCTTGGCATCATCCATGTGGCGCTGGTTTTAGGTACATGTAGAATGCAGGAGTTGTGGGGTCAGGGAGGCTTCCACTCAGATTTCAGAAGGCCTGGGAGGCCAGGCAGTCTGCTCCTGAGAGGGCAGTGTGTGAAAATGTTAGTGTGAAGCTGAAGGTGCAGTAGAGACTCCAGAAGTTTGGAGAAGCCAGTAGTGTGGATCCTCTGAGGTAAACTCCAAGGAAGGAGCAGAGCTGGCCCATGAGAGAGGCCATGGCAGCTGCAACCACCAGAAGTGCCCTAGGAGTGGAGCCACCCATGCCCTTTGGAGTTCACAAATTGCCACAGATTACCTTGGATGCTGGAAGTAGAACAATGAAATGTAATGTTTGGCCTGCTACATTTTGGACTTACTTTGGCCCATTTCTTTGTATTCTCCTGTTTGTATCTTTTGGAATGGTAGTGTCTATCTTGTGCCATTGAACGTTGGAAGTGGTTGACTTTCTTTTCATTTGTATAGGGGCCTGCAGCCAAGAGTTTGCCTTAAATCTCAGAGGACTTGGAACTTGAACTTTTCAGCAATGCTGAAACTATTAGGACTTTGGCAATGCTTAGACATGGACTAAATGCTTTTGTGCATAAAGCTATATGTGTGAGTCTTTGCGGGGGGCGTGGCAGGGGAAGACTGTTATGGTTTGTGTTTAGATGTCTCCTTGAAGCCTCATGCAGATAAGGTGGGGCTCTTTTTCAGAGGTAGTTGAATCTGGAATGTGTGATGCTGGGGTTAAGGGTGCATGATTACTAAACCACTACATGTGAGTGATTAGTTTGGCACCGCCCTAAGCCTGGTAGTCTGAATAAGATACAATGGGCAGAAGATGCTGTAAAGCTCTCTTGTTGACTTTCCTACCTTGTGCACCTGGATTCTATGTTGTTTCTCCTCTGCAATCCCTGCCTCAGAGCCAGCCGATTATGGACTGAAACCTCTGTAAACTGTAAGCCAGATAAACTCCTCCCCCTCTAATTTTGGATGCTGGGGATTTTGTCTCAGTAAGGAGAGAAAAGCAACTAACACATTGGGGAAATTTTACTCTTGAAAAATCTCTCTCGTCACCTTGATCAACTGTTGAACTCCAAGTGACTTATGAGGAAGAATCTTCTCTTATACATATGTGTATACCTTGTCTTTGAAAAATAGTAAATATTCATTGATTGTGGTTGAACAAAGGAAATCATCATGATTTGTGAAAGCATGTCTATTGTACTATCAGAAAAGATGTGAATACCAAAGAATATTCCCAAAATACACCAGGCTTGTACAGCACCGCAAACTTTATTTATTTATTTATTTGTTTGTTTTATTTTTTTATTTTTGGTACCGGGGATTGAACTCGGGACCTTGCACTTATGAGGCAGGTGGTGGAACCACTGAGCTAAATTCCCAGCCCCTCAAGCTTTATATTTTGATTTTTAAAACTATGCCCTTTAGAAATTAAAAGCTATCTCCACTCACACATTCTCCCCTTCTGACCTGAAAGCCATATTTCCTTCCTTACCTTCTACCTTAACTCTCTGCTTCCTGGCTGCCATAATGTGAGCAGATTTCTGACTGGTTTCCACCAGTCACTTTCACCATAATGTCCTTGCATTGGAGTCAGTCTTCTGGAATGAATCTTCTAACGAACATGAGCCAAGAGAACTTCTTTACGTCATAGGTGTTGGGTTTTGTCCTCGCATTGAGAAAGTAACTAAGAAAGATTTGGGTACCAGAGAAGGAGGATATTTTTATGACTGTATCTGACCATGTAGTTCAGAAGCCTTTGGAACTGGTTTCAAGAGGAAATTGGAAAGGTCTGGAGATGCCAGTTACAGAAGCCCTAGAATTCTGTAAGATGAGCTTGATGGGAGAATCTGGTTGGAGCTTAGAAGACCAGAATAGTTATAGAAATGTGCACAGTAAAGGCCTAGGATCAGGAGGTTTTAGTTGAGAACGAAGACTCCATTGGCAGTTTGACTAGAGAACATATCTGTTATGCTCTGGTAGAAAATTTGTTTACATTTTCCCATGTTCCAAGACGTGGTGGAAGACTGACATTTAAGGTAGCAGTCTAATTAATCTGGTAGAGGAAATTTCAAGTCAGCCCAATATCCAGGCTGTGACATTTGTACTTCTGGCTTTCATCCAGGTTTACAAGGAGAATCAGGAACAAAATGGCCATTCAAAAAGTTTTCAGTTTTTTCTAGAAAAGAAGTGCCTGCAAAATTGGAGCCATAAAAGAATGTGGTTGTTGAAAAGATTAACATTAAAAAAATGTCAAGTGGCCAGGGATTTAGTTCAGTGGTGCCACTGCCTGCCTCTCAAGTACAAAGTCCTGAGTCGGATCCCCAGTAGCAAAATAAATAAGTAAAAAGATGTCAAGTACCTTGCATCAGGACAATAGGAATGATGCCATGAGGCCATTTCAGGAATCAGCAAGACTCATTCTCTGACTCAAAGGTATAAAAGGGTGAAGAAACACTTCTTAGAAAGACTTTGCATTGAGCAGAGAGGCTCAAGGTGTTTTGCCCAGGAAGGACCTTCTAGGAAACTAGTTCTCCAGGGTTTGTTTCACAGTCCTCAGCTATCCAGGCACTCAGGGGCCACTGTAGCCATGTTCTAGGAGGACTCTTCTGTTGCAAAGCTGGCAGCAAACCTTGGTGTCACCCACATGATGCTACTTATGCACAGACATGCAGAATGCAAGAGTTGTAGGATCAGAGAGGCTACCATCCAGATTTCAGAAGAAGCCCCAAGAGGCCAGGCATTGTGCTCCTAAGAAGGCAATGTTAAACCTATGAGAGTTTTACAAAAGTTCAGTGGAGATCCCTGGAAGTTGGGCATGCCAGGAACATGGAACATCTGCTGAGGAAAGCAGCAGGCAGTGAGTAGACCCACTGCAAAACAGTGATCGTGAGGTGCACAACTGACAATGCCATAGAGGCAGGGCTGTGTGAGTCCTTTGGAGTTCACATTTTACCCTGGATCCTGGATGTGCAGTAACAAGATTTAATGTTTGTCCTGGTCTTTCTTTTTCCCAATTCATTTCTATTGCCTGTCTCTCCTTTGGGGAGTTGAAATATTTACCCTGTGCCATTGTAGTTTGAGAGTGTTTAACTTTCTTTTTGAGTTTTACAGACTCACAGCTAAGAGTTTGCACTGAGTCTCAGAAGAGACTTTAGAGTTTGTTTTTTCAGTAATGCTGAAACTTTTAAAACTTTGGTGATTCTTTGGAGATGAACTAAATACATTTTGCCTAAAGAGGTGAACATGAGTCTTTTTAAGGCCAGCATGGAAAGTTATGGTTTAGTTTTAAACTGTCCCTTCCCCCAAATCCTCATGTGTGTGGGAGGTAATTGGATCATGAGAACCCTATACTTATCAGTGCATTCATCTGATGAAACCATAGCGACTTGTGCTGTGAGGAGGTGAGACTTAGCTGGAAAAGGTGATTCACTGGGGACGTGACCTGGAAGGGTGCCTCTCCCTGGCTCCTCCCTTTGCTCTCTGCCTCCTGGCTGCCAAGATGTGAGCAGCCTTCCTCCACCAGGCCCTTCCTCCATGCTAAGGCAGCCTTGGAGCCAGGTGACTAATGACTGACTCTTCTAAGAATTGTGAATCAAAGTAAATCTCTTCTTCTTTAAGTTGTGGATGTCAGTAGTTTGTCTCAGTGAAGGAAATGTGACTAAGGTTGATACTGAGTGTTGTTTGCCTTCACAAAACTAATAATATTCCCATGGTTAATGTGGTATATTTTAAGTGATACACAGAATAACAATATAAAATATAGATTAAGTTAACATCAGATGCCTTTTCAGGTTTAAAAACTCTTACAAATTTACATAATGAAGTTTTATTGAAAGAAGAGGATTTCCTTCAATATTATTTTATATTTCCTAAAAGCACATCAGTTAGTCCTGGTGAAAGGCACGCAGGCAATAGCCTAAGAAGAATCAAGAATTTGCCTCTTATCTCTCTAAATATGGATGAAAACAGAAACACAACCAACAGTTGATCAGCCTTAGTTTCTTCTTACCCACAAAAATGAAAATGCCTTAAAAGCAAGGTTTGTAATATTTACGTAACAGAAAATCAATGGTCCTTAAAATAAATCAGAAATTTAATTTGTCAAGAAATAATTATTAATGAAACAATACAAAAATAATTAAACATATATAAGATTTCAGTGATTTAAACTTAGTGGAAAATTTTAAAATTTGCTCCTGAAATTTCTGAAAATGAATGAAAAGATACCCAAAGAAATGATTAGTAATATTATACATATACTGGGAACTATTTTTCTATTTTAGGAAAAAGATTATAACCAGCATTTCTAACTAGACATTTTACAGATATTTTTGTCTTCTTTTTGGAGAGAACATTGCTCTTTCTCTCCTCTTTCAAATATTTGTTATGACAGTAATCCTCATTCAAATGAATAGTGGTATTTTTCATTCATTTGGATCAAAACCAGTATTGAAACATTTTTAGACTAACTCTTGCACATTTCTTTTAAACTAGAGATTGAGGAAAGAAGCATGAAAATTGTACACTTTTATTTTTTATTCAGAACTGTCTCAAAAGACTTCAAATAGTTTTCTTTTTCTTTTACATAATGGCAGCAGGATTAACAGCCCACATGCCTGGTTAAAGTCTGAATCAATTTGAAATGGCTGAAATTTTAAGCCTCAAGAATTACTGTTTATAAAGGAAACTCAGACATAATAGTCAGTGTTGGAAATTCAGTCACCATACTCAGGTGGATGGTGATGTATCCATGGGAAAAATGTAATTACACTGTCTATATCATGATGAGAGTTGACTAGTCATGCACGGGGAGCCTTATTACTAACATTTAAAAAATTAATTATTTCTCAATCATCCTGAGGTGTCTTATTTTCGACTATAACTTAGATCAAACCTACATCTGATTTCTCTTTATTACTAAGGCAATAGAGATGTCGCATCTTTTCCAAGCTCCCTTCCAGACAACTTTCAAATCAATTTGGGCATCTCAAAAGTGTTGCTAAAATACCAGATGCTCTGTCAGCTGCACAGAACAATGTGCTGATAATTATATTTCTCTTTCTAATAGTAGATCAAAGCCAGAGATGAGGTGACATACACCTAAGATATTCCAACTCTGGCTTGAAGGTCAATGGGATCTGCCAACATACGTTGCTGATTTTGTAACATGAAAGCCAGCTAAAAAGAACCGATCAGTGAAATGCATGATTGCCGTATTCTTCAGTTTAGCTCTATGCAAATGTTTACAAAATAGTTTGAAGAGCTTTGTGGTTTCTTGTTATCAGTCTTATTAAAGCTTGGCAAACCTTAATAACAAGTCTATCAACAACCCACCAGGAATTTGATTTTAGTCTTAGACTGCCTGAATTTTTATTTTTATTGAAGAGTTTTTAAATGGAAGTGCCAGGACCTTTCCTGATCAGTTGCCTACATTGCCACGTGTCAGTGTGGCATATGTGCTCAGCTTGAAGAGCCAATGGCAGCTGAGGCAAAACAGAGCTCTGTGTAAGCCCAGAAGAGGGCAGGCAGGCAGGCAATGAGATTCCCCTAGATGGAGCTTCAGTGTGGGTGCTTCAAGCCAGCCAGAACATGTGCACTTGTGTTATGTTTCCACAGTGTAATTGAATGATTGGCACCATAAGCAGTGTGCCATGCAGAACCTGGAGCACCTCAGCATAACCAGAATTGTGGGTCAGATCCTCATCTGTCAACTACATAACTCAATTGGAGCCATGCTTTAGAAAAGAAAAGTGAAAATAATAGGGTAGCAGTTGCCCCTCTAGTAAATAGGATACACTAGTGCCAGATGACTTTTACCACGTTATTCAAATGTCAAAACCTTATAGGGTTTTCCTGTTCTACTAGGATAACCTACAAACACTTTCATTTGTGTTCCAATGCCCTCTATGAGAGACCACATTCTACATCTTCTGTCCTACATAGAAATCAGGGCTCTGAAACCAGAATATCTGGGTGCAAACCCTAGTCCCATCACTTACCAAGGTGTCACTTAGTAGAAGTTATGTAGCATCTGTGTGTCTACTTCCTCCTCTGTAATATGAAGATGAAAAGAGAGCCTACAAGCTGACTGCGGCAGTGCAGGGCTGTAATCCCAGCACTCTGGGAGGCTGAAGCAGGAAGATTGCAAGTTGGAGTCATGTTTGGGTAACTTAGCAAGGCACTGTATCAAGATTTTTTTAAAAAGGCTAGGGAAGTAGCTTGATGCCTTAAAGGCCCTAGATTTAATCTCCAGCACAAGAGGAAAAAAGGTGCCTATATTATGTGCTTGTTGTATCAATTAAATTTGCTAATATGTAAATATCTTTTAAAATATGCACCTAATGAAAATAAGCACTGTACAAATGCTTAAGTAAAGGATGTCCCAGTGTCCTACAGTACACAGTGGCGCTTTCTCTCTCTCTCTCTCTCTCTCTCTCTCTCTCTCTCTCTCTCAAGTCTTCTCCTCACTTAAAGTTCTTTACCAGGTAAACAAAATCTCACTGCAATCTCTTGCGGTACAGATTCAGCTGTCTTTCCAATGCGATCTGCTCAGGTTCCCCTAATCATTTCCAGCCTTTGTGCCTTTGTTTAATTGGGTCTCCTTTTGTGATGTGCCTTTTCCTCTCCTTTTTATTCAGACCTATTCAGTCAGTCATAAAGAGATTCTCGATACCTTTCTAGAACGTTCTGAGTTTACTCACTTTAAAAACATGAAGTGTATCACTTACTGATTTGTTATTTTGCATCCTTGGTCATACCCTTATTTTAACTGCAAATCAATATTTGGTTTCATATTGGTCTTATTTCTCACAGGTGATTATCTTACCGACAATAAGGGCGGGTAAAGCTCAGCTTAAAGTTAAGTACTCAGCAAATTCCATTGAATAGAATTTAACAAAATTGGTTAAGTTGGTTAATGTTTTCTCTTCCAATCCTCTCTGCAACAGTAGTCAAAGTAAATAAAAAGAAAAGTCTTAAGGAGTGAGCAGTACAGAAAACAATTTGGGATAAGAAATAAACACTACCAAAAAACAAGTAGAATTTGATGGAGCAAAATGAAAAAGATGGCTCTTTCTCTGAATCATTTTTCAATTTATTTCACATTATTAACAATGAGTGAAGACAAAGCTAGAGCCAGGCCCTCTCACTTCTAGCAGTAACCTGTTTTAATTAAGTGTAGGACCATTGCATTTGCTACATCTTATATTTACTACATTGTGGATTAAGTTGAGAAAATGATTATTCTGAGTGATTCAGTGTATGGATTCATTATTATAGACTGTTCCCAAGTTTATATGAAAAACTGCTGTTAGAACACTATTATCATGTGAAACTCAGAATTTTAGACTTGTGGGGGTCCTTAGCTCTCAATAAAAAATGGTCTCATTCTTAAATTTTGATGCTAGGCTAGTTGGTGTGTTCTTATGTCTTAGCTGTTCACAGTTTATACCAAATGTGCCAAATTTAAATTAAATATATCCAAATTTAATAATTTGTTGTCCAATTATTATCTTTAACTAATTTGCCAGTTTCTCTGAGTGTATTTAACCAAGAAGAATTGAATTATAGCTAGTGTCATTTTGATCCCAATAAGGCTATAGAACAAAACTAATCTGTAGTGTCTGTATCTGCATATTTTATATTAAATACAGACACCATATGGCAGCTTCACTTATAATCCAATTATATGCAATTATAATGTAGGAATGTACAATGGTCTTTTTAGTTGAATTTTTATTGACTTTATTCAACATGTAAAAATCTCTCTTCCCTTAATTTTCCTGACTTCATCTTATCTGGTTTCTCTTCTTCTGTCTTTCTTCACTCTTTTTCTAAACCTTAGTTCTTAACTCTCTATTCTACTTTCTCTAGAAGCCCTCATATTTTATCTCACTCAGTCTTTTAGTTTCAATTATAATCTCTGCATGAATAACTTTGAAATTTTTACCTCAGCCTTCAAAATTACAACCAGTTCTCCAGAGGCCTGCTAGACATTACTTCCTGCATGAACTCCCTGTACTGTAAGAATAATGTATTTTAAACAGAATTCATTGGGTCCTTGAAATTGAGTCTGCCTCTTAATTTTCTTAACATTGTTCCTCTCATTCATTAGGAAGCAAACTTTGGTGTCCTTTGGTTCTTCTTTTCTGATTTCATCCATTCAATCATATTACTGCTTACTTGATCTTTTTGATATCTGCAAAGTCCATATCTACCTTCTGCTTTTACCTCTCCCATCTCTTCAATGGAATTGACGCTTAGCTCAGGGCCCAAAACTACACATGTGAATTACTTGTTGAATCAGTGAGTGAATAACTTCAACCTGCCTCAATTTCTTCATCCTTTTAATACATTTCTGATTAATCATTCCATTAAAATGATGGATTCATCGTGTCACTCATATTGAAAATCTTTCCTGCCTAAAATTATTTTCCAATCCCAACTTCACATGATATGGATCATTCAGGGAGCTGAGTTTTAGCTGTGCCCAAAGTTCATCCAGACCAAATGAAGCAGATCATCTAGATGTGAGGTTCAAGCACAGAATGGTGGTATTCAGAGAGTTTGAGCGTGATATGATGGAAACACCATTCAATCAGAGCAGCTCTGCTGACCATTTAGCAGGGACAATGGCTACAAAACCCAGAATGGTCCTAAATATGAGCTAATTATCAGCCTTGCCAGAATCCATGCTCTTTAGCTCTCAAAGAGGTAATTCTAGTTAATGAACCACGGGTTGCAAAATAAACTCTGTATTTCTAACTCTGGCAATCAAGGTTCTTTATAATATGGGCTAAATTTCCCTTAAGAATATTTTTATCTTTCTCCTTTATACAAAATTTCTTTTCCTATCATACCATATCCACAAACATGCCTTACACATTGCCATTTCATTGCTTTTATTTATAAAGTAGGTTGACTATGATGAAGTACAACTTTGCTTTCCTTCCTTACACTCATTTTGATGGGGGAATAGAATGAACATAAAGTATGATATCAATGCACTCAAGCAATCATACACAATTTACAGTGTTTGTGAACTTTTTGGAACATCTGTTTTTACTTACCAACAATGACACTAAATTTTGATGAATTATAAAAAGTTGTAATAGAAGGATAGTATCAGAGACAGAATGTTCAGTCTTTGCTCAAAGAGGAAGAAAATCCATTGAAATAAGGAGAGAGCCCATATATTTCTATTAAACACCATAGTGCTGATGTTCTTAAAACCACTTGTTTTGTAAATTTTTAACTTGTCTTTCATGTATTCATGAATTCTTTCTTTTACATATTGTGAGGACGTATTGGAGACAAAAGGCTGAAGTAGAATGAAAATAGAATAATCTCTAAGGATAATCTAAGGCAATTACATTGTTCTTAATTCATGTTGCTTTTCTTCTACATGGTGTTTCTGATGTCTTTGACTACTTCTTGTGTCTAACATCTACAAAAGAAAATGCTAGAAAATAAAGCTCATAATTTATGGACGAATAAATTTTGTCAGGTAGATGCCTTGCTGACAGAATTACTCAGAGGATATATAAAGAGCACAGATGTGGGAATGACTACTCACTGTCCTCATGGCCAGATTAATAATAATTCCCGTGAGTAAGCAAGAAGGAAAGTTTAGGTCACTAGAATGTGCCATGTGACATACTATGGAAGAGGCTGGTGAAATGGATGTTAAAAGAAGTTACCAAGAACAGAGCAAAGATAAAGGCAAGTGTTTATTTGGATTACAGTACACTATCAAGAGGGAAGCAGGTGAGACAGAGAAGTCAGGGCCTGGGAGGAGTGGCTCTGTTTTCAAAGTATGGGCCCAAAGGATGATCAGCTGGGCCCCAAGGACATAGGAGGAAATGGTAGAAAGAAGAGGAGCATCCATTCTTCAAATCCTTTGGGCAGATGATGAATGCCACCTCTAGGATAAGATATAGGCCAGGGGTACCATGCAATGCCACAGTCATGTTGGTTTCTCCCTGGTTACTAAACACACCATAGGTTATATCACACCAAGTTCCAGTAACCTATTTTGGCCCATGTTTGTACCCTGACTATTCCTGAAAATTCAGAGGTCCATTTACAGGGAAGAGATGATATTACATTGCTTTGTGTTAATCTGGAGTGAAGTTTACAAATAATTCCTAAAAGAAGGTTTTATTAACTCTGTCAAGTGGGAAACACAAAGAAAAATATTTGTCTCCAAAAGTCTCTCCCTTCTTATATTGTCTTCAGAGCCTAATGGAGTTGAGGTATAAGATTTCTATCACCAGAATAAATACTTAACACAATCAGTTCTTGAAAAGAGAATGTCTTCTTTCTGCAGATTTTAGTGAGCAGTTGTGGAGGAGAAGCTGATGACCATTGAGAGGAAAGAAAGATGGCGGCTGGTGTCAGCTGAGGAAGTTGGCACAGGCAGGACTGGGGATTGTTGGAAAAGAATGGTGAGCCACTGTCAAAGGAGCTATAGCACCCTCTTCTCAGGGCTTGAAGTGTATCATACAGAGACTGTGTCTGTGAATCCCGATACGTCACCCTGACTGGATTAGGAAATGCTTAGCAGGTTAGGAAACCACTGCTCTGTCTGTGTTTATGTGACATTTCTGTAGGTGATTGGCACATAGGCCAGCCAACTGATGGGGGGAAGACTCACTCTGATTGCGGGTGGCACCAACCAGTAGGCTTGTAGCCTGGATGGATAAAGAGGTAGGAAGAAGGAAGTGGGCATGTGTTTTGTAAGTTCCATTCCATTGAAGAGTTGCATCATTTGCTGCTGCCATGGATATCAGACTCTAATTTCTTCAGCCTTCCAACATAGACTCATACCAGTGACCCTTCAGGGGCCTTCCAGGCCTCTGACCATGGACTGCTGTTGCATTCTTGATTCCTTTTGATCTGCAGCTTCCATCTTCTTGGGCTGAGCAGCTACTGGATCCTGTAGCTCTCAATATCCAGAAGGCCACTGTGGACTCTCCCACCTCCGATCCTTTAAGCCTAGCTAATAAAGCTTCTTGCATCATTATACATATATTTTCTATGCATTTTCTTCCTCTAGAGAACCCTAACCAGGACAGAGAATAATCACACACACAGTTGGAAATTATTGCTTGCAAATCTCTTGCATTTCATATATTGCCCTAAGAAAAATGTAACCATACTCACAAGGAACCTAAAACTTACCTTTAATTCAGTATGAAAAACTCTATTAACATTTCATACATAGGAACAAGGAAGAAAGAGAAATGTCCACAACAATTTCTGACTTTTGTCTCATTTTACTTTATTTCTTCTCTTCCTTCTTCCCCTGGCAGGGACAAGTGTTTTGTTTTGTTTTATGTTTTTTATAACGTGACTTACAGTTTCATTTCATCTATGTCATTATGCCTAAATTTTAATCTTGCAAAGATTAACATCTTTACTAATACTTTGGGAAGAGATGTTTTTTCAGAGTCTCATAAATTAAATGTGCCTTGAAAGACACTGAATAGGTATTATTTCTGAGTGGCTGAGACATGGGTTTTGTGATTCATGGCTTATTTCTGACATCTGCCCTAGGGTCTGGGACTTTCCAGTTGCTAGCCACGTGACCGCAGGCAAGTTATTCAAACTTTCAGTGCTTCCTCTCTGAATGATGAAAATTTTGTGATTGCTTGCTACTTAGAATATGAAATTCTAAGAATGATGTCTGTCTAATAGTATTTGCTATAAAACATGCTCTTTCTTTTTTAATGGTAAATGTCCCTCTGTGTACTGTTTTAGTTATATTTTATTTTATTATTATCTTTTTGGTACTGAGGATCGAACTCGGGTCCTTGAGCTTGTGCAGCAGGCGGTGAAACCACTGAGCTAAATCCCCAGCCCTTTAGTTATATTTTATAGCCTTGGTAGGTTGAGTTTTTATTTTTAATACTGGAAAATATTTTTAACTTCCACTTCTGATTTTTCCTTCAGTCTATATTCAGTTTAAAAATGCGTTGTTTAATTTTCTCATATTTATTATTTTTCCAACATCTGCGTTAGTGATTTCTAGTTCCATCCGTTCTAATTTCATTCTAACTACTTTGCATGATTTTATCCTTTTAAACTTATTGAGCTTATTTTATAGCCTAGTATATGGCTATGCTGAAGCATGACCCCTGTGCACTAAAGGACACACATTCTGCTGCTATTGGGTGGAATGTTCTATAGAGGCTTGTTAGATCTAGTTGGTTTGTAGAGTTGCTGAAGGCTTCTATTCTCTTGTTGATTTTCTATTTAATTGTTTCGTCCTTTATTGAAAGCAGGTTTCTCTTATCTCCAGTTATTATGGCTGATTTGACTATTTCTTCTTTGAGCTCTTTCTTCTTTATTTGATTCATGTATCCCGAGGTTTGTTATTAGGCCCACACATGTTTGTAACTGTTATGTTTCCCTGATGGGTGGATTGTTTTGTCACTTTGAAATATGTCTCTTACTATTCAGTAATTTTTTTCTTTAAATCTATTTTATCTGATAGTATAGCCATAAACCCATTTACCGTTCTTGTTTGCAAGGTGCACCTTTCCCGGTACTTTTATGTTTATTCATTCATTTCATCAGATCTGGAGTGTTTCGTGTGTGGCTTGGAGGATGTTTTCAGGTTGGCCTCATGTTTTTCTGTGCTTGCTCCTGCTTGGATGCAGCTTAGCAGCTCTGCCCAGACGTCCTGATTTCCAGAGTTCACTATGATTAGATGGAGAATTCTCCACTCTCCATTCTCAGCCAGAGGTCTTTTCCTTTCTCCATGGGAGGAAACCCTATACCACTCTAGTGAACCAGAGGTGGAGCAGGGATTTGGGGAGATCCAATACCCATGTGCAGTGAGTAGGGTGTGGCCACCTGGATAAGTCTTCACCTAGCGGTGGCTGTTGAATGGTAGAAGGAAGGGAAGTCTGCTTTGCCATGTCTATCTACAAGAGAGCATCTGTACCATAAGGGATATGAGAAACAGCAACTGGCATCTCCCAGGGTTAAACTGCAGCCTCAGACTGGAGCTTGTAGGAGAGGAAATGCTGTCTTAGCTGCCTGTGCCCAGTGTAAAGCTTCCTTACCACAGAGCTTAGGGTGAGTGGGTAATGGAAAGAATCATGGCTCAAAAGGCACATACTCTTGCTATTCTTAAAATGACTGACTACATCTTGAATGAAAATTTTCCCATTTAGAATACGCCTTTAGGACAATCTCCAGATGCTCAAAAATTATTGCTTAATGTTCACCACTTAAATTGTTGTTTTCCTGGGGAGAAATTCTTCTGCGATCTTTCAACATTTTGAAGCCCATTCCCTCAGCGTTTTCTTGAAATACTGTTTTGCATATGAATGAAGCAAAAAGTTGACTAGATTTTTCAATAATTACCTGTTTCTTCCTTTATCTTGGAATCTTCAAATGAGTTACCCTAGTAGAGAAGGCCAGTGAGATTTTAACAGTCATCTCTGTGAATCTGATTTATTTCACTCTACATTATGCTTTCCAAGTGCATCCATTTTTCTACAAAAGGCTCAAATTTGTCATTCTTTATAGCCAAGTAGTATTCCATTATATATAGATACCACATTTTGTTTATCCAACCATCTCTTGGTGGGTATGCAAGCTGCTTCCAGGACTTAGCTATTATGAATTGTGCTGCTATAAACATTGGTATGCAAATATCACTGTAGTATGATGTCTTGAGCTCTTTGGGGAAGATATCTAGCAGAAGGATTTGAGTGAGATAAAGTACAAACAAAGAAAATGATAAAAGATAGATAGAAAAGGACAAGGGAACAGATGTTGTCCAATAGGGAAATGGTCAAGGGAACAAGGAGAGGAGTAAGGAGGAGGGAGGGGAAATGAGAGGACTAAAGATGTGCCATGTGCAGGAGCCTAACAACCCCAATCAGTGTAAACAGTGTAAGCCACACCATGTGCTGAGACAAATAGTATCAACAAGCACAAAAAGGTGATGAGGGAACCAGAGGGGTGGGGGAGAGGAAGGGGGCAAAAACCAAGCTGTGCTCTATACGTGTAACCATTCCTCAAGATGATTCCAAACCGCATGAGTTACAAACATGTACTAATAAAATGAAATGAAATGAAAAAAACCCCAGAGGTCTCTTTGGTGATCAGTTTCTATGATAGCTTCTGCTTTCCACTTTTGCTTTCCCCTTCCCTTTGCTATTACAGGTTTGTAGTGCCTTGCAGTCCAGAGCCACATTACTATAGTGAGTTTAGGGGCCCAAGAACAACCTGCTGAAATTGCCAGAGTGAAAGCACAAAAAGAACGCAGAATCTTGTTGATAGTGTGAATTTGGTCATAAGTGGCTTCCCCAGCCTGGCATTGTGTAGGTTTAGCTATCTTTTCATTTCGGAAAAATAAAACTTTATTTATCAAAGTCGCATCAGTTAGGTTTCTGTTATTTGTGAAAGAAAATATTCTAGAATGATGTAGTGGATGCCAGTAAAGATATTCTTTATTGTCTTTAATTTGAATGTTGAAGAAAAGATTTATTCCACACTTGCATCATTAGATTCAATCCTATGTATCCCTAATATTATAGAATCAGGGACTTAGTGCACTTACTGGGACGAGCAGTATACTTTTTGGACCCAGTTTGAATCTCATGTCAAAGCTTAGTGGGAAGGATATGTGTGATAGTTAACTGATATGTCAGTTTGGGTAAGACATGCCCGACTAAATTGGCTCAGCATGGTTCTGGGTGTGGAAGCCCCACCCTGGGGTGGGTTGTCCCTTACACGGTATCAAAGGGAAATATTGAAGGAAGGTTCTCTTCTGTTTCTTAAGAGGAGCCCCAGTCTTCATCTTTACCTTTGATGTTGTCTTCTGGCTTCCAGTGCAGACCCCTCTGCCTCCCAAAATGGACTCGCATGGGGCACTACACTGAGCTCCACAGCTTCGACTGGATCCTTCGGATCTGCAGTGCACAGATGGACCTTTGCACTCTTCCATACCCAACTCTGTGGGTGACCATTGTAAGCCAAGCTTATAAATTCTTATATATTTGTATATATTGCATTATATCTTGCCTATTGACTGATACAATAGGCAAGCAGTGAAATCAGAATTTGAAGTAAAGTGCAGTGTGTCACTTTTTAAAAAGCATATATTCCTGATGAGAATATAGCAGAGGGAGGAATAGAGATGAATGATATTATTATTAGAATCATTGAATTAGAATGTCTTATTCACAAGACAACATATGACTGTATTACTCCTATTTTACATGGGAGCAAATTGAGGCTTAGAGAAGTTAAAACATCCAAAGTCACAGAGTTAGCAAATTCTAGAATGAGATTAACATCCAGAGCCCAAGTTTAACTACAATGCTACTCTAATCTGTCTCAGAAATCTAGAGGTTAGAAGTTATAACAATTTTCAAAAAGTTTATCACTAAGGAATATGGTTATATCTACTAGAACTGAATTGTTAGACAAAGTTGAAGGTCCAGAGAAAGAAACTAGCAAAGGTAAGACATAGACCTACTTCCAGGAACTATCCCCCAATCAGATTATAGGGAAGGGACTCAAATAAAGTGCCCAAAACAAGTGTATAGCTCAGGTTTATAACGTAATATTAGGTTCAGATTTCCAGACAAGAAATTCAGTTGGAATCAACTGATATTTTGAGTGCTTCCTATGGGTTTTGAGCACTAAGGATATAACAATGCCGAAGTCACTGTCTTCTCAATAAGTCTAATAGGGAGTTGGCAGGGAATTGCAACATTGCGTCAAGATGACAAGGGTAGAAATGGCATGGCATGGAAGAATGAGGGTATGTTAGTCCATCACAGTAAATCAGTAAAGCCTTCCTAAAGGAGGAGATACTTATGCTGAGAACTGAAGACAAATTGAGACCAGTTTGGGGGAGGAAAAGAGTATTAGGCAGGATGAACAGCAAGGACAGAAATCCTGTGACAAAGAGAACATGGTGTATTCAGGAGGCTGAAAATGCCTAGGTCACATTGAAGCCATCAACTGGTGAGAGATGAGAGTAGTAAGTAAGCAGACACTACAAAAATTTTGGTTCATTTGTTGGGTATTTGGACTTTGCTCAGCGGGCAACAGGGAGTTGCTAGAGGATTTTTCAGAAAGGGGGTAAAATGACCATATTATATAAAATATTATTTTCATGTGAAGTTCTTGATGTATTAGACAACCAAATCAAAAGCAAGAGGATTAGTTTGGAGATGACAGCCATTAATTCAGGTAGAAGTGATGGTGAGATATAGTTATAATGAAGATGGACAGAATGAATTGAAATCTAAAGCGAATAATGGAGTAGAATTAGCAGGACTTGATGATTGATATAGGGGCAGAAATTATGGTCATTTTTAATTTGCAAAAGAAGAGGGTTTTCTTCCTGCTACTCTCAGAGAGTCCTCAGTGTCTTTTCATTATGGTGGGAAGAGGCAATAGCAAGGAGAGATGATGAAAAGTTAAACAAGGTCACCGAGGAGAAAGATGCAAAAAGATTGTGAGTCCAGACAAAGAAGTTAGGGAAAACGGGCCTTTCTTCCTTGACAAGCAGGGGTAGAGTTGGCATCTGAGAGCTACCAAAAGCCCAGACCCCAGACTCAAGTTTCCCTGGAAGGGATTGGCAAGTACAGAACAAGCTGGATAGATTACCTTCCCCAGAAATGACTCAAGTCTCAGTCTGCTTATTAGTGCTTATGCTTTGTTAAGTAGGTTGTGTTTCAAGAGGAGATTCAAAAGTATAAAGAACATGGAGATGGTTTGAAAAATCACTGAAAGATATAGAGAGGCACAAGAAATTAGTAAAATGAAAAGATAAAAGAAAAAGATCGCTAAGCACTGTTAAGATCCCCGTTAGTTGGAAATTATGTTTTTTGTTGGCATTAGTCTTTGCCATTGAGTGAACACTTCTTGACTGCCCGGATGTGAGGGGGAGAAGGTGGATGCCTAGATCCAAGGTCAGAGAAATGGCACGTCACAGAAAACTGTAGTCATACAGTATAAAAGTATGATTTTAAACATGAGAGACCTGTCTCTTACAGGCATTTCCAAGCTTAATTGTGGAAGAAAGTTGATGAGGGAAGTTGAGAACAAAGTTTCTTGGAGAAGAGGAGGTCAAGGGTTAGAGTTTCTGTAGGCTGTGCGAGATTTACTGGGTGCATGTCTAAAAAAGTTTTCGTATAGGTGACATTGGAGTTTTCAAAACACCTATGAAGAAAGTACTTTTATTCCAATTTCCAGCTGAAGAAATGGAATCTTTGAAAGTCTGACTATTTTGCATAAACTCGCATAGATATTAGCAACAACAATAATAACACATAGCAATTTAGTCAATACCAGACATTTTTACATTCAATGTTATGTTTTATGCAGTTTTACGTTCTAAGTCTGAAGTGATTATAACATTATTTATTATCATTTTCACTATTTAGAGAGAAGGCGCAGAAAGTTTTAGCAACTAACCTAAGGTCACATGGCTAGGAAATTGAAAGAGCCAGGACTTAAGACAAATGTTGGAAATAAGCTATGAATCAAGATTGATATTAATTCAAACCCATGTCTAAACCATCCAGAAATGGCAGCTATTTAATGATTGTAAAGGCTTATTTCATTCAAGAGACTCTGTAAAATCTCTGCTAAAAATATTAGTAAAGATGTTAATCTTTGCAAGATTAAAATTTGGACGTAATGACATAGATGCAATGAAACTGCTAGTCACGTTATAAAAACATAAAACAATACAGAACATTTGAGCCTACTGTGGACAAAACAAAGAAAAGAAATAAATATGAAGAAAAATAAGACAAATGTCAGAAGTTGTTGTGAAGAGTTCCATTTGTTACTTTCTCCAATCTATGAAGTATTAATAGATTGGTTTTGTACTGAACTAAAGGAAAGTTTTGGGTTCCTTGTGAGCCTGGTTACATTTTTCATAAGGCAACACATCAAATGCAAGAATTTTGCCAGAAAGAATTCCCAACTGTGTGTGGTAAGTCTCTGTACTGGTTATGGTTCTCTAGAGGAACAGATTCAGTAGAAAATATTTGTATAATGATGCAATGATTTATTAGCTAGGTTTAAAGGATCGGAGGCCAGAGAGTCCACAGTGGCCTTCTGGATATTGAGAGCTACAGGATCCAGTAGCTGCTCAGCCCAAGAAGATGGAAGCTGCAGATCAAAAGGAATCAAGAATGCAACAGCAGTCCATGGTCAGAGGCCTGGAAGGCCCCTGAAGGGTCACTGGTATGAGTCTATGTTGGAAGGCTGAAGAAATTAGAGTCTGATATCCATGGCAGCAGCAAATGATGCAACTCTTCAATGGAATGGAACTTACAAAACACATGCCCACTTCCTTTTTTCCTTTTTTCCATCCAGGCTATAAGGTGGTGCTACCCGCAGTTGGGGTGGGTCTTCCCCTGTTGCCGGCCCATATATATATATGTGCCAGTCACCTATGGAAGTGTCCCACAGACACACCGAAAACTGTGCTTTCCTAACCTGCTAAGCATTCCCTAATCCAGTCAGGGTGACGTATCGGGATTCACAGACACAGTCTCTGTATGATACACTTCAAGCCCTGAGAAGAGGGTGCTATAGCTCCTTTGACAGTCGCTCACCATTCTTTTCCAAGAATTCCCACGGTTCTGCCTGTGCCAACTTCCTCAGCTGACACCAGCCGCCATCTTTCTTTCTTCTCAGTGGTCATCAGCTTCTCCTCCACAACTGCTCAGTAAAATCTTCCCTAAGAGCATAAGGACACTGAGTGGCGTATATCTTTTTTGACTCACTAGTTATGCCAGTTTAATAAAAGCAGAAAGAGAGGGCATTATCTGTGAGTTTCAATGCAAGTTCATGGGAGAGACAATGAATACTGCTTTTCATTTACAAATAAAATTAACAGTAAATGAGAACCCAAATATTGAGGAAGTGCCACAGACAATATTTTTCCTTCAACATTAAGTAGTCAGTATAGTGTCAGAAAATTTTAAGAACCTCTCACAATTAAGGTTTAGTTTTAGGGTATATTTCTGTCAAATATCATTTGACCTCTCTGAGCCTTATTTTCTTTGTGAATGTAGAATAATAACTAACTTAAGACAGTTGTAATAACCAAATTACTACAATAATGAAAATAGATACCGTATTTGTATTTGGATAGTGCCTGAGCTATTACTGCAAACTAGCTCATTATACTCTGTATTTCTTTGTTCAGAAAACGCGTATCTTTAGTCCTGGACTCGAAGGTTATATTTGCTAAGTACTTGGTGCTAAGAACAGTGTAAACAGTTAAAGTAAATGCAGCATACTTAGCTTTTGACAAAGACATTATTGCATATTCGATTCCCAGTGGATTGGAAGCATGTTATATTCAGCACAGCATAAAGTTGGAAAAGTTTCTTAACACCTTCATCTGAAGATGCTCCAAGCACACCGTGTAAGTACAGTATTATTATTTTGGTTTCTTTTGCAAAGGTCTGTTTAATGAATCAAAATGACTAGTGATAGCAGCAGTGTATAACAGGAGTTATTGTAAAGGTCACAAGTAAATGTAGAACATAATTGTTCAACCATATGATTATATTAGCAAAATATTTGCTGATTTTATGGGTGATTACCTCTCTCTCTCTCTCTCTCTCTCTCTCTCTCTCTCTCTCTGAGGAGAGTAGAGTAAGGAGATTTTTCTTCTTTTACTATATACCCAACATGGACTTTTAACCAACTTGATTGCTAGAATATTAACTTTCTTAAGATTTGATTGAATTTAATATAACTAAAGAAAAATAAAAAGTGAGCTGCTAAATCTTGCTTGAGGGTGAATTCTGCCTGAAGATATGTTTTATTCAGGCAGCACCATGTTTTAAAGGTTGGAAATTGGATGTATTCTTGGGACAGATGCTCACTTTCCCCTATCCTAAGTTCCATCTCTCTATACTCAACTCTTAGCCTAGCTTATACCCCACTGGTTTCCTTCATTTTTGTAAACTGCTCACTCCTAGTGGGCAGCAGAATTTGAAGCTTCAAATTTGAAGGTTCTGATTAAAGAAGAAAATAAGCAAATAGCCTGGGTGTTTACTTTTGTGTGATCTTGAAATACTGTGGAAAAGGGATTTCCCATTTTATGAATAAATACTGTGAATGCTGTTACTAGATTTCAAAAAGTCTGCCACTAAAATGATCTAAAAGGGGACTTGTTCTCACAGCAATCCTTTCAAAGCCTTTAAGCAGCCAAAATAAAGTGAATTGGATATTTAATTAGGAAGAAAGAATTCTTGTCACCCTAACTGAAGAAGGAAAAAAGGCCACGCTAGCAGGTGGAAGGCTCCTTCCCCAAGACTGCGCCTGTCCACGAGCTCCATAAATTGGTGCTTCCTGCCATACATCTCCCTATTTGCACATGCATGGAAACACTTTTTGTTGAAGCTACTTGACAACACTTAGTATTTATTGTTTACTTGTCATTCTGAGAAACCACACACAGACTGTTTGGGTTACACCTAATGACAGTTTTTTATTCATTTTATAGTTTAACATTTCTTTTTATTGAGCTTTTGTTATGGTTTAACAACTCCTTTCAATTGTTGGAGTTGTTTGAAATGTGAGTGCACCCATAAGACAAACACACATCATTACCTTTCCACTCCTGGTGCGCAGCCCTTTGTGAAATCTGCTGGGAGCAGTGGTTGCTGACGCCGCCGGGGTAGCAGGGGAGAGGGAAGGGATGGCTTCAGCATACCCCTGAATTTCATGGTTATTTCTTCGAGGAGCCTTGTGGTGACACAGGGGCCATAGCATGGAGGTCCTGTGTGGCCTGAAAAGTTACCAGGGAATGATGAGAATTTCAGCAAGAAAATCCCTAAGCATATAAAGTCCCGGGAGAGCAAGTGCTCAGTTTCCTTTCCTTCCCAGTCATTTGCCTGGGGAAATTATACTGATTTCTCATCAGAAAGAAATCATCCATGACAGATCGTAGTTTCTGAATGAACTAAAATTGACTGTTAAAGGAATGAATATTTTCCTTAAGTTGAGTTATTAATTTATATGACAAATAATTGAGAATATTAACCATACTAAGCCTACTTCTGCTTTTATGACTCAAGAGAACCAGCAGAATAAAATAATTTCTGTGTGCCTGCCCAAAGAAATTTCTGCATTCTGGATCCCAAGCTACTACGTGATCAGAATGGATAAGAGGCAAGGTGTCACAAGTTAGTGTCCAAAAAGAGGCCAGGGGGTCAAAGAAGAACTTAAAAATACAGTTCAGGGACAATCTGACACCGACGGAGAATCAAGAAAATATTGGCATTGGTAGCTGAAACTTTTGGCTGTTGGGCTAGGGAAATGTGAGATAACAGTAGTCTGATATGGACAGCAACAGGAATTTGGGGGAATAATTAGGACTTCCATGAATACTTATATAAGTATCAGCTGAGAGAAAGACCTGTCACTAGGGAGGCACCAAAAGAAATAAAAGTCTATGCCCAATAGGAGCATGATGAAGTTGGAGAGAAAACAAGGCAGAGTCTCTAGGATCACACAATCACACCCAGTACATGAATGCTACCAGGAAATTTCATCCAAAGCCAGTTGGAATTGCAATGTAGTTACAAATGAATACACCAAGCTATTAGTTTTTCATGTACTGCTAATTTGGGTGGATCATAAGAACAGATTTGCCAAATTTCATGTCTTAACTTAGTTGAGCCTTTTTCCCCCCACTTTTATTTACCCGTTTTCTCTGGCAGAAGGAGTTATTTTTGTTTGTTTTTCTATTTAATTGTCAGGCCACATAGATTTTTCTCTGATGTTTGACTATTTTTGTGATTTTTTTTTAAATTACAAGTTGGTTCCTAATTAATATTTTCAAATATGAATTTATGTTCTTATAACTTTTCCTTACTTGTGGGTGATCTCAGAACATCAAATATCAGTCGAATACAATCAATAAATTTCTATAATAGCATGGTCTTCTCTTGAATGAAGACTGAAGGATTGCTCAATATCTTAAAATGTGGAGTTTTTATACATTTCTGAAGTGAGACCATATCTTACAATATAAAATGACTATAGGATTTTCTAGTTTCAGAGTAGTTTTCACATAGTAACACGGGGGATCATTTTCACCTTTTAATTAATCCATAAAGGACTATAGGAAACAACATAAAATTACATGAATCATGTCCCATGTGTATTTAACATGTGAGTTACAAAAGAAATTAAAAGAAAACCTTCCTTAAAAATGCCTTCGCCAAAGAGAATTTGTTGAATTAAGTAATTGGACCATCCAGCCATCAGGTAAGGCTTGAGCATTAATGCTTTCGTTGGTTGCTGGGTGGTCCTAAGATGTTTGTTTGAAGTATCCAAACTTGCATATTTTCAGTTTCTTATCTGCTGGAAAGAGTTCTTCTTTTGTCTTGATATATTCAACGAAAGTCCTGATATTCACCCTGTTGCAATCCACTCATGAAACTATCTATGGCCACATGGTACACATGTTGACTATTGGACTTGGGTCACAGGCAAGAGGGGAGGGTCCTCTTCCCTGGAACCAGACGGGCTGTACACGGGCATAATTTCATTGGCAAGGGGGGAAGGATTAATGAATTCCAAAGATATAACAAAAATCTCTAATCTTCACAAGAATCTTGTAAGATAGATAATATTACCCCATTTTTCAGATGAGACATTTTCCCCGGGACAAACAGCTTAGAAGCAGTGATTTGAAAATCAAATCCAGGCCACTCTAAATTTGAACCTCATTCAATTTTACTACATTGCACAAATTAAACACCTATGAGATTATCTGATCTATTCCAGGAAAGAATTTTAGGCTTTTTCTTATGTATATATTTCAGGTATAGTGAGAAGCTTAAGATCCTAAAATGATGAATTAATAACCTTGTCTTCTAGAAACTAAAAATCTTATCAAAGATAGACAAGAAGAGTTTTACTTAAATTTGGGAAACTTTAACAATATTCTGTCATTATTGTTTATGGAAAATTCAGAAAAAACTATATGTATCTTGAGAACAAAGCTACAGTCGGGTTTAGCATTGCCTACATATCCCAAAGGCTACGTGTAACTTTTGCACTGCATTAATTGAATTTGGACTGCATATGGTAAGATGTAAAGCTTAGAAAGTCAACAGAAAGAGGATCCTGAGTGCCAAAACTGAAGAGTTCAAGACCTGTTAGCAGTATGAATGGAAGCTATTACCTGAAAAAATATTGCTGCAGGAGGTTTAGACTTGAACATTAAAACAAACCATTGTCCTGGGCATTGGAGTTAAAAAAGGGGGCATGGTAATGAAATTCCATCATCTCAAATCTGTGGGAAGTAATATTTCAGGGCTGTGAGCTCACAAGCATTGAGGACCGAACCTTGATGAGACTCCTCTGGGAAAAAGGTACCTGAACAAATTATGCTCGTGGTACATTGACATATCTTATAACCCACTTTCTATTTTAGAATAGCTTAATATTATTAATTTACCTAACTGCCAAGGGAGGCAGATGCTCAGAGATTTTCTAATTGCCCAAAGAGCTGTAGTCTAAAACTGGAACCCCAGGTGGTCCTGCCTTGATTCTGAGAAGTCTTGGTGGCTCTTCTCTTCCATTACCCCCCAGAGCTGAGAAACGCTGAAATGTTTGGTCCACATTTTTCCAGCCAGCTTCCCCACCCTGAGTCTTCAGAAATCATGTTACACAAGATTCAAATTGAGTGGCTGAGCAATGACAGCAGGGACTTTAGAAAAATCAGGACTGATTCTTTTATATATAACAACTTCTTTCTCACAGCTAAGTCTTGGAATTGACACTTAAGTGGGGGTGGGGAGACCTGTAAAATAAATAGAATTTCAAGGCTTATTCTAATCAAATTTCTTTCAAGGGGAGCCCTATTTCTTACTTCTTAAATCCCTTCTTCCTAATAAGAAAAAAGGAAATGAGGTAAGACTTTAGCATTGTAGCATTTATGTGTCCACTTTATAAATGTTATTACAAACACTGTTAATGTAAGTCTGGGAAACTGATGAAATAATAGGTTTTAATTAATTAATTTATTTATATTTAGTTATTTTTTTTTGGTACTGGGGATCGAACTCAGGACCTTGCCCTTTCGAGGTAGGCAGCAGCACCACTGAGCTAAACCCCTGGCCCTATAATATGTTTTAAATTCTGTGGAAAATATGGATTTTGCCTGTGCAGGCAAGTTCCAACCATACTGAAATGTGAAAATCTTAGAGAACCTAAAGTTTTTAGGGTCTTTAAAACTAATATCCTTTTAAGGACACAGACATATTTACTGAAATACGTAATACAGAAAATAAAATTCTTTGCCTTGCTTTAAGCCCTGGAGTGTGATAAATTTGTGGGCTGTGGAGTAAGCTGGCCCTCTGGTTCCTCAGAGGATTTTGTTCAGTATCAGAATTTTAGTACTCGATCTTTTGACCTTTGGAACGACCATTTGTTTTGTAGAATACATGATGTAAACGCCTCTGAAATGTTAGTAATATTTTTAACCATTTCCTAGTTATTTTAATGACTTGAAGGAAAATTCCTGTTTTAAAGGATCACCTTTCTGGTGAGGGACAATTTATAGCTGATGTGTGACTCAACAGGAAGTCAAGAGAGCAATCACCAAGAGAAACGAGATAGTCAAGTTTCTCCAAAGTAACACATAAAAGGATTTCTTGGGAGCCAAACTCAGCAGTAAAAAAACATAGGATTAGTCACACTGCACTGGATGCCTCAGCCTTGCTGTTCTTTCTTTGGAGGGGAAATACTTAATGTTCCATAAGAAAATAGGAAGGCCTCGGGATATGTCTCGGATTTATTCCAACAGTTGTTTCCTCAAATGGAGAAGATTGTTTGAAACATTTTGGGGGTAGGAATGTGGCCATAAAGACAAATACAAAGCACACACACTGAGTCCTCAAGGCTCCCTAGTTAATTAATATGTAGTTTGCGTAGAGATGACTATTAAGCAATGATGAAGTCCTCAATTTTTAGATTTAGGAATTAATTGCTTTTTGTTCAGTAATCCTGGATTATTTTAGTAGAATGTACCTCTCCGTTTTCATTTATCTACTGTAAACTATCAAGTGTAATGGCCTGGCAAGTAGAATCTTCATTTGTTTTTAGAGGCAGTGGTAACTAGGAGAGAACTAGGGACTGGGCTGGATTACAGTTAAACTTTCCCTCACAGTGTCCTTTGTATGCATGAAGGTCCCAGGAAGAGCCCAGAAACTACCACTGAAAAGGCTGGGTGCTACCACAACACTCATAACTAAATCAAAATAAGTCTAGTTTTCAAAGAACACTCCTTAAACTGGTATGAAAATGCCGACAGTGTCCTCTAGTTGCTTTACTGCTTGCAACATTTCAGATCAGCTTATCAAAGAGAAACCTGCTTTATTGAAAATTTTGTTCCACTTTGCCTGCACAGTGGAGACTCTAAGCCTTTGACTCGCCTGCTTGTTAGGCAAACCAGCACCGGGTGAACACAGTGCATTTTCCTTTTATCTTCTTCTCATTCCTAAGGCCATTAGAAAAAAATTGGAGGTAACATATGCACTGCAAAATTTCTGTATCTCTATTTTTGTTGGTTTAGTTTCTAAAACAAACGTGTATTTCTCAACTGAATTTTTGTTTTTCTCATTATTTCTATTTTTACTCTCACTTCCACAAATTCATGTAAAATTTGGCAATGTAGTATTTCTTTAAAATACGCAGGGATCCATAAAAAATATTGACTACAAATCACTGTCTTCCCAGTGCCACTGAGTAGAGAGGATTTGACAAACCTCTCCAGTTTTAGGTGGATCAAAGAATAAATTGGAGATTTACTTTTGTCTAAAAACCTCAATCATCTAGATATTCTTTATTCTAATGTCTTTCTTTTTCTTTCCTACTGTTGAATACTCTGCTATCTACCCTTTCCCATGGCCCAAGGATAATACTAGGTACAGCTAAGTATATTCTCTACTGCTCTATTCTCAGTTCCTTGCTATGATTTTGGTGTGTTAATTCTCACCATATGATGAATAAGCTCACTGTTTATCATGGTCTGAGATATTAAACAATTATTAAGATTTTTGTTTTTCTTCATTTTTTTTGAAGTACTGGTGATTGAATCTGGGGTCATATGAATGCTAGGAAAATCCTTTACCATTGAACTACAGTTACCAGCCCTTTATTTTATTTTGTTTTATTTGATTTCATTGTATTTTACTTATTTTGGACAGGCTGGGCTCCAACTTGCAGTCTTACTGCATCAGGCTCCCAAGTTGCTGGGCCTCCAGGCCTTTGCCCCCATGCCTTTCCTTTTTAAAGCCATATAATTGTTTGAACCCTTTATTTCACTTGTGATGGTCAAATTTCCAGAAAAATAGTCAAGTGGAAAGAACTGAAGGGCTCACCCAGTCCTCACTACCAAAATCAAGAAAGTCAGGTGCTGATTTAAGGTACGAGTTCTTCAAGCTGACAGAGGTGCTGGAGAATGTGTGCATGTGAGTCCCCAGGAGTCCCTAGGAACAAGTCTGATAAGTGATGAAAAAAAAAAAAAAAAAGTGGAGGAAAGGAACCAAAGTCAAACTCTCAAGTTGGAAAGTGTTGAAACCAGCAGAAGTTGCAGAAACTCTGTGAGTCTGTGAAACTTGAGTTTTCACAAATGAAAGGGACTTCCAATAATATCTGGTAAAATTTCTGATTTTTTCATGGGAATATCATTAATTTTTGGCTAATTATAATCCAAATACTCTTGTGGTGATGGTTCAGAGGTTTAGATATGCTAGAAGATTAATACATGAGCTCCACTCTCAGAAGCAGCCAGGATCGCTGCTCCTGGTACGCTGGATTAAGGGGCACTTGAAAAGCAGGGGCTGACTCTGCCATGGCGTTGCCACGGTCATGAGGACTGGACTGGCTGACTGCAGATCCATGCTGCAGGAGCCAGTGGTCCCAGTGTCTGCATTTCCATCACTAAAGATTTATTTCTCTGAGATGTGAGGCTTTTCTTCACATCTTAGAATCTTTGCAATGAACGGAACCTTAGAAATGAGCCCAGCGCCACCATTTTATATGGAAATAAACTGAGGCAGAGACTACTTAATTTGACAAAGTGACAATGTGCTAATCACTTAGCTGAGACTAGAAATTAAATTTCTTCTAACCCTTTAGAGCTAGTTTTGATGAAAACTAACCCAAAGGAAATTTGCTTACAGAACAGTGGGTGTCTTGAGTTCCTTGAAAATCAGAGTCTGTCTAAAATACTCTTTAGCGTTTATCTGGGAAGATGACACCAGAAACTATAGTACAGGGCAGGAAAAGAGAGGAGGAAGAAGGAAAAGCCAATTTAAGGAAGAGTTGCTAAGCTGGTCACCCACATTTGCACCATGGTGTCTGGTGCCCGGAGCTCAGTCTCTCTGAGATATACTGAGATCCTTATGAAATACATCCCAGGGGGAAAAGGAGAAACCCTTTATCCATTGACCCCCATTGCTTAGCAGGTTAACAGTGGCTCAGAGGGGAAGTCTGTGTTCTGCACACAGGACCCATCCTGTGACATCCAAGAAATCCACAAAAGTACAGAAAATCCACAGAAGTACATCCAAGAAATCCACTAAGAAGTACAGAGCCTAGCCTTTATAATTGTGCTGCTATAAACATGGGTATGCATGTATCCCTTTAATATGATGAGATGCTATCTAAATGCCATCAGGAAGTTAGTGCAAACCTGAATGGGATCAGTGGTCATAGCATATCTGTCCAAAAATGCAGGGTTGGGAGGATTCCAAAGGGCAATATACTAGTTGTCTTCCGAACCTGAAACAGGAGCTAAAAGCAGCAAGAAGATGAGGAAAACTCCTTGGGCCTTTCCTCAAACCTACCATCACAGTAAATCTAGTGGAACCAGTGTCTTCAGATTGGAAACAGTAGATCTAATGTTTCCCAAACTCTTTCTTCTCCAGTGTCTACCTAGTACTGTCATTCTTTCTCCTGGCAAACTAGCTTTCTCTATGTGAGGTAAACATGGCTTCCAGTGGTTGCTAAGTTAATAACTTACAGCTTTACCCCAGGAAAGAAATTCCCCTGTCTCTCTCTGCCCCAGACTCAAAACTCTCAAAGATGAGCATTGGCCTAGCCAATGTCGGGGCCAAAGAGGACAAGGAAACATGGCTGGAGGAGAAGAGAAGGCAGTAGTCAGAAATGTAGTCATAGCAGCGGGACTAAACAGTGTTTCTTTACTACACTAGCTCCACATTTTTCGTTTTTGAGTATTTCCCATTAAAAAATGAGACCGTATTTGGAAGGAGTAACACCAAATTAGCATCTTGGTTGGCATTCTTCAAGCTTGGATGACCCTTAGACAGAAGAAAAGATACTATGATGGGAACTAGGACTATTTTTTCTGTTTTACAATTAACCTTAGGGTTATTCCTTGATTCAATTCTCCTAAAAGCTATGAAGATACAGGATATATGATACAATGTTAAGTACAAATAATTTCTTATATTTTTGCTTAATATTTTGTCAGAAGAAGAACTACTGCTGATATTTTTTCCTGTTTCCCAGTTGCATTTTTTAAACTGAGGTTATTTTCTTCATAAACTAGAACTCACTTGGAGATGACAAGAGAGATTTAAACCTTCAAGTCTGACAAACATGTTGCTTTATGCTCCCTCAACATAAAATGCAAAGTCAAATGGAAATTTCAGCTCTTTATGTATCTAGAATACTTGCTACCTACAATCTGAACAACTGATCCCTAAATAATACTTACCAGTCTTCAAACACTTACAGTGTGCTAGACCGTGTGCTGCATATTCTGAGGGTGTTCATTCAATCACCCCCCAGAAACTTCCCTGTGAGATCAAGGCCATTTTTCACCTACTTTTCAGTTAGAGAAATGGAGGCAGAGAGAAGTTCTGTGCTGTGGTTTTAACAGCTACCAAGGGATAAAGGTGGGATTCGATCCCAGGCAGGCTGGATGTACAGCCCGATTCTTCAGCCAGTTTGCTGTACAGCCTGTGTGATGATTTACAGATTTAACAATGACGCTGCACTAAGCTACCGCATTAAAAGAGAGAAACGCCCTTCCAGCGAGTTTTTGATTGCAGGCTTATTTTTGCTTTGCCTGAGTTATCCCGATCTTTGCCTTCACAATGGTACTTATATAAAATTGACATCCATTAGGAATGCCATGTTGCTAAATGCCCTTTCCAGACGTGGAGACTTATTGTGGTAATATCATTCCCTACGTTTTTCACACAGATGAATATGGTAAGGCAAACTTCTGACAGAGTAAATGAAAAGTAATGAAAATAAACATTAATGAACCTGAGTTTATTACTAATAACAAAATACATGGGAAGTTTAAAATATTTTCCACCTGAACATAAGGTAGAAATGAGAACCTTATTTGTGCTAACCATTTTTACGCTGTTTATATTCTTTTTTTCCTTATAACTTGTGAGATATGAGAAGTATGTCTTTTGATCTCATATTCTTGAGATTGAATTCAAGTGCTGCCTATTAAATTGAGAACCACTGCACAAGAGATGTCCTGAGGGGAGAAGCATAAACTTCAACACTGGTCTATGGGAAAAAAAAAATTCTTGAGGAACCCCTTTACCCTCTATTACCTGCTGAATTTTATATATGTATATATATATATATATATATATATATATATATATATATATATATGGTGTGTGTGTGTGTGTGCGTGCGTGTGTGCGTGTGCATATTTAGAGAACAAAATGCTTTCCTTTCAAGTTTCCTCTCCCAGCTCTGCCCTGGAAACACGAGAGCTACATGAGAGCAGTACTACATATGTCATCGTCAGTCCACCCTCCCTGAGCAGATATTCAGCCTATGCCATGGACGTGCTAAAAAGTGAGACTATTTCAGGTTATATGCTGGCTCCTATTTTACATGTTTAATGGAGAGGAAGAATCTACATTCCTAAAGGCAGATAACTAGAACATTGATCACATGCTGTATTTGGAATAAATCATGGTTACAATAAGAGCTATGAAAATCCATGACCATGCCCATGGCTGAGCTGGTCTGTGGCAGTTACGGGGTGGAATTGCAGCTGTGGATGTTGCAAGGATGGGGTCTCGGTCTCTCACTTGTGGGGTCTTCCTAACTATGAACGTTTTCCTCCAGGAACATGTTGCCTAGATTTTAAATACACTCTGGAATCCAATGTTGTTGGGAGATTTTGAGGGTAAAATTTAAACTATCATGGGTTTTGCCATATTTGGCATTATAATAATTGACATGAAAGTATTTCATTTTAAAAGGAGATATTATTTTTGGTTGTGAAGTGGGAGAGACTTATTACAGGTTGTTCTTTGCAACATAGATCAGGAAGAAGAAAGAAAAAAAGTTGCAAATGTTTAAAGAAGCAAAAATATCCTCTATGGTGAATGCTTTAAGAGCTGAGGGTAAACTGTAGTTCACTTTTCATAGGCAGGTGGAAAAATTAGGAAGTGGGGCTTTGGTCTAGAAATTGAACGTCCAGCAATGATAATAATTAGAATGCACAGGATAGACATGTGTCACCTACTATATCTACAACTGATCATATGTCATCCTTGAATATTGCTTTTCTTATGACTTCAGTAGGAATGGGGACAGGAGGTTAGAATAAGGGTCAGATTGACAAACAGCTGCCCATATATTATTAAGAAATTTGCTCATCTATAATTTTTAAAGTACAGAATTAAAAGTCTATATGTTCCTGGTCAATGTGATTATCATTTTACTTCAGAAAACTCTTACATATTATTAAGGGTAAATGCTATATTCCTATTTAAAAAGAGACTGGACAATTTCAACTGAATAGAAGTTATTTAGTTCCAGTGTGACAGTGTAACAGTCAGTTTAGGATGACAGGGTAACTCTTCCACAGACTTTCAGAACCTTGGGTTCCTTTCATCCTGTGGCTGCACCACCATTTACAAAGTTGAAGTTTGGATTGTTGGCTCATAAACAGTTGTGTTCATAGAAAGACGAGTCAAAGCCCGAGAAAAGCAACTTGTCTCCAAGTTGGAGATGATCCAAGATTTCTGTGTATTATTTCCATTCACATCCTGTTGATTCAAACCTAGCAACCTAGCAACATGGTACATTCATCGGCAAAGGAAGAGTACTTTCTAGCTAGGAACTTGCATAAGGAACTAGAATTGTGCCTCACTCTCTATTAGAGAGCAATGTCTCTTAGAAGACATTGTTGTTATTGTTATTATCGATATTATTATATCAATTCCTGCTCTGGGAGAATTAATGAAAATGTAACTAGGCAGTTGAATAAAGGCCAAATGTTTCTAACCATGACCTTGGAAGAGCCAGTGTATTACCCCAGACTGGAAAAATGAGTTTAGTCTTTCCCTCCTCCCCTACCTGTGATCTTCCCCACCCATCCATCCACTTTTCTAGCTTAGGAACTTTGTGATGGATCTTAATTTCCATTTATTACACTCTAAATTCAATCTACCAGTAAGTCCTCTATCATCAAACAAAATATTCTAAATCCACCCACCAGAATCTAATTACCATCTTTACCACTGGCATTTTTGTCTAAGCCACCATCATCTCTTATTTCTCATTTTTCCAGGACCAATTTCAACCATATGCACTGTGGAAGGGACATTTATTTATTGAAATAGACATGAGATAGCACTCCAGTTTTCTCACAGTGCACATAAGACAGATAATGTGGAATTTTTAAAAATTAATTTTATTGGTACATTTTAGGTGTACAATATAATGACATTCATCATTGGAAATTTGCACCTTTACATAATCTCTCTTGGTTTTTATTTATTTTCTCCTTCCCCGGCCCTCCCTTCAACCCCTCCATCCCTCCCTATCTACAAAGACTTTGTTTCCATTTTTTCTTTTTTTTCTCATATTAATTCCATTCCCTTCTTTCCTTATCCTTACCCCTCCTACTTCTTCTTCCCCTTTGCCCCTTTTCTTCCTATTTCTCATTATCTATTATACATTTTAACCCTTATTTACACTTTCAGTTTCTCACACTAGAGAAACTATTTGGTATTTATACATGTGTGTCCTATTTATTTCACTTAACAGTATCACCTCAATGTGCATCCATTTAACTATAAATGTCTCTAGTTTCTCATTCTTTATGGCTGAGTAATACTCCATTTTATAAAAATACCATATTTTCTTTACCCAGTCTCTAGTTGATGGGCATTTGGGTTGCTTTCAGGTTTTAGCTATCACGAAATGTGCTGCTATGTACTATACCACGTACATCACTGTGGTATGATTCTTTTAATTCTTTGGGGAAGATCCCGAGCAGGGGAATAGCTGGGTCAAATGGGACTTCCAGTCCTAGTTCTTTGAGGTATCTCCATACTGATTTCCACAGTGGTTGCACCAGTCTACACTCCCACCAGCAGTGGAGCAGGGTTCCTCTTTCCCCACAACCCCGCCAGCATTTGTTATTGGTTGATTTAATGTGGAATTTTTCAAAAGCCTCAGTCAAGGGAGGGGATGGGGAGAGAGGCTGAGATGATTATTGAGCCAGAATGGGGCCTAAGGCTTAGAAGACATTGTGAAGATTTAGGTATTTGAGACCAGAAGTAATTACATAGGACTGTGGGCATCTGCCACAAGAACATGGTGTCTCATATGGCCCAGCAGATACTGCAAAGGCCCCACAGTTGAGAGGAGATTAGACTTGATCAGCCACATTTCACTGCATCCTTCCAAGGTCCACAGCACAATATAAAAGACTGGGGCTTCTTCCCCTTCCAAGCACTCACAGAGTAACATAATTGACCTCCCTATATAACCAGGGTTATCTTGGGATAATCTGGTCTATGTGAATAACAATAAGAGGCATCGTTCACCCTAAATAGACAAGTTTGAATTGAAAGGTTATGTTAAACTGGAAGATAGTAAGCATGTTAAACTGGAAGATCTATCTCAGCTCATGAACTTAATTTGTTCCATGATTCTGGAAATGATGGTATGTTGCTGTTCTTGCAGGAAAGATGGCTATGGTCATCTACATCACCAATGCAGAAAAAACTCAAAATTTTGTCAAATGCTTCTGTTTGTGAACCAAATTGCTCACAAACAAAAGTGTTCATGAACTAATGTACCACTGTATGTGTGTGTATAGTATGTGTGTGTGTTCAATAAACAAGATTAACTCGTTTATACAAATTGAACACACATTTAGAAATAAGGTATTCATTTGGGGTAATAAGCATCTCCAAACATTAGATAAAAACACTGCTCTTCATGCACACTTTAATAGTGTAGTGACTGACTTGAGTTGTTGGTTGAGAGCTAACAATCAAGGAAAGAGACAGTGGACACAAAGACACTGACTAGATGGTACTGAGGCCAAATAAGGAGGAGGAGAGGACTCCTTTCTACTGAATCAGAGTTAGAATGAGAGGATGGTAGTCTAGATTGGCTGATATTGTTATGGCTTGTATCTAGGTGGTCCCCTAAAGCTCCATGCAGTCATGGGGGGGGGCGTTGGAGGTGGTCAGATCTAGGGTGTGTGATGATGGGATTGGTTATGTGATGCTGAGATTAATGGTGTGATGCTAGGATTAATTTGGGTGTGAGTGCTACCTGGATAAAATAAAAGGGACAGAAAGAGGGCTGCTGCTGTCACTTCCTCGCTACTTGCTGCCTTCCTGCCTTCTGCCTGCCATGAACTGCTTCTCCTCTGTGATGCCCCTCTACCATGCCACCTTGCCTTGGAGCCTTAGAACAGCTGAGCATGGACTGAAACCTCCACAAACTGCGAGCTAAATAAACCTTTCCTTCCTTAACTTTGAGTGTCAGGTATTTCGTCTCAGCAAAGAGAAAAGTGACGAAGACACTAATGGAATCCATAAGACTACTAAAGTTCAACATAAAACCAGCTCCAGGTACATCTCTTCACTAGAAAGTTTCATGAAGAGCGCCTCTGTCCCTCACTGTGGCTGACCAGTTGAGCAAGAAATGGCCCAGGCTGATTCCATAGCAGTAGAAGAGAGGCTTGGATTTTTATGTGAGTTTTGTTGCTGGTTCTGTCTGATGTTCAACTGAGCTCACCACTTCTGGTTTGGACAACTCGACCCAAGGTTAAAGCAGTGCTGCCCTGGAATGGACAGTGTGGAAGAACTGATTATGAGGATGTAGGCCATCCTCCTTGCTGTCTGGGCACCCTGAGTCTCTTCATGACAGGACTGACACTCTGAGATGCATTCCTTACTTCCTACCTCAACAGTGATGTGAGATTATTGGTTACTCTCCCGAGAGAGGCTCTTATTATGGAAAGGAGCAGAACTAGAGAGAAGCTTGTTTCTGTAACATGAGGTGGAATTAGGAGAAGATTTTGGAGCAGGTTTCAAAGTCGTGTGTGAATACATTTGACAAGATTTGATTAAGAGTGGTTGAACCAGCAAGACTCTTTAAGATTACATAAATCTAAATAAAGCTGATTGTAAGGTCAGCTTTCTGTTTGCCTATGGTGATGGTGTTTGTTTGTTTGTTTGTTTTTTAAGGCAATATGCCCAGTCTGGGGAAAAGGTCCAAGAAAAATAGGCATTCTGGGATAAAACAGTTCCTCGGGAAATAGGAGCAAGTAGATTTCATTCATTTATTTGAATTTGTCCATTCATTCATTTATTGTCCATTCATTCATTTATTGAAATAGCCATCTTGAAATGATCCTGATTTCTCAGCCAATGAGCTGAAAATTGTCTGGACTAATTTAGCTAAAATTGCCTCCTGAGCACAATAGAAAAGGCAGTTACAAACTGAGTATTGGTAGGTGTTTTTGCATTTCCCCTTCATTTCTTGCTATCTTGTTATGTCTTTATCACATGCCAGCTCTGGTGAAGATCAGCAAAGGTCAATGCTAACCTTGGCATGGCAGTGATGCCAGGATTTTGCACGTGTGTTTGTGTGTACTTAGTGTGTGCCATCCAGTTGAGAAACAGAATTACGAGACCTCAGGGTTCAGGTGGAGAGCCTTGAGACTCATCATGCTGTATTTAAATTGGCCCCAAAGACAAGGGCTCTTGCAAATCCTGAAAATACCTGTTTAATATTTACTTATCCCTGACCTCCTGTTTAGATTCCCATATGCAGCATTCTTCTGTTTTAGAAACAAATCGTTTTCCATTATAATTCACAAATACTTGGGTCCCCAAAGGAAGCTGAGATTTCAGCTATTCAGCAAAATTTTTATTTGCAAAGCACACGCCTGCTAGCCTGTGAGATTGCAGTAGCTATTCATATGAATGTTGGCAACATTTCATTGTGGGGGTCAATTATGGTCATTTACCATGATGACATAATAACAACTACAAAAATGTGAAAGCTAAAGTAGGGTTATTATTACTGTTTGTAAAGTCTCTGTCCCAGATGTCCCTGCCAGGAGAGAGAAAAGCTGGAATGCAGAGATAGTCCACAGCAGTGCTAACCACTCAAATCAACACCGGATTGAACAATTTGCAAGACAAGGATGTAACAGGAAGCTAAAGCCAGCATTTGAGTTGTACTGCTTCCCTCACCTTGAACTGCAAGCTTTTTCCTTCTTGGCAGGTCATACAGAAACGTCCCTGCACTCCAGCCTCAGGATGAAAGAAAAAGAACAAATACAGGCAGTACATTTGCCGGGAGAGATGGGCCACGAGCCAATGTCGTGCTCTGATATACAGCTGAGGTGGAATTTATTTCCAACTCGTAGAGGGTTGGGGGGGCCCCATAAAACTGTATAGTTTCAACCCCATGAAATAAGGTTAGTAAAATACATAAACTCTGATACAGCACCATGAAGTATGCCTCTAGTCACCTGCAATTTAGCAACGGCTTCATGATAGATATTCCCAGCACCTGGCCGGTTTTGTCAGCTGTGATCAGTGAGTTCCCTTCAGCGAAGTTCACCCTCCCTCCTTCTCTACCCTCTCGCTTTCTACCCTGGGCAGAGGTCATGTGCCAGGGTAGCACTGAGCTTGCTGAGTGTGGAGATGCTTGCAGCTCCTCCAGCAGCTATCTTGAGTGATAATAGTCTGATAGCGAGCACCAGCTAGAAATAAACACACAGTACTTGTCCAACGAAAAATACAGTAGCAGTTGAATAGATGAAAAGGTAATAAAAAAAATCCAGCTCTAAAAAAAATTTCAACTCTGATGATGCCTTTTTTTTAAATGGAGAAAAAAAAATCACAGTAGGCAGAAACTCCATTTTTTTTACACTTCATAGTTCTGTCAGTGTGATGTGGAACAAGTGCCATTAATCAAGAGCGTTGTTATTCATTAGGCACACTGATGTACTTGAATTGTTACTTTAGTATCATTGTTCAAAGCCTCTGGAATAGCTTTAAAGGAGGAAAAAATTTACAGCGATAGTTTACAGCTAGGATTGTAAGAGAACTTTCCTACTATTAACCAAATGTTAAACATGGTAATAATAGTGATAATACCTTGTATTTATGCAGTGACTGGCTTCTGAGAAATTCAGAGTTCTCAATAAATAGTAGTGTATTCATTGTCAACAACATCCTTTTGAAGAAAGCTAGAGGGAGGTATTATTATCCTCCTTGCCATCGGGCCAATAATATGTTCTTTGCATTTACAGTTATCTCTGATGTATGCTGTGGTGAAGTGGGAGGCAGGAAAGGATGCTCAGAATGCGGCGTATGTGTGGTGTTGGGAATGAAGAGCTCTGTGTGTCTTTTGAAGAACTAAGCTGAAATGAACCCTTTGCTGTGTGTAGTGATTGTGAGGGATTGGGATCTACATGATAGTTCAACTAGTTTCTTTGGGCATCAGGAATTAAGTACAGCACTTTATCATCAGAATGCACATCCTGAGGAAACTGACTTTATATGCTCTGCCTTCTGGGAGGAGAAAGTGACCTCAGGCTCTCTGGCAGGTGTGGTGGCATCCCAAAGCTGGGATGCTTATGTTGCTTCTCCTTGGTAGCTGTGTTCTGAAGGCTCCAGCAGGTGGCATGTGTCAACGGAGAGCAAACGGACCCAGGGTCTCCCAGAGGACCTCAGCTGCAAGCAGAGTAAAGCTTTCTGTCCTTAGTGCTGCAGGCATCCGGGCTCTTACTGAAAGAACCTGAAACATTATAGGATGGGGAGATTTTACACTGGAAAGGACATAACTCTCTACATTTGTGAATGTATTTATATTCCTACAACATTTGCTCTATTGGTGAATTCAGAGCCTGTATTAGTCAGCACTTCCAGTACTGGACACATTGCCCGACACTCAGACCTAAATGGAGGAAAGATTTAATTTAACTCTTGGTTTGGGGGGATTCAGTCCATCCTCTACTGGTTCCAAGGCAGGAGCTTTGTGGAAGAAGGGGATGGTAGAGCAAAACAGTGTAGGAGAGGAATGGGCAAGGGACCAGATGTACTAAGGCCACACCTCCGTGACACACCAGGAGCCTGCTTTAATAATCTGTCAGGTGTTTCTTACCCAGTAAAGCTGACACATCAGGATGAATGTTCACAGAACACAGTTTTCAAAGGAAAGCTGCATATAGCCTTCTCTTTAGGAATTTTGATGGAAGGTCATTACTTTCGTCATTCATTCATTCAATTTTTTAAAATCTCTACTGTATTTCGGGTACCAATAGAACAATCTGGTCAAAGCTGACTTGGTGCTGCCCTACTGAAGTGGGGATCTCCTTGACTCTGTCGCTTCAGCTCTGTGTGGTATCTAATCTCACCACTGACAATTCGCAGTTGTCTCCTCTGAACTTTAATTTCTCTTGTGCACTGGGGATAAATGTGATTTCTTGTTGGAAATGATAATATTCAGGAAAAACTCACTAGCAAAGCATGCAGAGCTGTTTATGTTGTATCTTGACTGGAGTCTTGTAACTTCTTTTGTGCAACTCCACAATAAGCAAACTAAACTCTGCAATCCTTCCAAGTGAGGCTCCCCTCTCTTTCTTCCCCTCTGGCTCTCTCTTGGCTGACTATAACTTTTTGAAGTGTTGTTGCTATTCCAAATGGCCTTTGCAACACCACTGGGAATTCAAGGGTATCTGATACTGTATGTGTGGCAGCGAAAGCATCACTTCGGAGTTAAAAACTCTAGAAATCTCAAGGGAGCTATCTGAAGTGGGGGCAGGCGAAGGACATTGATGCATCTCAGAGTGTCAGTCCTGTCATGAAGAGACTCAGGGTGCCCAGACAGCAAGGAGGATGGCCTACATCCTCATAATCAGTTCTTCCACACTGTCCATTCCAGGGCAGCACTGCTTTAACCTTGGGTCGAGTTGTCCAAACCAGAAGTGGTGAGCTCAGTTGAACATCAGACAGAACCAGCAACAAAACTCACATAAAAATCCAAGCCTCTCTTCTACTGCTATGGAATCAAAAATTCTTCTATGACCAGATATTGCCAGTGGAGGGCAGAGAAAAAAGAAGAACAAACCTCACATCTGCACAGTAACTCCCTCCAGATAACTTTCACCAAGCATTCAATCAGAAAGACTGTTACAGTAAACCATCAAAAAATTTAAATTTTGTACTGAATGAAATTAGAAGCACTAGAATATGACGAAATCAGCTAAAGAAAAGTAATGTGTGGGTACATGTGTGTGCAGAATGCAGTGTCTCTGAGTTGTAGTAAGTACATTTTGACTCTACACTTCTGTCCATCTTTCTAATTTGAATGTAGCCTATGCTAGCTCGTATTGTTATCTAGACCCTCTCATATTCCGACAACACCAAAATAGATTTAAACTCTTCATTTTTCCAAGATTGCGTTTCACTTCCTGGCATCCTCAGATTCTGACAGCGTTCTACACAAAGAAGTCTCTCAGTGTAATAATCTGAATCAGATCCATGTCTGCTACACTGAGGATTATCAGATGGACTAATTCTGCCAGAATGAGGAAGAAAATGGCATAGGTATGACTGCATTTGACTCTCTAAATTGAGGAACTTTTCCTGAAAGAGGTGAGACTTGGATAAAAGGAATGGAAACAATGGGAAACTGAGGCAGCTGTGATATAATGCTAGGGTCAGCAGCAGGTCTTGAAGATAAAGAAGCAGATAATGACGTTACTTTGGGGAGCAGAGATGGGAATGTAATGGTTCTATTAAGATACTAAAAGTCATGTATTATGACCCGGGGCCACAGAGGTTTCTTGGCCTAAGAAAAACATGGTCATCAAGACAAAGGGTAGGAGATGATTAATGACAATAGAAAAAATAGGGTAATCTGTAAAGAAAGAGTAAATGAATTTTTTTAATGTGCCAAGGAAGTGCTTTGCATATACTGTGTACTAAGAAAAAAAATTGCCAAATGTATGAATGGATGAGTTAACATATAAATTGTATATATAAACTTAAACTGAATAAAATTAAAAATAGACAAAAACTCACAGTTTCAATGAGCCAGTTGTAGCACATAAAGTACTAATAAAGACAAATGAGAGATTCCAAAAAGTTATGAATGTTTATGTATAAAACACTATGTGATATCAAAGTTATGTTTACTCCACTTTCTACCTATTGCCAAGGTACTAGTTTCAGCATAACTTAATTTATGATCATCAGTATTATAACTGTTTCTTATTGAATAGCTATTAAGCTTCAACATACACAAAGGGCTATAGAAGACAGCAAATAAGACATTGTTCTTTCTATCTGGGTTCATAGCTACCTTAGAAGGACCACTTTTTCTCTTTTTATACTTAATGTGTGTTCATCGCTCATCAAGCATTTTAATATCCCAAAGGCCAAAGATGTGCTGCACATTTATATTCAGGGTCTGATATTTATATATTGTAATGTGCCAGAATCCATATTACTTTCAGTAACACCATCTAGTTCTAAAGGGCAAAGTACACAGAATTCCGAATAAGTTCATCTCCCCCCCCATCCCCCACTACTTCCCTAAAGGAGGGAGTGGAAAATTGTCAATATTCTTAAGAATTTTAAAGCAGAGGACAATGGAATGCTCTTTTATTCATTGCTGCTTGCGCTAACTACTTGATATTAAGGACTCTTATTTTCATTATTTCAATAATTATTCTTAATTTGAAATGAATCTTCCTTTTACTCTAATCAGCAGCAACTGTGATCATTAGAGACTGATTAGAAGAGAGGTGGAATCTCCATTTTTCTTCATTGCTTTTACAGAATCATAGGACTTTAGAATTAGAATTTTAAAGATTATTTATTCCAATAATCCCCAGCACCTGTCTACAGACATGTTGCTACAAAACACCAAGAACACATAGAACATTAAACACATAAACCCTCAAGGCTCCTCTGCCTTCCAGTCATTGAACCACAGTCTGCAGGATGAGGTCCAAAGATCTGTGATGAAAGGGGCCAATGAGGGGTCAGACTCCTAAACGGGGTGGGGGGCTCTGACCAGCTGTTTAGGGCAAGTGGCTCTCGGGGGAGTGAACTACTTTCCACCAAGTCACCATGCACAGGTACTGTCAGAAATGGAAATAAAGTCTGAGTTTACATTCTCTTTGGCTAGTACTCTTTGAGATACAGCAGACTATCTCACTGATGGAGGAATTTATTCTTTATAGGATACTTCTTAGTTCTAGGTAACCTGTGGCCGTGTCCATTCAAATTTAAATAGAATTCTCTTCAAAGCCAGTTTACAAATTATGTGCAAAAAAATTATCCATTTTTTTACCCAAGAAACTTAACTGGATTAATCTCTCATTCTGTTTTGCTAATGTTGATTTTGAATGACATTTGATTTTTTCATGATTCCAATCCAGCAGAAGATCACTGTCGTCTTTATTACAGGCTGTTTAAGAAGGTGTTCTACAGACTGTGAATTGCCAAAATATGCTGAGTCATGGTCGGTCATTGGAATTAATATCCAGCCTCTGTGAAATACTATTCAGAAAAAAAAACGCAGGCATTTAAAGCACCGAATTTTGTCAAAGATGATTTAAACAACACTATCTGGTCCTGTCTTTGTGATATTTTGCTTTTTTCAGATCTGAGAAACACTGTGATGATAATCCTACTAAATACATTTATACTAGCTCCTATAGTTGTTAAAAATTAAAATGTTCTGATCCAGTAGTTGCTACAAAGCAGTGATGAGAAAAATTAAAGAAATAGGGAGACATAAGGTGTTCACACATTGGAAGAATCAATACTAAGATTTCAGTGCTACTCAAGTTGATTAATAACATCAATGCTACCCCAAATTCTTGCAGTTTTTTAAAAAAGCAAATAGTACAGCTGGGGATTTAGCTCAGTGGCTCCACGCCTGCCTTGTACAAGGTCCTGAGTTCAATTCCTGGTACCTAAAAAAAAAAAAGCAAATAGTACATTCTAAAATGTATATTGAAATCCAAAGGACCTAGTTTAGCCACAACTAAATTGGCAAAAAAATCCATAGTACTTATTTTAAGCCTGACCATAGAGCTGCAGTAACTAAGCCAATATGGAACTGTATTCATATAAAGATGGGCATAAGTCAATGAAACAGAATTGAAAATTGGGAAATGGACTCACATATCAGTTGTTAATTGGTTTGCACCAAAACTGTTGAAGAATTTCAGTGTGGGAAAAATACTCAAAAAATCAAGCCGGAACTATTGGACATCCACATATGAAACATTACCTCAAGCCTGCTTCATATCTGACATACAAATGAACTCAAAATGGATTCAATAACAGAAAGATGAACCACAAACAGAATTGTAGAAGAAAATATAAGGAAGATCTTTGTGACTATAGAAGGTGATGGTTTATGTATGAAAAGCAAAGCATGAACCATAACAGGAATGAGGATTTTAATTTATCCTTCATCATAATTTAAATTTCTGATTTTCAAAAGGGCCTTTTTTAATTTTGAAAAAGGGCAGGGGGGAACTTCTAAGATAATAAAAATGTATATTTTAATTATGGTAGTATGAGATATGATAAAAAAATAAGAGAAATGTTTAAATTTTTAAAATATTTTAGTAAAAACTACAGTGTTATTAATCTCTCTCAAAATACTCCCCTTTCTTCAAACACACTTATCCCATTGTTCTTGCCATTTTCTGAAGCAGTTCTGGAAGTCCTCTTTCACTAATGTCTTTAGATGTGCTGTCCTGACTGCTTTGATGTCCTGAATCAATTCAAAGCATTTACCTTTCATCGTCATTTTGACCGTGAGGAAGATCCAGAACTCAGTGCCAGGTTTGGTGAGAAAGGTGGGTGAGCACACACTGTAATGTTTTTACAAACCTGCCATTTCACTGAGTGGCACTCAGCAGCAGCAGTCACCACATTTTTTATCAAATCTTGTAAAGACACAAAAGAGGACTTCCTGAACACTTTAGACAGTGACAAGAACAATGGGATAACTGTTTTTGAAGCAAAGGAGAGTATTCTGAAAGGGTTAATGGCAATGTGTCTTTTACTATAGTACATTTTTAAAATTTAAATATTCACCATTGATTCTGATCACTCCTTATAGTTGCATGATTGAACAAAAGCAAAGGAACACACTATCGATAGACTGGAAGAAAATATTTGTAAAACACATCCGATTTTTATACAGAATATATAAATTATTATTACAATTGAACAATATAAAGACAGCTTTAGAAGGAAAAAGGAACAATTGATTTGAAAACAAATCGTGTCGAAGAAAAATATATAGATGATCAATAATATAGGAAAAGAGTGTCTGTGTAATTAGTTATCAGAGAAGTAGAAATTTTTTAAAATGCTCTGTATATCTATTAGAATAGTGAAAGTTCAATGTTGGTGGAGATACAGCAACTGGAACATTTGTGGTGATGGGAATGCAAAATGGTACCTAAAGTTTGAAAGACAGTTCTTCCATTTTTTTGCAAATGAAACATACATTTACCTTACAACTCAGAAGCCTTACTCCTCAATATTTACCAAAGGGGACAACTTAAAAGGGGCAAGAAGGAACTTTATGGGTGACAGAAATTTTGCTTTACTTCTGGTAACAGAATAAACTGTGCCACTTGATAAGTTTTGACATGTGACTATACCCATTGAATCATCATTTCAGCCAATAGAGTGAATATTGCTATGGCTGTTATCAAAACTTTCCTGGGGCCTCCTTTTTACCAATTCATCCCTCTCTTCTCTGCTGGGTTTCTCTGCCTGCACCCCAGGGCTGCCACTGTTCTGATTTCAGGTACTGTTGGTTACTTTGCATTGTAAGAATTTTATATAAAAGAAATCATCCAATATATGTTTGGGGAGATCTGTGTCCTTTCATCCAGCACAATTACTTTGGGCTTCATCCATGTGGGATTTCACTATAGTCCATTCTCCTTTTTATTGCTGAGCAATCGCATCCCATGGATATACCACCATTTGTTCCTTGACTTCGTGGTGGATATTCTCGGTTGCTTCCGACTTTGGTCCATTTTACATTAAGCTGCTCTGAGCATTTGTATGTGTCTTCACATAGACATATGTGTTCTTCTCTTTTTGGTAAATATCTCTGAATAGAAGGGCTGGTTCCTGTGGTAGATGTATTTTGACTTTTCAAGATCCTGCCAAACTGTTTTCCAAAGCAGTTTTCCCATTTAACACTCCCTCAAGCGCTGAAGCTCCAGTTCTTTCCCATCCAGCTCAGTAGGCTTGGCCTTGCTTGTACTCATTCTAATAGCTATGAATGGTCTCAGTATGGTTTTAATTTGTGTTTCCCTAATGACAAATGATGCTGTGCTCCTTTTAATGTGTTTAATGTTTTTCCACCCATACATTTTACCTGATTTTTCCTATTTAAAAAGATGAGTTGTTTATTTTCTTAATATTGAGCTTTGGGAGTTCTGCATATATTTTGGGTATAAGTTATTTAGTAAATATTTGATTTACAAACATTTTCTCTCAGAGATCAGACCCAGGGCCTCATGCATGGAGCAGACGTTCTGCTAATGAGCTACATCCTCTCTCTCTCTCTCTCTCTCTCTCTTTCTCTCTTTCCCTCTTCTCTCTTCTCCCTCTCTCCCTCTCTCCCTCTCTCCCTCCTCCCACCACTTGTAGTACTCAAGTACTGAGGATTGAACCCCAGGCCTCCAAATTGAGCTACATCTCCAGCTTCTTTCTTATTTATTTATTTATTTATGTATTTATGTATTTATTTATTTTAGTTCTTTTATTGATACATTTTAGGTATACAATTCATTTACATTTATCATTGGGTGTTTGTACCT
>NW_004624743.1:7191973-7240031 GCF_000247695.1 Heterocephalus glaber | reverse complement strand
GCAGGATGGTCCTCAGGAGCCACAGTTTTGGGGTTAGTGTGGCTGCCTCTCCTTCCTGAATTCACAGGTAAATTTCCATACCTAATCAGGAGGGAGAAAATGGATGTGGTTCTGCATGTTGCTTCCTGTCCTTTCCGGATGGGTCCTTGAGTTTTTCTCTTCATGTGAAGCTGAGCTCTTCTTTCCTGCTGATTTTTTTGACTCATCACCATTATTGTCTTTCACCTTTTTTGAATAATTTAATGTAAATGATCTTTGAATATAGCATGATATTGATAAGGAGCCCCAGACATCTGAATTTTCCGGTCCATAATTGATTGAACTTTCAGTGAGAATATCCTATAGTTTTTATCAAATTTGGAACTCTTTGGCTTTTGTTTGTTTTAGTGTTATTTCTCATTTGCCTCCTTTTCTTTGATGACCCAACTATATGTTTGTTAGATTGCTGTAGGTGAACTGTTAAACACTGGGGAGTCATTTTTTTCTCTATTTAAGTTTGGATGGTTTCTATTGCTCAGTCTTTAAGCTCATTAGTTTTTCTTTCTCTAACATGTAGTCTGATGCAATTTCAGTTTATTTTTCACTGCTTACATTATTGTTTTCTTCTCTATAATTTCAATTTGGTTGGATATTTTTTGTCTTTGATGTCTGTACTTGTACTTGTTTACTTTTTTCTCTAGGTATTGAATACATATAATGCAAGTATAGTAATTGTTTAATGTTTTTATTTGGCAATTCTATCATCTCTACCAGTTCTTGGTCATTTTTGGTTGGTCCATATTCTCATTATTATGAATAATATTTACCTACTCTTTGTATACTTGAAACTTTTCATGTGAGATCCATACATTGTAAATTTTACCTTACTGAGTGCTACATTTAGTCTTTATTCCTATACATTTAGTTTTAGCTTTGCTGTTTTATACAGTTAAATTACTTTAAAACCGGTTTGGTCCTTTGGGATCTTGTTTTTTAAGATATGTTAGGAAGGCCCAGAGCCTCACTTAGTTTAGTGCTGTTTATTTTTGCTATTTGGGTAAGACACTCTATTCAATGACTGAGGGATTATGAAATTTTCCAGTCTGACTGATGGAAATATACACTATTTCTGGCCTGATGTGTGGTTGATATTTCTTTCTTTAATCTTTTCAGCTGCTTCTTGCATCGGTTTTAAGTATTATATGCATATGCATGTGCTTCATGTAACAGAAAAATGGTCTTGCCAGGCCATTTTGCATGCACCAAACTCCCAGCACCCCGGGAGACTGAAAGAGGATGATTGCAAGTTCAAGCCCAACCTGGGCAATGTAGTGAGGCTCTGAGTCAAAATGAATAACAACAACAACAACAAAAGGGTAGGGGATGTAACTCAGTGCAAAGGCTCTGGGTTCAGTTTTCAGTAACACATGCACACCCACACACACACCAAGGACTGGCCTTGTTATCATTTATCTTCTTAAAATTTCAAATCACCTGTAATACTTTGTGGAACAAAATGCTGGACACCTGCAATGTAAAGGAGGAAAGGTTTATTAAGGAGAAGAGATTTAATTTGGCTCACAGTTTGAGAGGTTTCAATCCACAGCTGCTCCAAGGCAGAATCATCATTGTGGGAAGCTGCTGCTCACTTCATGGAGTCTGGGAAGCAGAGAACAGGGAGGAGTCAGAGAGGAAGTAACCAGACGTAGTCCCCAAAGTGACACCCCATTGCCCACCAAACACACCCAGAAGTGGCTTTACTAATCCCCAGGTGGCTCTCCCGATGATAGAGTTAACAATCTAAACTAATAGTCACAACTCCTAGCTCAGCTTTCTAATGGTGATAGTACAAGCCACTATTTGAATTAGTATAAAAAGCTTCGCAAATATATAAGCAATTATATGTAAAAATCTATCAGCCTTTCTTAGAGTCCTGTGTGTCAAAATCCCTTGAGGAGCACGTTTGCAACCGACCAGATTCTGATTTCTTCCAGCCCTGTGACAATCCCCCGGCCTAGGCACTCGGGGCTCTCTCTGCAAAATGGGGAAATGTTTACTCTCTTCCGAACTGGGTTCTTATGAGATTGAATAAAACACTACACTCTAAACATGTGATTCAGTGGGTACAGACAATAAATCATTACATTTTATAAATATAATGTAAACATACTTTCCTAAGGTAAGTTACAGATGTACACAAAAGATAATTTGCTGTTTGCCTTGAGATAGCAATGACATCCACTAAACTCTGGAATTTCCTGTTACCTTAACCCTAAGTAGTGTCTAATGACTGTTAAATTACTGAGAATTTAGAAAATTAGAAGTTTTTTACTAACAGATGTAAATCATTGGGGATTAGACCCACAAAGGAAAATACGCGTGTTGAGAATCGCTGGGAAGTGAGTAGAGTTTAACTACAGCATCACAGAGAGCATTTTCTTTAGAAAATGAGTCTTGGAGGTATGCCCCTTGGAAAATTTCTCCAGAATACATCTTTTCTCTTTTCTCTAGGAATCTAGGAACATTTTATGTATTTCCTTGGATGGAACCATGATTCTGATAACTACAGATACGAGAGCATTGGAATTAGAAAAGATCTAGTTTTCCTAATACTTACCCAGGAATCCAGGTTTCTGCCAGCCACGTTAAGTTATAGTTGTGCAAAAATGCCTCAGGTGAACTTAAGGTGTATGTCTCTAAGAGCTCCTGTGTGAGCATTAGTTTTCTATTAGGAGACTGGAGTCAAGCTGCACTTTATTCTCATAATGTACCAAGTAATATAGGTCAGTAATAGAAGCAGCAAAACCCACGATCACCTAAAAATCAGCTGAAGCCTGCCTAACAGTGAAAACAGCCACTGTGAAATGTATTCCAAACAATGAGATCCACTTTATTTCACTGTGATTTTCCCTATGTGTGTGTGTGTGTGTGTGTGTGTGTGTGTGTGTGTGTGTCTGTGTGTCTGGGGGTGATTTCATTCATTCATAACCACTTCTTTAGAATTTATGAACATATCAGAGATTGCAATTCATTCTTTTTGCATGGGACATGATGGGAATCTCAATAGAAAAAAAAAAGTACATCTCCAAAATATCCAACAAGTTGAAAAAGAAAATTCACAATTCCTCAGCAGCACCTTAGCTACATCATACACAAGCAAATGGAAGATTCACTCTTCACCTGAGATCCAAAAGTTTCCTAATCTATGTTTAAGAATATTCCAGAAGTGATAAAAGGCATAAATTTGATGTTCAAAGAGCCAAAGCACAGTATTATATGCTTATAACTTTCAATTCTAGATTAGTTATTAGTATCAACAAGAGTAATTTTAGCGACTAGCAATTAACCCCTCAGGTGCCCCCCATTTGTGATGTTGTAGAGTGGTTCGTGAAAATCTTCAGAGAGCGTGGTTAATGGCATGGAGAATCAATTGTTTCGTGTCCAAAGACAAAGCTGCATCATTAAAAGAAAAAATATCATCTGATGGAATGGAGACATCGTGAGGCCACTTACTTTGTAGATTATGTGTGTGTGGAGACTGAGCAGGGAAAGAGTTTTGCTGAAATAAAGGTAAGAAAATGATTGCACTAGCTAGAAAAGCTGAAATTGTATTTTATTTTCAAAACGACTTTAATTTTGATTTGAGTGATGTTAGATATTTTTTCTGCACCATTTACCAAGCTCTTCTCTTTATTCAATTATTTTACAGTGAAAAGTCAAATAACATTTAATTTACTGAGGATTATGTAGAACCAGTTGTTGAAATCAGACGTGATTTATAGCATCTGAAATAATTCTGTGTACTCTTGTCTAATTAATTATATTTATTGTAGACAGTAAATATTTCTGTACATATTAATTATACTTTTGCTATTACACCTGAAAACACATAGATTGATTTAAATCACATAGTCACAAAGGGCATTATTAACAAAGTTAGGACATCAAGCAAAACACATCCACTTGTCTGAAAAGTGAAAAGATAAGATTTCGTGTTAAATAATTTGAATGTATATACATGCGTATGTGTGTATACATACATATAATTTCCTGCTTCAGTTTTACCTAACAATGCCACTCATATTATAAAAGAATTATTCATCCATTGTGTTTTGGTGGATTATTTAGGTTATTCTATAAAGTCACAGTTTTTTGCGTACAGATGTTTGTAGCAAGTTATTAAATGCCAGCATTCAGTTGAAAGCAATCACAAGCATAGCTGGCAGCTCACAAGTAGATGCATTTTTTTCCTGAGGAGGTAATCGGTGCACCTCAAACCCTGGACATCAGGCCTGCGGAGAAATCACCGTTGTAAGCAAGGTGGATTTAACAGCAGCTTCCTTACAGACTCACGTGTTTAATTAGCTGATGGAACAGATAAAACAGTAGTGGCCAAAGAGAAAATAACATGAACGTGTTGTGTAGTCCTTACTGTGTCGAACACACTATTAGCAATAAAAATGGGTGAGAATTAACCACAACTTTTTCATTTTCTGAAGAATTGAAATTTTATAACTCACTCGATTATAAAACAATTGCAGGTCCCCAAAACAATTCACTCAGCAGTAAAACTGCCCCAGTTTCACACTTTGTCTCTACATTCAGGTCGATGAAGCCAAGTTAAGAAACGTGGATAAGGCCGATCTTGGCGATGATGAACGAAACTGAGATTAGCCTAACTCTAGGTCTCATTTTATATTTTTAATGTATAAATGCGACTTCAAGAAACAGATTCCACATGTCATATGCTTCTTGATATCGTACATATTGTCTGTTTATCTTTTAGCAAAACTCTCCTATCTAAAATATGTCCATATTAAAGATACAGCAGATATGATAAAATAGTGCTTTTAGGCCTGCATATGTTACTTATAGGAACTACCTAAACAAATAAGTAACATTAAGAGTTTGTAAATTCTGTCATCCAAATAAATTAAATAAATCTGTCATCCAAGACTTATTGTATTAGTCCATGTTTGCAGTGTATAATGATCACATTGTTTGTGGGGAGTTGGTTCATACACATAACACAGCTTAATTCTTTTTTATCCCCTCCTTCCCCTTCCCTCCACCTCTTAGTCTTCTTCCCTCTCGCCAAAGTTCTGCTTCCCTGTTTCTTATTATCTATCTTTATTTTGTTCTTTGCTTTATTTATACTTTGGGCTTCTCACATAAAAGAAGCATGAAAATTCTTTTTAATTAGTACCTTTAGAACTTGGTACCAGAAAACATATGATGAATAGCATCACTGTTAAATTGAAAATGTAAAATCACATGATGATTACTGATAATAGTAAAAAGTAAGTTTTGCCAAATTCAGAATATATTTTAATCTCTTCAGTTACAGCATTTTGATTCAATTTGAGAATATAGAAATTTGATTTATTTTCAGATTTTTTTTAAAAAGAAAAAAGGAATACAGAGAATTCCATATTTAAGAAAAAAAGAATTTGAAGAATTATGATGATTCTAGAGATTCTTGGATATCAAATAATTTTCAAAGTAGGATTTTTGAGGCATTAAATGCAAATAATTTCAGAGTAAGTAAATTCAAACATGACCAACTTCAACACTGGTGTGAGATGGTTGGGAAACCACATGACATTTGTCACAGGACCAAAAGCAGATGGTAAGGGGGGGGGGATCTCTTTTCTAAACTCAAATAATAACTACAGATTGAATTATACTAGCTGTTCATTAAGGCGGTCAAATCAAGGGTTCTGGTGGTCCACCTTGTATGTCCTCAGACCTACAAGCCCATCAGCCATGCATTTTTCACAGTTGGAGCATCTGGACTTGTCTGGTCTGGAATCCTGACGGCCTGAGACTTTCCTTTCCTCAGTAAATGCCCATAGTAGACTGACTGAGATTCTCTCATCAAGGAAGCTTATCAAAAGCCCTCTAGGCCTGAAGTTACTGCTCTACCAATGCAGTTTCAAGGGTAGATTTCAACACTTAGGACCAGAGAGACTTATGTCAATCCTCTGGGTGAAAACGAGTATTTTGAGAGAAAAAGGAGTATTTTAAAATCAGCCCTTTTCAGACCAGAGCAGGCCATCTGCCTCACGTGGCTAGCAAGAGCCCAGAGATTTTAGAATCAGCATGACAGGGGGGCAGACTGCTCTACGCATGTACTAGGTCCACACTTTGGTACCGGATGTAGTGACATAGTTAATTTGCCTTTTGAGTTAACGGCAGGCACATTTGTTAACATTCTGAATGTCCTTGGAAGTAAGTTAAAAGTTAATACTCCTATTAATACCATAAGGGTTTTGAAGGCTTGGTTGTGGGAGGAGTCCCTGAACCTCAGGATGAGAATTCTCGTCAGCCGATGGCTACCAATGAATTTGACTTGAAAGTCACTCCTTGGTCCCAACAGTGTGTGTGGATTGATTTATTGTGGCCTTGTGACATGAAGTCACCTTTGAAACAGAGCAAAACCTGGCCATTACTGTGGGAGCAGACTCTTCTCTGGTGGCTCTGTCTCTTAGGAAGAAATATATTATGTCATTTCATCTTCAAGGCTACCTAAAGCAGAATTACTATTGTCTCTATTTATTCAGTTGAGGTTTAGTAATTGGTTCTAATTTACCTAGACTGGTAAATCCAGGATTAGAAATCATGCAATTGGACTCCAGGCCCTGAGACTTCTTCTCTTCACTCTTCTTTTGGTTGTCCTAATTCTGTCTCCAGATTTCAAGTGGGAAGAGCTATTCAGCAGACTCCATCCTGTCTTTTGCCTTAATTCTTCACTCTACTTCACCTCCCATTTTCTGTTTTAAGGTATTCTCTGTGTTCTTTTCTTGTAACTTCTCATCACAGTCGGGAAAGGGGCCTATGGTATTTGGAAGGTGTGCAGGCCCCAGTTGTGCTGGTAAGAGGGAGGTGGAATCTGATTTTTTTTAGTTATGGACATGAATCCAGCTGGTTCTACCCCACCCTAATCCTCCACAAAATGGCGAAGGAGTAAACACACATGAGTGATCATTCATCTGTGAGATCTAAGAGAAGCAGATCAAAGAAAGGTGGGGACAATTTAATACAACAGATTTTAATATAGGACATGAAAGATAGGAAAATATACAACTGCTACATGAATTAGATTTGTCCAGCTTTTCCTAAGAAAGGAATCTCATTGTCTTCAATGTTTTTGTCTTTTGCTTCGAAATAATGTATTTACAAATATTTTTTAAAATATTTTTTCAAATATAAGTATAATGAAAACATTTTTAATTAAAATTTTAAAGTTATTCATCTAAAAACTTCTCTCTAGGCATTTCTGTTACATAATTACTTGAATTCTGCTACCAGTAACAATCATAAACACTTAATTTTTCATCAAAAACAGACCAAATAATTGAAAGGCTGGACAAAAACATGGTTTGGAGTTCAGAGCCCATGATATTTAAATCTCTTTATTTTAGAAGCTGCTTTACTTTAATTAAAATAATTTAACATTATTAACATTTTGTTCCTCAAAATAGTCTATGTAAGTACTGTCTTTATTTAGAGATTAGGAAAATAAAACAGGTGATGTTTTATTCAAGATCTCAAAGTAAATCTATGAAAATAGCCAATTTTTCACTATGAAAATTAAATGGAAAATTGAGACAATCACCCACATAATAAAGTCTCAAACTGCCATTTTATGTATTGATTGTATTTTTTTTCAAATGAAGGTTCTTTTTTTTCTTAAGAGCAAATTCCTAAAGTAGGTATTTTTCTCTCCTTAAGAATGACATTATTTAATTATGGAACAAGAAAGCTTTAGACTGACTGACTCACGTAGCATTTCTTTTGGTATGTCTATTTAAAGAAAGTCATAAAGGAGAAAATCACAGCATGGCAGCTATGTTAATGACTGATAAAAATATAAAGTGGAAGACATTTTTTCTATACACAATTAACCTTAAAAAAACAACTACATTAAATAGCTGGCTTTGATAACTATATACTCCAGTTTTGTTTTGTTTTTTATGAATTCAAATGCCCAAACTTGAAAACCATATTCTTCAGCATTTACAACAAGCTAATGAATTATCCTAAGGTTTATTTACTAACAGACTGATTTTCAAATAAACACTTTTTAATAGAAATACAGGAATTAAAATATAAAAACTTGAAGCATGAGTGCAAATGTCACCAAGGATGAGGTAGAAATATGTTTCACTTATAAAACCATTCATGATTCTTCCTCTAGAAAGGGACTAGAGAATAAAAACTACAGCTATAGCACTTGATGGTCTTAGTTGCCCCTTTAAATAAGAAAAAACAAAAAATCCTTAGTCTCTTCGTATCCTAATATGCAATGTAGAAGCACAATGGTATGTGATTTTCCTGCGGGAACTGTTTCCTCTCCTTAAATCACAGCATGATCTTAGAAGTCTCACTTGCTTTGAACTTCTGATTCAGCATATGAGCAGTTCAAAGAAAAGGAATTGTTTTCCTCTCCTCTCCTCTCCTCTCCTTCTTCCACCTCCCCCTCTTCTGCCTTAGGAAAGGTTGAATTGAATGGAAAGTGCGATATGAACACCATGGCAACTCTTGGGATTAGTGGATGAGTTGCTGTGTTGACTCCCCACCAGCTACTGTCTTTGGAGTGTGGATGTCAGAGGAGTTTCAATGGGTACCAGGATCTTCTTGAATAAAAAGGAAAACATAACAAACCAAACACATTAATTAGCCAAAATGTAAATTCCATAAAAATAACTTGTCTTTGAGAATCAAGGCAGATGGACAGTGATGACTCTTTTGTCCACAGAGGTCATCTGTGTGAGTCTGTTCAGAGTGAAGTACTGATAAAGATGACACGCATGACTCTGGTGACTGAAAAGCACTGTTGTTAGTTCTCCATTCTGGAAAACATTTACTAAACTAGTGTGGAGGCTGATTAACACAATACTTTATGAAATTTTCCCCCCAAAAAAGAGTCATACCTGAAAACTTAAAATTCAGATGACAGTTATAGGTCTAGATGGCTAGCTTCAGCTAGTGTTTAGTCAATAAAAATTTGGGTTTGAGCCATTACTAGCTTAATCTCCTCCCATTTTGATAAGAACTTCTTATATTACACAGATTTCCTTGTGCCTTGTTCCTTGAAGCTGTGCTCAAACACTGCCTAATAAGAAAACATACCTGACATCTGTTCTATTTTGTTAGGTCCAGATTGGATCGAATGCAAACTTTGTTTGAAAAACATAAGATATGAAATGATACTTTTAATGTGTTGTAATTGGAGGCATTCATTTGTTTGCATGAAGAAACCAGAATCATAGAACTGAAAAGGTTCTGTTTTCAAACAGAAAAAATAATATCCATCATCATTGGATTTTATTGTCCATCTTGTTCGCAATTTTAAGTAAAAAAGGATTAGCTATATATTGATCATTTTAATAGAACACCAAATAATAGTTACACAATTCATATACTGTCAAGAGGTAGGCCTTCCACTAGCAGCCCCTTTTTTTCATTCTTACTGCATATCTCAGACAAGAACTGAATACTAACTGAAAAAATCATTCTACATTATGCTGAGGGTAAAAGTTTCTTAAGAAAAGCACCAGTTTGATCTAACTTGCTCTATAATGTCCAGTGCTTAATGTTATTATGGATAGATAACACAATCCATGTTTGACATATAAAGTAAGTCAGCCAGTCAGCTTTTATTCATTGGGTTTTTGTTACCACTTTGGCTGTTACTAGATTGAGGCAGAGGTGGGATCACCTAAGCTCTAAGTTCCCTAACTACTGCAGTTTAGCTGTAATAGAGAGACACACAAGGTAAGAGAATGACTTACCATCTAATCAGACATGGCCAGGTCAACAGCAATAGGAGAACACAACAGACTTGCATGGCCTGGATTTAGCACTGCATCTTTACCTGGTCCAAGGGAGCCAGAGGGTGGGCACTGACTGAGATGCAAGTATGGAAGCTGCCTTCTTGGGAGGATGCGAAACAGACCCGGGGGATCTGCTGTGACATGATCCTCCTTCTCTGTTAATGAAAGAAACCAAGATGAAGAATTCAACAAGTGAGCATGGACACAAAGGGCAGGTAGAGGAAGTCTACCAGGGAATTTTATATCTTCACCTTTATCTTAGAAGTATATGCAGTCCATTTGCATGTGGTAGATCCTGCAGTTGTTTAAAGACTGACACTCCAGTCATTAAAGGGCATTAATTAGAGCAAGGAAAAGTCTCATTCTGGGAGGCCCATGCCACAGGCAGTGACAGATGGTTACCTAGATGGAAGAAATACAGCGGAAGTCTCTTGGTCAAACTGGGGTAGAGAATCTGAGCTCACAGGGCCAAGTGTGACTGTCCAGCATGGAAGATCCAAACTTCCCAAAGCTAGTCCTCTGTCAGCTTCCTGGTCCAGGTTGACCAGAAAGAAAAGACTGTCTTCTGAAAGAGGAAGGATTCAGAGCCTAGAAGCCTAAGAAATATACTCTAGAGCATCCCACTGGTGAAAAGGGAAAGAAATTGGAGTTATTTTCAATTGACATCTCCTAGTGGAGTTCCTCACAGACTACAAATTTCACTACAGAGGAAGTGGGAATGGCAGACAAGACCTTGAATAAATTTCCTTTGAACATACTTTATGCAAAACAAAGCTCCATTGGTCATAAGGGGAGAAAACAAATGAAAAGATCTCTTCAGAAAGCTAAAAATCTAATACTTACAAAGAAAGCAATACTGAAATCCTTTCCATGTAGAAGAAGCTGAGAGCTACTCACACGTATTAGATGATGGAGCTAAAAGTCTCTGCCTATACCACAAATAATAATTTTGAAACTATAGTGTTGAAGGACAGTCCAACCTAGGGCTCTAAGAACCAACCCAACACTTGTATACACTTCAACAAGCCTTATTTAAATACAACAATGCTTATGAAGAGACAGGAAAATTCTAAGACTGGGCCAACAAGATGCATGGAAAATTGCTCTCCAGCCAGTCAAAAGAAACAGAAAAACTGAATGTCGTGTCATCATTATTGGGAATAACGCTCAAATCTACCTGTTACGTTGCTCCTGGAACCATTCCACAAGCTCCAGATAACTGCCCCGCATGCTCTTCTCAGGATAATTCCAGGACCCTAAAAACTACATATCTCCAAATTCCCACTCTATTTTCAAATTTTGTCTTAATCACTAAGTAAGTGTGCCTGTTATTTCAGCATTTTTGGAAAGTAGTTATTGAGGTCTGTCTTCTTTTGCTATTAAACATTTCCTGTAACAATCCAGCATTCTTTTTCTAAACTGAATATGTCACAGAAACCTATAAATCGCAGTAACCAGAACTGGAGTTTTATGATTTTCCCCCCAAGCTATTAGAAAGATTCCTCATTAGGTTCTTATGCAAGGCCAAAGAGAATAAAATGACCCAAGGGACTGATATGTTTTTGTTTTTGTTTTTGCAGCCAATATTGGCTACACTAAAGAAACTTTTGTTTAAGAAATAAAGCTCAGGAGAACTAATTTCTAAATTCAATGCCATGATATGCACATGTAACACAATATACAAGCAGGTAGTAAAAGAATAAGCTCAAAGAATCACTTCAGATCAGCAAAAATGAAAAATAATTTTCCTGATGGAGAAGATGATAGTGACTATGAATGACAACCTGTAGCCAATCTTAAAATTCCAGAGTAACATAATATGATACATGAGGAGAAAAAGTCAGTTGGCTGCACAAAAGGCAACAAACACATTCATCCATCAGAAAGCCATGGAGTTCCCCGCATATATTTAATGTAGGAGATCATGATCAGGATGCTTATGATTTCACTTTGGGCATCTTCCAGAGGTGGAGACAGTAGTTGTGTATGGAAGTTAAGAAATTTAATTCACTTAATGCTCTGAGAAGACATCATCGCTAAATTAAGATAGAGAAACTTGAATTCACTTTAATCTTTTCCAGTGGAAAGTAGAAAGTGCACAAAGATTCTAGAGTCCTCCCACTTACATTGCTAGGCATGACTAGAAATTACCATATAGCAAGTATATCAAGTAGCTATTTCATTGTGATAAATTGCAATCAATAGTAGTAGAATTTTCAGAAGGGAAAATATATCTCATAAATATATGGTCTATACTAAGAGAAATTTATTATGAGAGATAATCAGAAACTCAAAAATTTGCACATCCATAATTTGGCATAAAGGAATGTTATTTAAGTTTTAAAGAAAATACCTAAAAATTAAAACTAAAATTGCCAATTGATCTTGATTTCTTATTTTTAAATATAAGTCAGTGATCAAAGAAGGATTTTTTCAAGCCATTTGAAAGCAGTTAAGCACTAGTGTAAAACAAAGTTTTCAATTTGAATTATATTAATTATTGTTCATATTATTGTATTCTAAATCTGTGTTTTCTTTAATTTGAACTTACCTACTTAACTACTTGTTACCCACAGGCCTACCCCCAAAGGAAGTGTGACTGTGCAGTGCACAATTTCCACTTGTGTTCCTTTCAGAGCTGCAAGAGATTGCAGCCTTGTAAAGGAGGACAGGACTAGTCCAGGGGTGACTACAGGGCTTCTGACAGATTACTCTGATTAACATAACCGGTCATTAAAATCAAATGCTTCTATCCTCCTAGGTATTTCACACTCATTTCAGCTATGCTACCATCGCTCAAACCAATAATCGGAGCCTCCTTTTGATAAACTGTCGTTAGAAGCCACTGGTCCACTTTTGGAGAATTTTATAATGGAAAACTTTGTCCAATAACCTGACCTTGGGAAACATGGAATTAAGTTTGATAAACAGAGATGTTTCCTTTGGACTTAAAAATAAAGTATGACTTCTAAATAAGAGTATTTTTCTAGCAGCTAAAAGGCTCACTTTGAAGGGAATTCCAAAAGAAAAGCTTGACAAATGTTTGGGGCAATAGAGAGGGGAGAGGGCTATGGCTCAACGAAATGTATGTATAAACTTTCAGGGAATTTGTTGTAAAAAAACACAAGCCAAATTGTTGCATTGTTTTGTGGTCAATACTTTCTAAGAAAACACAGTGGAGAAGTATTGCTGGCTGATTTTCTTATGAATCTTGCCAATGGGACCTAGGACTTTAACATATTGCCTGAGAGTTAAGGTATTTAACTTCTCAAATTTTCCCTCCAGGAAAGGGTTTGGCATTTCCAAACTGCCTTAGCAGATGTTTCCATGTTGTCCACATGCTGAATGAGAAAATTAATGCATATAATCTGTGAATATGCAACTGGGGATGAAAGGGCAGGCCTTATCAGGTCAAAAGAAAGCCTTTAGTGCTTATGCATAAATATCTTTCCTAGAGTCTGATTACACTGAAGAGTTCTAATAGTTTATTTTCATCCCAGTGAATCTCAGAGTAATTATACCTGAGTCCATTCACGAATTTTTCATGTGCAAACTCCAGAGAGAAAGTGAAGCAATCTTAAAATGTTATGAAGTTCTGGGCAAAAAATACTGTAAAAATTCTGTCTTGGAAATCAAATTTTCTTAAATCTTTCAAAAGACAGAATTCAGAGAAAAATGAAGCTTCTGACAGAGCCATCACATGTAGAATCATCACATGTAGAAAGCATTATTTGGGGTACTTACCAACTTCAGAAATGACAATTGAAACATTCTGTCAAATTTGTCCCAATGAATCTACCACAAAGAAACATTATCATGATAAGTGAGATTTCTCCAAAAACAGATGACTGGATGTTACTATCAGTTTTTAAAAATCCAGTATCTATTTCCTTTAACTACAAGCTCTCTTAATAACAGGATTACTCCAATTTAAATGAGAATTAGTTCCCCTAATAAATTGAATTTGGCACATATGACTGAATAAAAAGCATATATAATCTAGCAGAAACTATTTGTTGTCCAGAAGGCAGTAGAATCCAGAGTATTTTTGACATGATTATTCAATTTCAAAGAATTATTTAGTTTTTATTTGTATGTCAGAAGCACAGAACTTCTTGAGTTCATGTTTTTCTAAGGGAAGGGAATCATGTTTTATGTATACATCACATAATTCTGCAACTTGGTATTTTGGAAGGCTTGGGAAGGTATAAGTCAAAAATATCTTTAGTTTTCTAAAGCACATTGATAAGTGAGTTATTTAAGCCAAAAGAAAAAAAAACTATATGAATGTGCATAGGGAAACTAATTCTATGAAATAAGCTGTTTTCTGTGTTTTCCACAATGCGAATTAATTAAGTAAAATATGTAGCATTTTTTCTTTTTTACTATAGTTCTATTACAAATTGATTGAAACCATTTTATACTATTGTTAAAAGTGCTAAATAAGGAACAATTTGGGCAGGGTGAGTAGTTGCTTATGAATATGTACAGACATGGAATTTCAGTCATAGATCGCTGAATTTACTAAGAGATCACATTATATGCAATTTGATCACAAAAGACCACAAGATACCATGATCAAGCAGAACTTAATGTTAAGGAAAGTAACAGGGGCTGGAATTATTATTATACTTTAATGTTGAAGCCCAAATAATTTCTGACTTGTTTGTGATCTCTAAATGTTATAGAAGAGAAAGTAATCGGAGAGGTGACTACAAATTTCCTGACAGTATGAGTGTGTGGCACACCCCAAATGTTGTTAATTATTCTCACAAATGGAGGAGAGTGGAACAAAAATGTTAATAGTTTAGTTACTATAATGCTTTACTATTAAAGAGAATCATTTTAATATAATTTTCTGAGTCACCTTAAAAGAATTAAAATCACAGCATGTTTTAAAAGAGGAAAACAGGAGGTATAATTTAAAGACATTTAAAAAATACTATGCTTACAACTTAAATAGTTATTTCATATTCTAGCTATTTACCTAAGAGAAAGGACACTCTAACATTGCCATCTGATGAGTGACTTAAAAATTTATCATACATGAGCAAACAATTCTCAAATTTCCTTTAGAAACACAAATCAGCAAAGGAACTTAACTAATCAGAAGAAGATTAAGAGGAAACACTTGAAAAAAATCAAATCTAGTGAAAAGAAAATTAGCATCAGATTTTGTCACTTAATTATCTATGTCCTACATAAGAAATTTTAAAGATTTTAAACTGGCTTACAGGATTTATAAAAATGTATGCACAACATCATACTTTCAAAGGAAACTATCCTCTAACACATAGCTTGACAACATTTTTGGTCAATTAAATAATTTGCTCAAAGTGTTTTAAAATAATAAAAGAATTGATTCAAAAAGTATTAGGTATAATTTTAAATGTTTAAATTTGCACTTAGATTGTTATGTGAGGTGGAAGTATAATTAAAAATAAAAAAGCAAGATTCATAAATTATATTATTTGATGTCAAATGTTTAAAAGTGTTTAAAGAATACAAGGCCTAACTTCAAAGTTCGAACTCACAATTTCAGGAAATTCCATGAGTAAAAAATGTTGATAAGCAATAGATAAAGTTTTGAGCAAGTTTTATATTATTAACTAATAAAATTTAATTATAAATGAAATTTCAAAAATTTTAAAAGCTGAGTAAAATTAAATATACAATATAAAAAAATAAAATGTCTAAAAACAACAATTTTGTAGTTTTTTCAGTTTTTGTGTTTATGGTATCCAACTTTAAATTTTTATTTCCTATTCACATTTTAGAGAATCAAGATTTAGAGATGGATTTTAACAAGAAAATACAACATTTGCATTCATTCCTGTTTTATATCTTTCAAGAAAATATCTTTGTTAATCCTTTATTTTCAAGTAGTTACTATTATTTTTAATTTATTGAGTAGAAAACAGTTCACCAAGATAAAGTTTTTTTTTCAATTCATGCAAACCTTTATTTCTATAGTCCTCTAAGACAATTATAGCTACCACAGAATTTTTTCAGATATCATTTTCATTGCATATCATGTTGTTTCTTCAAATAATTATTTTTCATGAACTGCAGATTATTTATCCCCTATATTAGTTTAATCTAAATATAAACATATTATTAGTTTAATAATTGTAGTGTCTGACTTTTTTAACTGAGATTATCTTTAACTGGACCACTAAATGGCTTTTTAACTACTGTTTTTTGCACAAAAAAGTTGTCTTTATACCTGAACATCTTCTCTCTTCTCCTTTTCATCCTTTTCTTTCATTTCCTTCTCTTTTCTTTTCTGTTTTTTGGGGGGGCTAAGATTATTGAATCAAATAACTGTCTAGAGGGAAGAGCAGATGTTATTACCTGTAGTCAACTGGTAAGAAAAATGAAAACCTTTATCACATGAGAAATGTTTAAGGTAAGCAGATTTACTCAGTCTAAAGCCTGAAATCAAAGAGTAGAAGTTGCAGTCCGGCACAAACGTTTAATTCTTGTTTGGGAATTTTTGGTGGAGTATCTCTCTGAAATGCAGTCTGCTGGTTGTTTATAGAGACTGACAGCTAATTAGCACACAGTCTTAATGCAGAAGTCGCCTCTCTAGCAGACGTGCTCAAGTTATGCTGAGGTGATTGTCATAAAGGGGTTGCTGCTGGGGGCCCACAGATGGCAGAAAAGACAGCTCAGGAACGCACACAGCCCAATAATCAAGATAGCCCTAAAATCTGGGTGAGTTTTCCACTCTGATTCTGGCAGCAGTCTCTATTCAAATATCTTGGGTTGTTATGTCCAAGTGGCTTACTTTAAAGCAGCCTTGTCATCAAAGGGGTCCCAGAGTCAAGAATAATTATGATAATTACCCAGAATTGCACCCCCCTAAATAATCATAATGATAATCCTCAGTCTCAACCAAGTATAATATTGTTTGTGCAATACACTGCTACATTCAAAAAGATGAAGTGCTAGACAACTACGATCTATTCTTGACTGACAAAGCAGCTATAATTGTATGACTTTCTGGGATAATGGTTTAAACAAAAGTAAATAGTAAAAAAAAAAAAAAAAAGTCCCCCCCTAAAAAAGAGGATTGGAAAGCTTAGCTGTGTTTAGTGCCCATTGATGAAAGCAGCGTTCTCCGATCCATGCTGCTATTGTTGGTTTTAGTTTAGCTCCCTCTCAATCAATATCTAACAGGGCATGATTTAATAAGGTTTTATAATCTCCAAAAATGAGGGGGGGTGGGTGGTTGTGGTATTGTCATTCATCAAAGGGGGCCTTTCAGGTTTCTTTGCTTTCACCTGCTGAGACCCATTTGGTCCCTTTCAAAGAGAATGCAATGACAAAATGAATGAGAAATGCTAGAAAAAGAGTCCCTTATTCTACCCAATAGTATAATCAATGGGTACTTGCAATCCCTATTGTACCTCACAGAGGTAGCTGTAAGACAATTAAATCTCGCTTCTCAGGCAAATGATTTTGCTAGTTAACCTGAAACAGCCAACAATATTGAAGAGAATGAATGCATCTGAAGCAATGATGTAATGGGATACCGCCCCGCCAGAAAAGCACGCATGTGTGTGGACATGTGTGGACATGTGTGGACATGTGTGTGTTTGTCTCAGCACTCCATGGTCACAGTTCTCATGATTCATAGCCCTGTCAGTATTACATGGATGGGTGGCAACAATTTTTAAACAATTTCACAATCTGTCCTCTTTTAATTTCTATTTTAAGTGAACATGAAAAAATTCCTATTTGTGCAGCATTATAGACTCTAAACCATGGTTTCATAAACAGAAAACATTTACATAGTTAACATCAGTTTGATGTGACAAGCAATTTAGTTTTAATTTCATTTGGATCAGCTAAATTCAATTTCTCTTTCCCTTGGTACATTCATTGCTTGGATGTTAAGGGAATCTTGTCCTTTGAAGAGACACTCATTTCAGCTTGCATTATTTGTCCATCTTTAGTTGTATGGGTTTAATATTTTATTTCTAGTATTGTCTACCAAGAAATCTTATGGTTTACTCTTTTATAGAAAGAGTAAAATGTGAGCACTGATAAAATTGCATAGCACACACAAATTCTAAAAGGTTTGTGAGGAAAGATTATACCCTTGTTGAAAAGGCCTGTGACCACTGATAAATATTAAATAGAAAATAAAGGACACAAACAGATCCGATCGATAAAGCTGAATGTTATTTCCAAATAATTTAAATTGTTAAATTTTTAATACTTTAAATGTTAGAGGGCATAATTTAAATATACTCTTAATTTCCCTTATATCTCACTTATGTTGAAAATGTCCATATCCATAGTCCTTCCCTAAAGTTCTCTAGGAAATTTCAACCAGTTATTATTTACAATAACTTCCAACTTTTCCTGAAGCAAAATCTTGTAGTTAATTACATATAAAAACATGTAACGAGCATAGTTTTGTCCCTGAATGTACTTATTTTCTTTTCTATCTAAGACTACTTTTAAAAATAAAGAGTGTGCTGTTAACTTAGGAGATCTGTAACCCCAAAATGTTTTGTTGACCCAAACGCACAGGTATCACAGATGTATGTCTGTGCAGAAGTGAATAGGTATTTTCATTATGCTATGCAGACTTTATACATAAATAAAATGAGGCCTTCATTAGTGTTTCTCAGCATAGTTCTCTCAATTATCCTGAAATTTTGAAATTAACTCTCAGGAAACTGGAAATGTTGCCTTACATGACCTCTAAGGCAGTAATATTTGGTACCAGAATTTTACATATTTTAGATTATTTTTTAAACCTGTTATTTTTGTTGTGTTTCAATCATAAAGGAATAAAAAAATCCCTGAGAAAAAGAAATTGACCTGAATAAAACGATGTATTCATTCGTAATGCTGAGTTTAGCAAGGATTGCAGCACCTGACTGTTCTGGCTAGCTCCAAATGAGTTGAGCTAATTGGGGTAACCCAAGCCGATGGCCATTTGAAAGACTCGAGGTCAGGTGTTTTATTGCTGGGATAGTATTCAAAAAAAATGACTGTGAGGGATGAACGAAGAATTATGTCAAGAGCATTCAGCATTACTGCCACTGAAGAGAGAGGAGGGGAAAAACATTGTGAAGAAAAACATGTCATTTTCTAAATGAGTGAGGGAGGAGGATGGGAAATAATGTGGCCTTCAGCTGTTGGTTTATTATGTTTCCATTCCCATGATCCACGTCTGTTTTAGGCAGAAATAGTTCTACTTTCAAAACAGTTGCACTCTGCCGCTTTGCTTTCTTGGGGCGTATAAAACCTCGCTGTGTAAGACATGTAGATGAGGTGTGTTCTTTGTGGTTGTTTGTTTCCCCATCTCCTGTGCTATTTCCCTGGGTCTATAGCAAATCTTAGCATTGTTGTCTGATTTGCCATGGAACAGTGAACATTGCTTTTCCTGGCCAAATCATCCAGTGTTAAGTGCTATGTGATACAGATCAATAGGGTTTCTACAGCTGTGCAAAAAGGGCAATGCTGTTTCTGTTAATGATTCTCAAAGAGAGTGTGGCCTAGTGGTTAAAGGATTAAATTGGGTGTTGAGGCTTTTGATGTCTTGAATTCTAATTCTACCTCAGCTTTCCATTCCTGATGAAGCCGTTGGCAGTTTTGTTCATTGTGATCCACAACCCAACACCCAAGGGTTACATTTTTGGAGATATATGGATCATGTGATCATCGGAGTGATAAAAGTGATAAAAGTCTGACTGCATAGCAAAGAAGATTGGAAAACCATCCACAGTGATGTGGCTGCAACCATTCCATCAGAGTGATTGTTCATATTACTTTTCACACATCGTTTCTTCGTTTCAGGCTCTTCTTCCATGGCATCAGAGACCATGTACATGAAGTTTCAGTCAAACTGTGGCAAGGGCACAGTTGGGTTCTGGTTACCTACATTTTCTTCAGGAACAGCCTAGGTTTTCTTTCATGTGAACTCCTCATTGGTGGCACTGTAATGCACTGCCATGTAGAAAACAGCCTTGGCAGAGCAGTTGGTTTTTCATTGCCATTGCCAGTGCCAGGTGCAAATGGTTAATCTACGGATAAGCAACACACCTTCGCCCTTTCGGTCTGGGCCAGAGGCCTGTGTGAGCGTGTGGACGTGGATGGTTACGTGTGCATGTGAGAGAAAAGAGGAAGAAATGGAGGCAGAGATGAGTGTTGTGAGTGTGCATCGTTAACAGTCCTTGGAAGGGAGGCCAGGCCCTGGATAGTCTTTCCTGCTCACATTTCTGGATTCCAGGTGACCTGAATGCTTTCCTCCCTCGCTTGATCTCTTCTTTCTTTCCTTCCTTCCTTCCTCTCCTCCTTTTCCCTTTCTCCTTTCTTCCTCTTCCTCTCTGTCTGTCTGCCCCGTCCTCTCTCTCTCTCTGCCTCTGTCTCTCTCTGTCTCTCTCCCCTTCCTTCCCAATTCATTTTGGAAGACTATCACATATTTTGTGAACAATTCACTGAAGTACCAACCCAGAGGAGCAAATACACACTATTCTTGGTGTCAGCAATTAACAGGGGTTCAATACTTGCTGGATTCAAGGGTCTGTGGCTTCGGTCTAGTGTGTTTAATTTTCTTTAACTTTATTTGTTAGATATGTATTGGGTAGACTGGGAAATGTAGTCCTTTGTAGTTCCAGGCAGGGGGAGGACTCTAGGTTTGGAGGCTGATGAAACTGTAAAGAGAAAGACGGCGACCCTCACTGGCTTTGGAGGCCTCTGGGCCTTGGTCACGGGCAGCCTGCTGCAGGCAGTGCATTGTGGGAAGGCACTTGGTGACAGCACTCAAGAGAGCTAGAATTTATGCATTTGTACTTTTCTTGAATTTTAGCAGAGCTGGCTTATGTTCCAATGAAGGAAATAAATGAAGTAACAAGCACGGTTTTTCCTCCAAAATAATAATGGAATTTTTTTTGCCATATCTTCCATATATTTTAAAATAAAAAGAAACCAATTTTAAGCATCTTAAAATATTATATTGTTTCCTATGACCCATATGCTTTTTCTGGTCTTCCACGACATCTTATTTTTCTTACTTTGTCTAACTTAAGATTTTTATTTTTAAAAATACAATTTAACTCTGTGATATTCTAAACTACCAAAGAGTAATTTTTTGTTGTTGTTGTTTTGTTTTTTGCAGAAGTGTATTTATTTTACTAACAATTTCCAGAGTAATGGTAGGTCTCTTTTTAATCATGACTCTACTATTTCATACCTGCTATTTATTGTCACAAGGGTGACTATGATAGTCCGTTATTTGAATATTTAACTATGAAAGTATTTCTATGCAATGAATTGCCCTATCAAGACCACCCATATAAAAGGACAGAAGTCCCTCAGAGAAAAAAAACAAAAAGAATGGAAAAACAAACCCAAACATTTGTTTTTTAAAGTGAGATCCTGATCAGTAGATTTCTCTTTGTATTTTATACACGCTGATATTACAGAAAACTGATTGACAAACGAAAAAATAATTCATTACTGGTTAAGTCTGTTTGATGTGGCTTCAATCATCATTTGAATTTGGATTTTCTGCTTGATCTAGTGCATTTACAAAAACATTTACAATTTTTTTCTTTTAATCTCTGGTTGTTTTTATCAAACTCTTTGACTATATAAATACAAAAAGAACAAAACAAAATCTTAGTCTGTGTCACCTGTGCCTTTAACTCATCATGAACGCTTGTGTCTCCTTTTCCATTTTATGAAATAGTTTAGCCTTTATTCACATTGAAGATCAAATTGTTAAAAATATTTTTAAAAGATTTTTATTAAAATAACCAATTACAATCCATCATGGAAACAATGTCTCTCAAAATCATTAATAAACTACTATCTTTCTGCAAGAGATCAAGTAGCTGAGTGGGAAGTTCTATTATATATAATATATCTAAATATCTATATTTATATCTGTGTATCTTTTCCCACTTCCCAGGTAGATTTTCAAGCAGAAAGCAACTCCATGCACCGCTGATGTAAAGTAGATAAATTCCAAAGGGAAAAAACCCAAAAAACCTCAGTGGCCTTTTTAAACCAGTTGAAATCACACTCAAGCAATTGTTTTAAAGTGTTACAGAACCACTTACTTTTAAAATTATTAAGGTATCAGCCTTGTTTTATATGTCTTATGATCAGTTGGCTAACTTGTCACTGCGAATGATACAGAATGTCTGTGGAGAAGAAATCAGTGTGCACTCATAGGGTTGCTGTTTCAAGGTCTACCCGTGTATCTGTTTTATAACAACTTGGATAATAATCACAAAATTTTGGGGATGGTACCGGAAGTGAAGATTTTGATTAAAAATTACAACCAGTTAAAACATAACTCATACGACTTATCCCATCTATTAATATGACAAATTAATTTATATTCTCATAAGCCAGAACTACAGAGAAAAACAAGATGTAACCTTGCCTATGAAGCATGTTTTGCCAAGTTGTCCTTTGATCCTTTAATATTTGCATTTTAAAGTGGTATAATTACATTATTGAATCTTTATTTTACTAAATGTCTTAACTAAATGTCCTGATAAAATGTCTGGTTTTCATAAATTTATGGAAATCAAAGCTAAGAAAACACTTCAAAAATGATACGTCTTTTTCTGAGACATTATAAAAGGAAAAATACAAATTTTTCAAGGTTGGGTAAAGATGAAAAATGTTTTTGGGAGTCTTTCAGATTTTGAACTGGTATTATTTTATATCAAAACTGTAAAACTCATTATATGTATAAACATAGCTATATCAGTAGCACTCCAGTTTGCCAATGTGTAATACCATTTTTGATCATATGTAAATTTGCTATAAGTGACTTTAAAAGGAATCTTTAAAAATATACTCCAAATACAACAGATTTGTCATTCATGCACTGCTGAGCATAAAGGCCTAATTTTACCTTTTGCTATTATTTTAAATCAAGGCACTTATCCCAAAGATCAAAACAGCTTTTACAATGGACATTTTGTGCAGGCAGGTAGCAAGCATGTCTGGTGGGAGATGGTAATTGCACCTGTTGTGGGGGTTCAGGGAGAGATATGTCTTGTGCATATATTGGGAACCTGGAAATACACCAAAAAGAAAGTATATCTCCAAGTTTGGGGGTAGATTACAAGGTGCCTACTGATCAGTCAGAAGCATTGAATACAGCAAAAAATATTGTATTTGAAGAGCAAGAACAAAGACATCTTTTGCTCTGCTGGTAGAGGATATTAAAAGGGGACAACCTCTCTTTCTGACAGCTTTAAATCCAGCTTTTCACATGACAGTGCTTAATGAGGGACCCCACACTATCAGATGAAGAAAAACAAGAGAATTTTTGATGAAACAAAATCAAGGAAAAGGGAGATAGCTGAGAACAGGTAAACTCTGTGTGCAGTTGTTTGAGCACAAGCGGAATGCAGACAATGCAGACGCGAGCCCCTCTCAGCCCCTATTAAGCGGGGCTGCATAACAAACAGCCCCCCCCCCCCCCAACTGAAAGCTGAAGTTCCCGGGGAGTCCCAGTCAGTTCCGCAATGACTTCTACTCTTCCAAACGCCATTCGACATTTTCTGAGTCATGTGCCCGGGGAGGGCAGGACACCCCCTTTGTGGCCTGAGAAGTGTCATGCGACACAGATAGATCTCAGAAAGAAAACCCATCCTACTCACTAAATCCTGAGCTCTGAGCCCGAGAAAAATCAACGCCCAACGCTGCAGGCCCGGCCGTGAGCGCCAGTGCGGTGCTCGCCTGCCATCTAGCGGCCGCATCCCAAGAGCCACTCCTGCGGCAGTTCAGATAGCTCCTGTCCAAATAGGATTCAGCCACATGGACGTTATTCTGCTTGGAAATTAGTCACATCTCAGGCTGAAATCATCTATCGGTTTAAATAACCTAGCTTTCAAAATGATGCCATTTGGCTGGAATGGAATTAGTCTCCTTTGCTCTTCCCTTTCCTCTTCCTCTACCTCTTGCGTACTTCCCTTTCTTCTCTGCTTTCTTTTATTTTCCACTCCAACTTCTTTTTTTTTGGTACCAGGGATCGAACTCGGGACCTTGCGCTTGCGAGGCAGGCAGCGGAACCACTGAGCTACATCCCCGACCCCACTCCAACTTCTCTTTAAAATTATCATTTTGATTCTCAGACTTGTGAAAAAAAAAAAAGACTTTCTTTTAAAATCAACTCTGCTATTGACTTAGGAAGAAGTGATGAAGTCAAAGAATCATCCTTCTGCTTTTTTGAAACACCTACCACCCAAATCCTCCTTTGCCCATCCTCAGATAGGCTGCCCTGAAATCAGCACTTGGGTCATCCAGTTGCAAATTGTTCCTATGCAAAGGTATTTTTGTCGGCCTCAGAAACACAGGTTTTCATTGTTAGCTTTGTAAAATGGCATTAAAATGGCATTATACACTCTCTATGCATAGCAGGTGTACTTGAACTCTGTGTAACAAATCATTTTTCAATGAATGTCAAGATCACTTAGCTAAAATCACACATTTCATTCTTTTCTTATTTGAGATTTTTGTAGGCATAGGAATTCTCATTTTTGATCTCATTGATTCACATGTTTTAATATTATGTTTGTTGTGTCACCAGATAGAAACCATTCTACACTGAGCATAAAGTTTCTCCTAGATAATGTGAAAAAAGTGACTTATAATGTTTACCTCTTCATGGGAGCTGCCTTTTAATGGACAAGATGTAATTTAGATTTCTATAACAAGCATCTGCATAATTTCAGTCATAGGCAATATTAAAGTTTTTAAATTATCAAAAAAAGGAGGCTGCTGGAGGGAAACATAGCACTCTACAGAATTATATAACTTTGTGTGGTTGGAGATCAATAAGAAAAGCAACTTGTGACTGTCTTTATACACATGGTGTTCAAAGGCTGATAGATATTTTAAATAAAAATATTTACTTAAAGGGAGCTAGTAAATGAATGTAGTATTTGAATGGGTATGTAACTTTAAATTTTCAAACATTTCAAGTTATATGAAAAGGAAAGTAATTTCATTGGTAATTTCCCTTACCTTGACAATATATTAAAGCACTCACTTTGAGATGAACAAATTCTGAACAAACAGGAATATGTAAAATATTAACATTTGTTTGATGGATATGATGCATTTGCCTTAGTTGTACTTTTTTAATATCTTTGATTTTACCATTTAACTTAAATAATAAATAAAATAAGTGTGATCTTTCTAAAGTCTGAACCAAACAGAATGTTGTTTAATTTTCCTACTTTATATGACTTTTAGTATAAATTTGCTTAAAGAGATTTCATGTCTAAATTTTCACCCTTAAAATAACTATGAAGGAAAATTCACATCACGCTAAATCCTGAATATTTTCTTTCATATTTTTCTTCTTGAATGGCAATATGACAATCTCAACCAAGGAATATTTACTGATTATATCTATAACTATGTATTTCATTTATTCAACTGGTTGGTGAATTTTTTAAAACTGATTTTTAAATATAATTTTCTTATCTGAGCTGGTAATTTGAAAATTGTATTCCATTTTTACATTTTTAATCATTTATTATATATGTACTTCAGTTTGATTTGTATGTGTAAAAGAAACTGCTTCTAAAATTCTGAGAAATATTTCTTTATAATATCTGTAATAATTTAATGAAAGCATGTTTAAAATCCAGCAGTTTTTCTACATGTTTTAATATTACTGATATTGATAACAATAGATAGTAATATACTTTAAACTAATATTTTTAAAAATTTGAACACCTAGAGACTTCTCCATTAAGTAGCATAATAGTTTTTGTCTGCATGTCCTCTAAATAGATTCGCATACACAGAAGGAAAAATAGAGTGCCCAAGAGTTCTTAAAAAGTATCACAGTTAAATGCTATTTTTGTGATTAAAAGTAAATTCAATAAATCTATACATATTAATTGTGTAAAGGAAAGGTAGAAAAAAATCTTTCATGGAGGTTTCATTGCAGAAAAAAAGGCATATGGGCAACCCACACATTGCTCTCTGAGAACAGTGCTGAATTTTGATTAGAACAAGAAGCTATAATTGGAGTAATAGTCTTTTACACTGTTTTTAATTGTAATCAGTGCAGATGTTTGTAGCTTCATGGTAGGAAAAATAGTGCTTGAGAACATGTATAGTTGATAATTTTTTAGGCCACAGAGTGATCAACTTGGGTCATTTAAAAAGATGAATGCAGTACCCCAAATTACTGGAAAAATAAGAGATTCGCAAATACTAGAAAAGAAAGGAAAGCCAACCATTTATGACGAACTCAAATACACACATTTTAACCTTACGAAGCTCACATCGGTAATTTTTTCTTCTGCGTCTTTTCTGCATGAAACTAAATCGGAAAGAAGCCTCATCTGTAAAATTAGAGGGATGAAGGCTGTGAATATGGATTCAAATATTTTGATAACAATTATTAAGATTTCTGTAATTTAAGCTAGGTTTCTCCAAGGGTGAGCTGACTGCTTTATTCTTTAGACTGGAATTAAATCCAGATGAAAACAATTCCGTGCAAGCATTACCTCTCTTTCCTTTTGCCTATTTTTATTTCAGCATTAGGTTATGTGCAGATAGAGACAAGTAGATGATAGATAGATTTTTAACATGGAAGCAAATTTCTGAATGTTTTAGTTTTTGTATTTAATTGAATTAATGATTTGGGAGTTTATCTTACATAACCGGATCGAGAGATCTTTCTATATTTTCTGGAGGAAGGTTTGCAGTCTCATAAACACAAACCCAGGGGATTCTGTCCTGCTTTCATGCATAGGAGTGTGTTGAGCACACTGAAATCCTCTAAGAAATGTCCTTCGCCGTGTGCTCTCCGCCTCATGCTCCACTCAGAGCGGACATTCTGGACGGTGGGTCCCTTTCTTTCGCTTTCCTGGGCTATGTTTCTTTTCCAGGCCACACAGCCAGACTGAATCAATCTCTCATTCCGCCTGCCTCTTAAGTGAGGCAGAGGGTGGAAAACCATGCTCCAAGCAGAAGCATCTGCTGTATTTAAAACAATGCGTGTGTTCAAGACTCAACAAGGCATTTCAATCGCAGCGAGACTGAGGAAGGAGCAGATTAATATTCTACAAGAATCCTAGGGAAAATTGTCTCCTTTTCTTGGTATCAAAACCATGGTAATCTAAACTCTTGTAAACATTTGATTATAATTTGTAATGTGAATGTATATGTATTGTAAGTAGGACTTTCAACTCGTTAACATCTAATGAAGAACTACGGGTGAAAAATTTAGAAGTGTATTTCTTCTTACAATTGTAGATCCCAAATTCTAACATAAGAAATATATTCTGCCTTCATTAAAATAGCAATTGAGAAATCGCTTCATTGCTAGCCTGTTTATGAATTTTACAAGGGAAGTTACAATTGTTACATGACTGATAATGATAATTTTAGTAATAATTGCTGCTATTTAAAGCCACCTGTCATGATTTGCATTTTATTATTGCTGATCTTTGGAATAAACTCACAGAATGGGAACTATTTACATTTTGCACTTGAGGAAACTGAGACCAAGAAAGTTTGCACAACTTTCCCATGACCACTCTGAGGATCTGGGTCATCCATCGGCCCATGATTATCAGGCTATCAAGTGGCCAAAGTGAGCTCAAATCCCACGTCTGCTTCACTCCTCGCCACATCTTTCCTTTATGCCATGCTGATTACCAATGAGCCAGAAACTATTCCATGTTTTTTACGTACATAATTTCTGTGATGATAGAACCTGTTGCCCTTCCTAAATGCTTGTTAAGTTGAAGTCCATCTTAATTTGTATATAGTAATATGTTTATAATACTTGTTTTTTAAATGAAAGCAGATGTAGACCTCTACTCAGGTTTGTCAATAATCAAAGCATTATTCTTTGGTCAAAATTAAGGGTTATGATGCTAAAAAAGCTGGATTTAATAAAATACTAAACAAAATCTAATGCATCAATTTGGTGTTCTTTTAGACACACTCTGTATAATTAGTCCATTTTATGAATTGCGGATGGTACTGTTTTCCTCTTGTTCATATTTGTTGTCATTTATCTAATTTGCCTACAGGATCATGTCTCTTTCTTCTTACTTCTTTAAACACACAACACAGCACACCTAGCAGAGCTTCTTTATCTCTGCCTTGAGGATCTGGCCTCAGGGTTTTTCCAAGTCCGATACAACCCTCATACTCACAGTACTTGATTTCCCTTGGCTGGATTCCTTTCCATCTTGGAAATGCTCAGCATTAATTTCTACCACCTCAGTTTGCCCAATAAAGTCATTCTTTGTAATGTTCATATCCATTATCTTAGGTCATATCCAAAGTATCTCAAATCATTTGCAAAGTCTTTAAATTAGCAGCAGTTTTCATTTCTTTACATTTCCATTACACTGTCCATGGTAACCCGCAGAATACCCCTAAGAAGAGCTATGCTGTTCAGTCCTTAAGAATGGCCGGGTGGATGGCAGTTCATTGGGTCTATTCCTAGTCTTAGAATGAGAATAACATTCCATTCTACCTTAAATCAATAAGCTGGTAAGGAAGATTAGAGCAACACTAATCCTTACAGGACAGTATTTGCTTAACATTTTCTGGATTGGTCCAGAGTCTGATAACCTTTCTCTAGAAACAATTTTATATGCATTTGGAAATTTTTACTTAATCTTAACCATAGTTCATGAAGGAGCACAGCTCAAGGACCAGAATAAAAAGTTTTGCAATTTATAATACAATACAATTATTTCTCCATCTCCCCAATAGTTTTAGTAGTCTGTCTATAATGAAATGTCTTTCATTCCATTACATTGGTTGTGATTGAATAACCTTAATTTGTAAGGGGTTTTTGAAGCAGTATATAGCTATGTGTGTAGATAGATAGATGTTAGAAAGATGACAGGTGAATATAGAGAGACAGATTGCATGGCTTAAATGAAGCAAGTCTGGATCTTTCAGGCCAAAGTCACAAATTGGTGGTTTCTAGACCAGACCCCATCCTCCCACATGCTTTCTTTGTCCTGCCCAGTCTTCAAAACAAAACAAAAAATCCTTAATTCAAAAAACAAGATATTTCCCCTATTTTTGAAGAAAGACCTGGCTTCCCATGAAGAACTGGAGGATTTTGTAATACTGGGTCTCCCTTCTCCCAGGGTGAATCCCTTGAGGCTGGCCAGCAGCCACTCTCTTTAGGAAGGACGCTCTCTCTGATTTCCCCAAGTCCTCAGTACTTCTTAGAGAGACTTCCACCAAGCCTACTTCTCAGGTTCATTATCTGCCTTCCATGTAAGTGATTCCTGATTTAGTCTGAGCCCTGCATTTTAAACTATTAAAAGGAAAGCCGAGTCATTTGCTGTGATGCGTCTAAGCCCTGGGGGTTGTCCAGTGCATGATCAGATGCTTCAAAGTAAGTTACTTTTAGAGATTGCAAAAGGATTTTTAAGACAATAAAAGCATTCTATTATAAAGCCACACATCCATATATACATAATACTACTTGGATGGGCTGTAACATGACTTATTATACTAAATATCTTCCACATCCCATTTTTCTAAAGACTGCATAACAAAACAGGTAATACTTGTTTTCATTGGACACATAAGACACAAGGTGTTGTATGTATATAAGAGAAGAAAACATAAAAAGGGTTTCCACGTGGTTCTGACGTCCACCTGGGAGAAGAGGTTTCTTCAAGCCCATGGGTGTAGCTCTTCCTGCTTTGCCTCCTTTCTGTGGGCACCCCAGTGTCTGAGGTACAGACAGCCCTGGAGAGACATTTAAATAGGACAATCTGACAGCATTCCAGGCCCAGGCAACTTATCCTGCTCTACCTTGTCTCAAGAAGGATTAAAAGAACTGAAGAATCTCACTCTTCCCAAGACTGCCTCATAAACGGACTCCTTGGAGTTTGTTTTGCCTCCCTTGAGCAGAGTTTTGACTCTGGGTCAAGGAGAAATTTTTCACTAAGTGGATCCTTTTCCTAAGAGTGAACTGACCCAATAGCATTGATAAAAGGAGAAAAACTGACAATAAAATTCCTTGTGTTTTCAATCAAGACTATTAGAGTGTTTTAGAGACAAAAATGAATACTTCACACACATACACACACACACAAGGGCACTCACTTTGGGCAATTTGTTATTATCCATCACATCCATGCCAGGCAAACTGAGAAAACAAGGAAGCCAGTTTGCCAGTTTCAATGGGTAGCAATAGCTCATAGGCCCACCTGCCACCATCCACAAGAGTTTTTATCAAGACATAATGGAATGCTAGAGAACTAATTATAGTATCATTTTTCAAACATGACACTCTCTAGAAGTTCATGTTAATTTATTCCCTCAATAAGTATTTTTGCAAATGCAAACTTGACGATAAGCACTACTCCGTGTGCTTAAGGTGACAGAACAAAAATGCAAGATGAGAGCCCTGCCTGCCAGTGGTTTACCATCCAGTGAGAGAAATGTCATAATGCTAAACTGTGTGTGAGCCACACAAAGGGCGAGAGAAGGCTATGGGTGTTAGAGTTCCAAAGCTGAAGGCCTAGTGAATGCTTTATAGGAAAACGATTTGAGCTCCACCTTGCAGAATGGGAAAAACAGAAGATGAGAAAAAACTTGAGGTTGGAAATGTGCTTTGTTCCTTTGATAGTGAGGCTCTCCACCTGCTGAGAGAAAGAAGACTTATGTCAATAGAAACTCCTTAGCTAGGTGGGAGGGGACGAACTTCATGGCTAAAATCTCTTGTAGGGTCGGACTGCCTAGGTTGGTATTTTGGAGCTATCTCTTACTAGCTGTGTAACTTTGGGCAGAAGATCTCACCCCCGAAGCTTAATACAGAACCTGCAAAATGAGTTCTGATTAGAATAGGACTGGGGTCGCAGAGGAATCTGGGTAGATACTTGCATCTACTTCTGAAATGCACTGAGCACAGCTCCTGGTATTAGGGTCACTCCATAAAAGTCAGCTTCTGTCAGCAGAGGTGGTAAAGATCCTACACTGGATGGATTTCAGGGCCCAAATGAGTAGTATGATTTGACCCTGGATTGAAAAGTGAATGGTGTCAGTATTTTTTAATGGATTTAGGTCATAATACAGGTAGCGTTTTTATGATTGATCTGGGGTTTTTGCTATAGAGGATGATTTGGGAAAAGGAGAAAATGGAGGGCAGGCAGCTGGAGGTGGCTGGCATAGTTAGGGTGTGAGGAACTGGAGGGAGGCCTGCTTGAAGAAATTTTAAAGGGAAAAAAATCACAGGGAAGTTGTTCTCAATAAGTTACAGGATACTGAAATTTAAGTCTTTGGGTGCACAGGTTTCTTAGTAAAACTGGCAAAAGTTACAGCTCTCACAAACACAATATTCACTTTACAAACGTGTGCAATTGCGTGGAAGACCCAGGCAGCTCTCCCTTGGACACAGGGAAAGAAAAGAAAAGGCAGAGGATTAACAGAGCACCCTAAAGTACAATACTAAAAAGATAAAATCATAAAATTAATGTAACAATCATATTGCATATGTACTATTGTTACTTTGCATTTATTTGCAAACTGTTTTGCAATTTCAGTTTGCCCTATAGAGCACGGACATATTTTTGTATCGTGATTTGTAGTAACATGTTTCCTCGTATCCTTAATTTTTTTTTTTCTGAAAAATCTCCCTTCATTTAACTGATCTGTCAAATGCTACTTTCACGCTCAATTGCTAAGTACAGGTATCACATTGTGCTCTACGCTGCTAGATTATGCTTTTCTCTCCTGTTTTGAAAATTGATGTCTGTATCCTTTCTATTTTAAATTAAAACTCGGGTAACAAACACTTTTTAAAATATTTTCATCGGTTTAAAAATTTTAAATAAACCTGTGTTGGAATTTCCTAGTGCCAGTTAAACCCAAGGACTGAGGAGAGGGGCTGAGAAGCCTATTGCATGGGCTTTGGTCTCACTTTGTCCTGCTCGGCTCGCTGCAGCCTCTGGGCCGTGTCATAATTACACTGGCTTAGTAATAGCTGAGCCATTCACCCTAAATTGTGGCTTCCCATGTTCTTTCCATAAAAGGAGAAAAGGATGTGCAAGTGGAGCATATGCATTTTCTTCAGATCAGCTGTCTAGTTCCCAATAGTCACTCCAAATGTCTATCCTTAGATTCTTTATTATTTCTTTTATATTCAAGCACACTCCTTCATACTTAATTTTGTGGCAGATACCAGGAATAAATTATGCCTCAATTAAAAGTATTCATGTATCACAGAGGATACAAAAGTTAAGTTTTTACTAATATTGCATCCATTTTCTTCCTGTCAGCTTGATCTTTCAGGAAATTTCAAATAACATTTTATGACTATTTACTAACTTTTACTTATTGATAATGAGGACCACCAGTCTAATACTATTATTTTGGCTACATCTAACAGAGTCTTGGAAACAATTTGATCAAGTTCTATCAGACAGGGTAAACTGAGGTAGGAAATAGATGAAAATAATCAATTGATTTTCAAGTTAGGCGGGCCAACATTTTTATGTTTTTGTGATTGTTAACATGAATGTGCCTTTATAGTCTTAGCAATTAAAACTTTAATTCTCCCCTTTGTCTCCTGCCATTAGCAAAAAGGACTGCAGTGTTTGAGAGCTTTGGAAAATCTTATTCTCTCCATTAGAAACTTATGATTGTACCATGACTCAGAGGTACTGATTTTTATATCATGCTAAATATGTTATAATAGAATTTCTCTGTGACTTAGATTCAGCTCTGACAGTTCCTCAATTTGTATATAGGTTCTAACAGGAATATTTTTGAAAATATTTTTCTTTTGTAGGTTTAAATTTTTCAGCAGTGATTGGTATGTTACGTTCTCTTATGGGTCTAAAGGTAACCTGAATGAAAATCAATGCAGTTTAAGTAGCACTGTTTAAATTTAGAAGTGATATCTGTATTGAAAGACATGGGACTTTGCCCATCTCACTGACCTGAGAGGAAGGACAGCCCTGGCCTCATATTCTTTGCTGTGTTCTCTAACATCGGCATCTCAGAGGTAATTTTCTATTCTGTAAAATGGGAATTAAAATATATTCTTGATATTTCCACAATTACAAGATTCAAATGACAAGGAGGGTGAGAACACTTGAATACAGCATTAGTAGCATTAGTAGTAGTAGATGACACAAGTTATTTAAAAAGTAGATTAACAGTATCCCAGTTAGTGACCTTTTTCTTCTGACGGTAATTTTTCCCTTTGATTTTCAATGATTTTCTCTGCCCTCTCTGCTTCTGGATAAAACTTTAAAACTATTTTTCATAGTTGGATGAAACGAGAAAAAATGCTAGGTCAAAGAACAAGACACCTTGACTACTCCATGTCAAATTCCAAAGAAAGCCACTTAGAATGCGGGCCTCATCCGGGAATTCCTGTTTCACAAGTGACTGGTGCGGAAGCTCGTGAGCAGAAGTCCACGAGTTAATCTTCACATTTTAAGTGAGCAGGCGGGTTGGTGTGAAAGGAGTCCACATCGGCACTCTTGCCTCCAATCCTCACACTTACAAAGGAGGAAGCTTGCTTCCCTGAGCTCCACTTCCAGGAACACCCGAGGGACGCTAAAATCCCAAGGACATTGCCACAGCAGACACAGGCAACTTCTAGGCCTGGGCAGAGAAAGTGGCTTGATCCACCAGGAGGTGGGGAGCTGGGGAGAAGAGGACTGGGGGTGACTTGGGGGTGCTCTCCCCCACACATTAAGAACAAAGTGTGTGTGTGTGGAGGCAATCACTTAAAATCCTTTCCAAGTGATTCTGGGTTATTCTGACTTTGTTTTAGTCATCACGTGAGCTAATTACAATGCTAATTAGCCCAGTTTATAGGGGCTGCTGTGCATCTTTTTACAGGAGGGTTCTTTGTTTGATCTGGTACATCATAAGCTTAGTCATCTGCTTAACAGCACGGAGGGAGAGCATGTATAATTGAACATGGACGAACGCACCTTCATCTGTATTAATGAAGATAACTATTGCAAACCAACAGACTAATTAAGGTTAACAATGAACAATTTTGATCAGCAATTTTTTAAAAACTTGAAGTTAGCTATTTCCAAGAGTAGAATGGGAAAAGCTGACTTCCAGGTTTCTTTTCAGTTAGGGAGAAGGAGGGAGGGAAAGAGGAAGGAAAAGGAGAGAGAGAGAGAGGGAGAGGGAGAGAGAGAGAGAGAAAGAGAGAGAGAGAGAGAGAGAGAGAGAGATAGCTTCCTTTCTGTTTCTTTTTCTATAAAATGTTTTAACATGTAATTGAATTGGTGCCTTTATTTCAAAAGAAAAAATAATTATAGAGCTTGTTGGGATCATTTTCTGAAGAGAACACATTATGTGTGCATGAATTCCATCAGTGAACTGAGGAGGAGCAGGCTGCTTGGACCATTACCCATCATTGTTGAACAGCAAAGCAATTAATTGGCCAAATACGTCTAGATTTGGTGAATTCACATGCACAGTAAATGGGCAGCAGCCACACGCACAGTCTTTTACCAGAAACAAAATAGCAATACTTTCATGCACCTGTGTGCTATGTTACAGTCCACTTTTCCCTCTTGGCTTTATCCAGTCCATATTATTCTGTCCATCTTTCTAGGCCCAGTCATTTATTACAAAGCAAGAAGATTTACAGATGAGCAAATATGATGTGCACATGTCTGTCCCTTTCACAAGGAATTAATTTGGTTTATTATTCCTCCAATAACTTATGTCTGAAATGACTTACACTGGATTAGTTAGGTCAGCATGAGGAAAGATTTTTTTCCTAGTTCTAGGGGCTTATTTCTCAACTACCATGGCCTTCTAATGACAATATTAACAAAAATTTTAATTTTGCATTTAAAGATTATCCACAGAGGTAGAAAATAAGACACAACAAAAGCCCTTGATAAAGTGGTGATATTTGATCACCATCTTATTAATATAGTTTGCCATAAGGTATTGACACAATAAAAAAATCAACCACTGTTAATTTGAACATCCAAAAAGAAACAAGTGTTTAAAGGGAAAAGTATTAATTATGGTTATTGTTTTCAGTGCAGTTCATCTCTGATGGTTAAATCTAAATGTAACAAGAAAGTTTAGCTTTTGATTTAAACAAAACTCAATTTTTCACAATCTCCAAGAGGTTAAATGATGGTATTCTTTTTTGTTGTTCTGATCACATTTGTGTCCAGATAACAGAGGGCTGTGTACTCCTAATTCAGACTTTCTGGTAAAGCTCAGCTTGTCACAATGTATAGCTTTCTTTCCTTTGATAAGGTCAGTTTGCCAAAAAGAACAAAGTGCATATGAGTAATACATTACTCAACCACTTGTATACATACATCTATTTTTCTTACAGGTCTCACTGTTCGGGAAGGTGCAGACATGGCACCATGATAAAAAGGGTCATTTAAAAGACTTCGCAGAGGCTCTGTACTGTGAAGGATTGAATTTTCACTTGAATGCCTACATTTTCACATCTTTTTCTTTGCAGAAATATTCCTTTTGAATGGCAGACTGCAATTGGGTAGGTTTTTTTTTTTAAGTCACTGACCAGGAATATATAAAATATTAGAAGGCATTTGTCCCAGTGGAAGAACACAGTTCACTGAAAGGTACTAGGTGGTTATTAAAGAAGTTACACAACGTTGTCTCTTCAGATTGGAGGGCTCCTTTTGACAAGAGCCTCAAGTTCAGTCAAGGTGGAACACTGAAGTGTGTCACTTGTAAAGGATAGACAATTTAAATGTGAAATCAGTAGCCCCAAAGCTATCTACCTGATAATTTTTCATAATCATTTCAAATGTACATTCTTAGGACACACAGTACTTACTAGTTTATTTTATCCTTCTATCTATTTCAACATTTGATCACAATTATAAGAACCATGCTCATGGTGAATTTTTCTTTAGTAGTTTATATTTCCCAAATGCACTTAAAAGGAGGAGAGAAGACAGAATTCTATTTACTAAGAACACTAAAAGGTTGGGTCTTGGTCATTGGATTTCCTGTGGAGTTGGTGTTAATTCATTTCAGTTGAATGCAACAAATACTTCTCACTCTCCTCCTCTCAGTAAGGTATCGTGTTAGGATTATAAAGAGACATAAAATGGATAAAGCTCTTCTTGATCCTTCAGAATTTTACAATTTTAAAAAAGTAAGGTACACAACCATAATAAAAGGTAGAAAATGATGACTAAGAATAGAAAGTCAAAAAATTTTGTCAGAACATATCAATGAGATTTCTTCTGCCTGAGTCAAGGCAAACATCATAGAGGAGAAAAGATTTAACCAGGGCCTTGAAAGATACATTCTTTTAAAGCAGCTGGGGAAAAGCTATGGGAATAGTCTGATGGAAAATATCCTATATAGGAAAATAGCAAGAGAGAAAAATCAAAGTGGGGAAATGCAGGACTTTCTTTGTGATATTGAGTAGCCGCATCCTGTGTGACATAGAATGTTTGAGAAGGAATGATGGAGAACAAGAATGAGCAAGTATGGCGACCCTGGACAGCTTTGGTAAGGAGGTTGGTCATGATTCTGCAGTCTATAGGGAGTTTTTGAGCAAGACAGTATCTATCAGAATTGTGATTTGTACAGTTCATAATATATTATTCCTTTCTTCTCATGTATAATTTATCTATTTTTTGCCTATAGTACTGAAGATTTTTCTTGAACTTCAATTCTACTTTTCCTCCTCTGTCAGAACTAAACCACAGGGATGTAGAAGTTGCAGACAATATATTCTACATATAAAATATTCACGTCCATTTAGGAACCAAACTAAATTGTTAAGAAACTCCACAGTAACAATAATAATTTTGTGACTCTAAGTTGAGTGGAAATTACATATTGTTATTTTATAAAAATACTTAGAATTACTTCAGCATTGTATGGAATCAGAAACAATTTTATATTCCTTAGAAAGAACAAGGACATCTTGTTCATATTCTCTAGCAAAACTGGAAACAAAGATGTTTCTTGGGCTTTTAAGAACTGTTTGAAAGCTGACCTAAGGTGTGAACAACTTCATTTTTAAATGCTGACGTTGGAAAAGTTATAGAGAATTAAAATACAAGGATTAGTCTGTATTACTGAAGTCATATTCTTTGGATGAAATGTTCAGCAAGCTCCGCCCACTATCATACAATTCTCAGTAATATGCTTAACCCTAATTGAAAAGGTGCATATACCTTACAAATGTAAGCTTTGATCAGTGAAGACAAAGATAAATTATCCCTATCTAAATTTTATATTATTCTTAGCTATGGAAAAAAAGACAAATTGTGTTTTGAAAAAAAGGAGACTCTTCAAATGAGAAAGAAGAAATGGTGGTGAGAGTGAATTTTAGCTGAAGATTGTTTTTTGGTAAAACAGGTTATGCTGCAAGTGATTAATAGAATTGGAAAATGGGCTAGAGCTATTCTGATGGCACACCATCAGTTCTTTGTGGTACATACCTGTAAATGATACATCAGACCCATTCTATTCATTTGGATAGCATGTGTTCTTCAGCCAATAAGTTGCCAATCATTTAGCCATTAGAACAGCTGAAGCAAACAATCTGACACTGAAATAGTGACAGAAAGCTGATTAACAGAGGAATGAAAATGAAGGGCCCGCTGTCGAATGACCTGAGTTAACGAACCAGTCAGTACTTGCACTAACTTAAAGTAAAGTGTTTATTCTTACTAAATCCCAGGTTTCACTCTTGTAAAATAAAGGCAATCCTCTCTATAACATGAGATTCTTGAGTGATGTAGAGAAGATAATGTGTTCAATACATCCTTTATGAATAGGAAACCATTAAAAATGAGGAAGAAGTGTAGCAAGGATCCTCTGGGAGGGATGCCCTGAATTTGGGGACAAGATGGGTGTGAACAAGGAGTTGCCTTGGGAAGCCTCAACCCCGAAATAATAAAAGAGATATGAAAAATACCAAATTCCTCCAAAGATGGCAAGAGGTTCTTAAAGTTTTCTGGTTTCCAGCTAAAGAAAAATAGAAGAGGCTCAGGAAAGATTTCAGCTCCTAATAGAAGGAGAAGTTCCAAGCTGCAGGCTTGGGAACTGGCAGAGGGAGCCTGTCTTTACTCCTAGGTACTGGGGGGAAGAGAGCACAATAGAGCAGTGACTGGCTGTCACCCCAGAATGCATGGAGGAGGGCAGACCTTGTGTCAGGAATGTGAGGCCATGTGCTAAGAAATAAAAGCATCGCTGGAAGACAAAGAAAGTGAGTAGAAATAACAAAACTCACAGAAGAACCTTGAAAGGAAGACACTTGCGAAGTGCGGCCTCAATTGCCCTGATGAAGCACAAGTCCATAAGGTTGATTTCATTACTGGTTTCCCGACCCCTAATCCTTAATTTTGCCTCTTTGGCTATGGAAAGCATCTGAAACTCAAATGGACATGTATTCTAAGTGGTGGTATAACGTCCTTTGTAAGATGTTGATATGACTGAAAGATGGAAAGAATTCTGGACGAAAGGGCATTCTACTTTATTATTCTCACTTTCCAGAATCCTAAATTCAATTTTGACAGGATAATTAGCGCGATGACTTATGTTCTAGTCTTTACTAAAAAGCACATTTCCTCTTCATACACCGCATGAAAACTGCCAAGTCCCTTTCTTTCTGTGGCTCAGAAGTTGTCAGATTTCTAAGAATTCAAAAATCAATCCTTATCCAGTACTTTAGTTTGGAAAATCCCAGCCTCTTAGAAATGTTGGGCTTTGCCTACCAACAAGGAAAAGACTCTTCAAGGATTAGGAAGGTCCAAAATGAGTCAATCAGGAAAGTGAGAGGTGTGTGGAGAGTTTGTTTTGGAGATCAGAAAGGAAGGGACTGGGTTCCTGTAGGTTCTGCAGCAGACAAGAAGAGAGTTTTGGTCCCACACAATACCACAAAAAGGTGGATAGCCATTACATAGAGAGAGTGGATGCTAGGAATTGAATCTTCAATTTGAAGCAATGGAGCCACCTTTATTGAAAGAACTTTCAAGGCAAAGAGCCTATCATGGTGGCCAGTGTGAACTGGCAGCTGTAGGATATTCCATCTAAAAATCTGGAACGTGTATGATCCTAGAATTCTTATAGGACCAAAGGGGAGGTGATTCTCAAATTATCTCTAATGTTGACTTCTTTCTATATAATTAAAAGGGGGCTTGAAGCAGCTTTAGCTGCTTTAGAAAAGTTTTTAAAATTACAATTCTTATACTCTAACCATTACAGAAGAGAATCCATGCATACTATGTCATAAAGGGTATGATTGTTTTTTAGTATGTACCGATCATTAGTGACTGTATAGTAGGCCATGACTTATATTTTTAAACACTTCATTAAGATTGGTATTACTATAATGATGGTACAGGTAAGGAGAATGAAACTCAAAAAATGTCATTTATCTTGCTCTTGGTGTCATAACTTATAAATTATGAAGTCATGATTTAAACTCTGGTCTCCTCCTGCAAAGCCAAGATTCCAATTCAAATTTCTGTTATTAACTATGCTCGTTCCCAAAAGTAAAGTTTTACGAGCACAAAAGCAGTTCCTCATTCATTCATTTAAAAATATACATTGACAGCCTACTGCTATGAGCCAGGCATTCATCAGGAGCCTGAAGAAACGGCAGCAAACAAAATGTAAGATAGGAATCTTACATTTAGCTGGTGGTAGAAGAAGGAAATATTTCAAAAAGTTATATTTATGTCCACTGTTGATAAGTAATAGGAAGGAAAATACAGTAGCAGAAGAGGGAGAGGGTGATGTGGCATTTTAAAAATCATCAGGAAAGATATTATGATTAAATGACATTTAAGCAATAATGAGAAGCCATTGATGGTAGGGGTCATGCAGAGGTAGGGAAGAAGGTCTCTCTCTGTACCAAGGAAACCAAGCACAGAAACCCCAGCACAGGGCTTGAGGTGTGTACAGGAGTAGGAGGGATCCAGAGCGACTAAAGGGAATGTTGGGAAATACACAGAGTGGACGGAGATTAGTGGTGGGGTGACTGGTCACGTCTGGCAGGGCCTCGCAGGCTTTGGTGAGGAGCTCAGACAGCCTCAGAAGCTATTTCCTCTGACTTGATGGGTGAGCTTTAGATTTGGCAAAGGTGGTTTCTAATGTTTTTGGTTGCTTTGAGGTTCTGATTAACTAGATAGGTCTGGATGCATCTTGACACTTCCCCTGTAGGTATCAGGTGTGAGTTATCTTTTTCTCTATGAAAGAGCCAAGTAGGATCACTCACAGTGAAGTGTTTCTGTCCCCTCCATGAAATCAAATCAATGGTTCCTCTGTGCCACTATTTACTTTCTGAGAAGAGTATTATCTTGGAGGGAGGACAATTTTCAATTATAAAGTCTAAGCATGAACGAACAGGGATGCATAATATATATTTTGAAATCTGATTGTAAGTAAGACAGAGATACATACCTTTACCTCTCCATTACAAGCTTAAAATCCTGAGATTTCCAAAGATAACATTTTGTTTTTCATTCGTCACCAGAAGATTATCCTAAAGTTTGCCTCTACCGCCATCCACCACACTTTCTGAGGGCAGAGTAAATTTTCCAATGGGGTAAAAAGATTTAAATAATATTCCATTCTGGTACTTTGGCCACATAAAGTTAATTAGGAAGATGACAAATATAAAAGTTAATTTCAATTTTACATGACCCACATATGTGTCAGCTTCCAGTTCACCCAACTTGTGCCTTTTGCTTCTCCAAAGATCAGGTGCTCCACATGGGGATGCCACTGGAATAGAAATTAGATAAACGGTTCTACCACAAGTGCCTGAGGAACTGCAGAGGTAACTTTCATTAACCTTGATGGATTTGATACATAGAAAGCCCTTGAATGTCAGTGGGAGACAAGACGCCATTGAGTTTCTTATACTCTCTTTAATATTGCATATTTAATCAAGGAATGATGATATTGTATTTATCATCAGAGATTTATGCAGAAGTATTTAAAAACTTTCAATGGAATAAACAAGGGAGTCATAAGAAGGGCCAAAGATAACTGCCACTGACACCTTGAAATATTAATTGGTTAAAAGAAAGGAAATCTTGACACAGCAAATGTTTCTGATATCCCTACTCCCGGTTCACAAGTGTTAAGGCAAATCCCTCTATAGACATAAATAACCTCTACCAACATTTGTCACCTTCCTCTAACCTGAGGATAAGCCCCCAATTTGTTTCCCAATGCCTCGTGACTACCTGTGTGTGAGCTCAAGTCATTCTGAGCTCTGCCTGGCCGGGAAGCTCTGCTGGGGCCTCTTAGAAGTCCTAAAGCCGTGCCCAGTTCCTCAGCAATGAAGTAAATATGAAATACATTACGGGGAAGGAAAGTGCTGCTTCGTCTCTCTCACTCACCTTCTCACTTGCTCATTCATCAAGCACAAGAGCTCACTGACCCTATAGACAGGGAAGTCCACCGAGGACTGCAGAATTTTGCAAATTAGCTTGTGTCCCCTGTGGGCTATACAGCAATTTTCACCTAATAGAAATTATAAAGAGGTCTTCCACCAAAATATGTCAGAGAGCCAATGGGTTAATAAGAAATGTGAACTCGAATTCCTCTGAGAGGAGGCTGAAAGCCCTCACGCCGACCAGAGTGGATTCTTGAGGAGTGCAGTGGGTGTGAGGGGCTGCAGGACAGGAGTGAGCAAGGAGAGAGAAGCCTCTGGACTGGTCAGAGGCCACACTGACATCATCCCCAAAGCAAGGCACTTTAGAACAGAGCAGGCAACTGGATTAAAAGGCAAAACAAATCGGACAGTTTAATTGCTGATGATTTTGGCCACTCTGGTGGTGAGGAGAAAAACGAGAGAAGAATGTGGATAAAGTCAGAGTAAGCAAAAGTACTCAGGCCACCACCACCAGTTCTTCATTTTCCAGCAGGCCGGTGTAGGTTATCTGGCATCTGTGCATGAGTGTGTGCACACATACATGCTTGTGTGAATAAGACTGGAGAAGAGGAAGAGAGGCAGAAAGAGGTCTCCACAAGTCTATGATGATGGCACGTAGGGATCTAATTTTCCAGGGGTTCACAGGCTGAACTCAGGATCCTGGCTCAGAAAACAAAAGGTAGATATCTGAGAGAGTTAAATCGTTTTAGATCATGATGTCGTATTTTCAAATACAGCGTATATTATTGTCATCGTCAAGATTCTCTTTCACACACTCAGATACCATACTGCTCTCCTTCCCACGATACACAAACCCATACATGGCATGGAAGATTACTGGGCCTATCCTATTGTTACACTTATATTTAGATGTCCCCCAAAGCCTTATGAGCTCCTAAATGGGGCTTTGGGGGAAATGAGTGGATCATGGCAGCCAGATACTCATCAGTGGATTAGTCCCCTGATGGGTTTGTAGGTGGGTGTGATGTTGGGAGGCAAAACCTGGTTGAAGCGTGGCTCCAGTCTCCTCCTCCCTTGATCCTTCTCTCTGCTTCCCACTAGTACGTTATGAGCTGTTTCTCCTCAGCCATGCCTCTCTGCCATGAAACCCTGCCTTGGAGCCAGTGGACTATGGGCTTAAATCTCTATAAAGTGTGAGCCAAAGTAAACCTTTCCTTACTTAAGTTGTGGATGTAGGGTATTTTGTTCCAGTGCCATTTGCAATATTTTCAGAAGTAGAGTTTTCAAAACACATGGGAAAATTCTCCTAAATCCATCCTGTTTTTCTCCCTCCCCATTTCCCAGTAATATATTAAAAAGAAAGGTCTAAAACTAACTGCTAATCTGGTGGGAAGCAAAGATCCAGTTCTTTTAGGGCCCTTAAAAAAAAAAGAAAGAAATCTTGCCAATTGCCTTCAATTACAGTGATTTAAAAATAAACTAGTATCACTAGTGATTTTTAGAATACCAACAAAGATGTAGCCATTAATAATAGTAAGTAATTACAGGAAAGGTTTGTTAAACCAATGCTGATTTATTCAAAATAGTAATGTAATTCAAAGTCACTGGTAGTCCTTAACTGATTAGATGTTATGCATTCTTTAACAAAATACAGAATAATTGGAAAGAATTTTACCTCAAGTCAGTTAATTAATGTTGTTGAATTCTAGCTTGTTGTTTGTTGAATTAATAAGAATTTTCTGCAATCAGCCCTACCTTCACTTTGGAGCCTGCAAAGGTGCAGTCATGGACTCTGGTGGCTCTGAATGGGTGGTGGGCTGTGGTAAGTTGTCCTCCACTGTCAACCATGCACACACTCTACTCAATTCCACTTTTCTCTGATGGAAAAACTGGCACAGCAGTTTGCTAAAGAAGCAACAGAGTTCAGTGGTGGTTGAGAGCATGAATATCAGAGCCAACCTGTCCAGAATTGCAATCTCCCCTTCAACTTTCTAGCTGGAGGCTTTAGGCAGATTACTTAAACATTCAGTGCCTCAGTTTACTCATTTGGAAAATGGAGATGATAATAATGGTACAGGACTGAAGCTTAAGTTAGTCAGTATGTAAGGTGATCATAAAGGTCTTGGATGCACGGTTTCTCCATATTGGTATTTATAATAAATAAGTGTTCTCAGTGAACACTGATATGACCTGGCAATTATAACTTCTTTAGATAATCATAAAGGGATAGTAGCAGTCAAAGAGGAGAAAAATCCAAGCTTCCGTGTTCTAGGTTTCTTCTACTCCATTTCTATTTCACTTCCATCTTAGTCTATTGCATAAGACACTTCTCCTAGCCTTTTTCCAAAGCAGAAAGAACACCTTCTGTTATCCTTACAAAGGATTCCTTCATTTAACACCAAAGTCTTCATTTCAAAAGTTTTGTTTAGCCAGACTTCTCATATGTTCTCAATTAAAACAAAAATCCATGCTCAAATTTGCATATCATCTCAAAGTAGTATGTTTTTTGTATATTTGACCTGTCTTAACAAGGAATTGGGTTCCTTGAGACCATGGACAATTAGATATTTTAGATATTTCTGTAAGTGAAATGACAAAGATGTTTGTTTTCTTGTAAAAGGATAACATTCTTCCCCTAGAAGTTTTTCCTTTGGAAACTAACCCCCCACCCCCATCCTGATCAGCTGACGCTAGGGAATATAGACTATGACAATGAACCTCTTCTCCACAGAAAATACAAATTCAATCACATCTTTTAGTCTGTTTAAATTTAATATAACAAAATTATTCTGTAATTTTTTATAGGTATAAGTAAATTGATGGTATAAGTTACTTGATATCTCACAAATATGGTATAAATAGAACCATCTGGAAAAATAGTTTCCTGGAAACATGTCAACATATTTACTGATTGCCAAAAATATTCTCAGTGAAATAATGTTATAAGATACAAATAATTTTACATGTTCAGTAAATGCCCAGTAAAAGAAAAAAAAATCTGTCTTTGAAGAGATAATTTTTCACTTACATTTAAATTTTAATTTTTCAGAATTTTGCATTTATTAGAAGTGATCGTTTTTGCTTTTTTTCTTCTCATGAAAGCAGTAGTGATTACCCAACTCTCACTGACTACTAATGATAGAGTGTAAATCCTGGGGAACAATGATGGAGACACAACTACATAGAGAGCCTTCCAGATGGCTCATTTTGCCAGCTTCGGTGAGCATTGCAGCCTGTCCTTTGCTAGAGAAAAAGAGACAATCTCATGCCTAAACAGGATCAAATACCACTCCCTCTGTCTTTCACTGGAGAAGGAAGCTTTAGGTGAACTAAGAGTGGGTCTCTGCCATTGCCCGAGCCTAGGCACCAGCAAGCTGCCAAGTGTTGGTTACACATTGTGCCACTGAATCCTTGACAACCATCAATCCCATTTCACAAAAGAGGAAACTGAGCTTCTGTGCAGTTGAACAGTTTGCTTAATGACACACTGTGGTAGGAGTGGAGTGGAAAGCAGGTGAGCATAATGTCTGAATCATCGATGGTCTTCTCTTAGAGCAGTCACAGGCAGGGCACATGTTCATGGAACAGCTGAGAAGATCAAATTGAACCTTCAAATTCCTAATCTCCACTCCTAGCCCAAATTAAGCATTTTAGTATTATATATCAAACATGATTAAAACATAAACGCTGCATTGTGCTTTTTATAACACTTGTGATCTCTGAGCTATGAAAGACAATAAACGATAATACAACACCTTTAATACCACCTCCAAGAATAATTTCTACTGCCATTTACCAGGCATTTACTTTAGGTACTTTGCTAAGCACTGTACATATATTATTTCGTTAGAAAAAGAACTGACCATAAATGTTACAGTCTAAACTCAAACTAAATTGAAACATGTATACTTTTTTTTTTTTGCAAAAGTGGAAAATATGGACATAATTTTCCATTTCCTTGATTCCACTTCTATTTCCACAGGACAGATTTTCTATTCTCCAAAGGCTGGCTCTGAATGATGAATCCATAACAAAGAGCATGCAAAAGGTTCTAAGTCAGGCAGCAATGGCTTGGCTAGGTAAGACCCAGCAAAGACCCAGCTGAGAGTGAATTGAAATCAAATTTACTCCTCTGATTCTTTCTCACCTGCTTGTGCCAGGTGGGACAGGCCAGATACAGCATCACTTACGGCGCTTCTCTCCACACTCAGGCAAGTTAGCAGGCTGGCAGAACATCACCCCAGGCTAACAGGGAGAGTAATTCTGCCATCCCCGTCGGTACAATATTAAGGGAAATGAATCTTATTCCATTCTTTTTGGGGAAGTAAATCAGATGATTTATTTAAGCGCAGTCTTCATGACAAGTAAACAAATATGTTATTTTTGCCCACTGTAGTTGGGTTTTGCTCACTGCCGTGAGAAAGAGACAGAGTAAGTGTCTTTCTAGGATATGTGAGTAGCTCTGACAACAGCTTTGAAAAATAAAGGAACTCCATTACAAGGCGTTTAGCAAGAGCTGATTTACATATGGGAGTAGATTTTTCCTGAATTCTGCCAGGGCGGAGAGGGGAGGGGAAGGAAGAAAGGCTCCGGCTGCACGCCACCACTGTGCATGTTGACGATCCCCCAGCACATGTTAATTAATGCCCCATTGTGTTTGGCAGACTACCAGGGACTGTGATTGTACACGGCTGATCCTTTAAATGGAGAGTGGCTTACTCTGTAGTGAAAAGAAAAAGATTTGTATTTGTATAAGCCACAACTATTCCTTAGGAATAAGTGTTTTGCTTTTAGAGCAATTAAGAGAGAAGAACTGCCATCTATCACAATATTTTATCACTACGCTTAAAAAAATCCTCAACCCCAGTAAAGTAAGAAATCACGGAAATGTCATTGTTTTTAAGGAAAAATATCATTGCTCCCATTGTCCTATTCAAATCAGTGTCCACATTCCACCCATAAATGATGATAATTAATACTGTTATCTGCCATCTCATGCTGTGGCTGAAGCAGAAGATTGTACTCAAGCAGTGAAAAAGAAGCCTTCATAATAGGCACATGGCAGTCTTGAAAAAATAAATAATGCCACCCTGGCAACAGAGGTAAATTGAACAGGAAAAAAAAAAAAGATATGAATTCCTTGGGCCTAAAGATTACAGAAATCTTACATTGCACTAGAATTTTTATTTTAATCATGAAAATAAAAAGGATTGATCAATTTCATTGCTCTCATTTCTTATTTGTTTTAATTTGCTTGTTACTACTTGCTCTGTGAAGAACTGATAAATATTGGACCTCTTAAAGCATGAGTGGCCTGGAAAAATAAATTGCCTAGTATTATTGCTCTTTATGAATAAAACTGACATATCTAAGAAGCAGCTGCAGTAGCATGCAAAAGATATTGCAGCCATATCGATTAATTGTCTTTCATCCTTCTAAATAATAATAAAATTCACTTCCAGCTTATTAAGAACCTGCTCTTTCCTAATCTATATTGCTTTTGCCAAAATAAACTTGACGTCTTTTTTTATTTGTATTTTTTCCTTAATGGCTTCAGTCATTCTGGCTTCCTCATAGGTACAACTCCATCCAGATTTCCCCCAGCACATTTAAATTTTATTTAAACTGGTGATCTTCAAAGTGGGCTATAAGGGCCACCTAAACTAGAATCACATTGGGGTGCTGGTTTACAGCGTAGGTTCTGGGATTCCACGCCACTAGAGGCTTTGACTTGATAGGAGCCCAGGAACCTACATTTTAAACAGGCAGTGCTGATCATTTAAACTACTCCAGGTGCCCTTCTCTTTTAGTTCAGTGGCTCTAAATTTTCTTTTTTTTGCTAGCTCTTTTTTTGCTGAAATGCTTGATTTCCTGGAACTGTGAGTGTCCCTCTGAGTGTCTGTAATGAGCTTTGTTCAGAGGCCAGGTGTATTCTCACTTGAGGATCTTTCACTCACAATGCAGGACTGTCAGCCCTCTCTGACAGGGGAAAAGGAATCAATAGTTCAAGTTTAGGGTAAAGATCATCACAGGGCGATCCCAGAGAGCTTAGATGGGCCCCTCCACTCTTGGGAAACCTCCTCCTGGGATACGCTGTGGTGACCTTATTAACTGTTAATGCATACTTCTGTCACTTTTTCCTCAATGGGCTAGTATATCAAACTCCAGTCTCATAAACAGCAGCTCTGTGCTAGGTCACTGACGGTTTTGCAGTGCAGAATTCCTGGATCTGTGCTTGTGTCTGTTGAATGTGTCCTGTGCTAAGCCAAGAGCTAAGTGCCTCCCATACCTTTCATTCCTTTCTGCACAACTACCTGAGAGAGGGACTACGATTCCTGATCTCACAGATGAGCCATGGAGGTTTTGAGAGGGTACACAGTTTGCCAGACTTCGAATTCCAAGTCTGGCACCTGTGCTTAAACTGGGAGGCCACTCGGCCGCTAATTTTAGGTGGGATTCTCTTTGCTTTTTAATCGGCTGGTCTCTGTGCCTCATTGTCTTTGGAATAAAGTCTTGGCTCTCTATGAGCATTTAATTCCTAAGAGAGTGTTTGGAGCTACCCTTTCTTTCTTTTTTTGATGATTTACTTATCTTTATTTTTTAATTTATTTTTAAAAATGAATTTTATTGGTATATTTTAGGTATACAACATACCGACATTCATCATTGGAAATTTGCACCTTTACATAATCTCTCTTGGTTATTTTTTCCCCCTTCACCTGCCCTCCCTTCAACTCCTCCATCCCTCCCTATTTACAAAGATTTTGTTTCCATTTTTTCATTTTCTCATATTAATTCCATTCCCTTCTTTCCTTTCCCCTACCCCTCCCATTTCCCCTTCCCCTTTGCCCCTTTTCTTCCTATTTCACATTATCTATTATACATTTTA
>NW_004624743.1:7160777-7183891 GCF_000247695.1 Heterocephalus glaber | reverse complement strand
AGAAATTATTTCTGATTTCATTTTTTCCAGATCCTCTTTTGTTGCCAGTTCAGGGAGTCCAGGTGGTTGAGTATCAGAGTGTTGCATTTTGTTTCCCTTTGAGGTTCCTTTACGTGATCTGGAAGTCTGATTTTGAGACTTGTTTACATGTCTTTTCATTTCAGGGCATGGGGAGGGATGTGTGCTCCTGGCACCTGTAAGGCTCAACTCCTTGGCACTTGGGATGGTGGTAAGGTGGCTTGGGAGGGTCACCTCCTCTGTACTGGGGCAGCTCTGCCCCTAGGCACTGGGGGATTTACTTATAGTTCATAGAGTTTTCAGTCCATAATCAGCCAACTCCAAGGCAGGGATGACAAACAGGAATGGCAGAGCAGAAACAACATGGTGCCCACAAGGGAGCAAAGGTTACAAGAGAGAGAGTTGGACTTACTGTTTCTACATTCTATATGTTCTCTGAGCTGAGAACAAATGGATGGCCCCACCTCTGGGCTTCCTTGCCAGCATTGTCACAAACCTGGTACAATAGTGACATGCTTGGGTTAAGCAAGTGAGGGCCTGTTGATCTATTTTAGGACTAAGACCTCTGATAGAAACTTACTGTTACAGAGAAAGGAGAAATTAGATACATTTATTGTGAAATGGATGCACATCGAGGCGATACTCTTAAGTGAAATAAATAGAACACACATGTGTGAATACTGAATAGTTTCTCTAGTGTGAAAAACTGAAAGTATAAATAAGGGCTAAAATTTATAATAGATAATGTGAAATAGCAAAAAAAGGAGCAAAGGGGAAGGGGAAGTGAGAGGGGTAGGGGAAAGGAAAGAAAGGAATGGAATTAATATGAGAAAATGAAAAAATGGAAAAAAAGTCTTTGTAAATAGGGAGGGATGGAGGGGTTGAAGGGAGGGTAGGGGAAGGGAGAAAAATAAGAACCAAGAGAGATTATGTAAAGGTCCAAATTTCCAATGATGAATGTCATTATATTGTATACCTAAAATGTACCAATAAAAGGATATACAGTTTTTAAAAAAAGAAACTTACTGTTACAACTTTTGAGGGAAGCCAGAGCCTATCCTCTGCCAGTACTTTTTTAATGAGCCTAAGACAAAAATGAAAGTATCTAATGGGCAGGGAGGCTATGAGTGACACACAGCATTCTTAATAGGAAGGAAACTCTGAAATGTAATGTAAGTAAAAGGCAAACTGCAAATTGATTTTTAAAATATTACTGTGTCCCAAATCATCACTGTGTTACAGAGAAGACTGTTTCTTGAGTATGCCCTGAGGTCCTGCAAAGGAGAAAGATAATTTCCCATCAAGATCTCTCACTTCTTCACTCTCCCATGGACACATCCCTTCCCCAAACTTGGTCTGGCCAAGGGCAAGTGATTTCTTTGAGATTAGGAATTAGCAGGTTGGGGAGATGTGTTCCTGGTCTTTCAGAAGAACATCTATGCAAGGAGAACTAGAGTTAAAGACAGATGCTAGCCCCCAAACCCTCTCTGTCAAGTCAATAACAACTCTCAGTGCCTTATTTGCTTCTTGGATTCTTGATGCAGCTTTTGATCCCCAAAGTCATTAAATCCAGTTCTTATGCCTGCCATTTTCAGAAGTGTGTATTGGATTCTGGTTTTTGCTCTCTGGAGGCCATAATTCTTCCCTATACTGGATTTACTGGCTGACCATTATTAGTTTAGTGTGACCCCTTAAGCCTCTAATTCACTTTTATTATCTTTCAAGTGGTGGAGAATGCTTAACTCAAGAACCTCAACCAAACTTGGGCCAGGTTGTTCAGTACAGAGGTGATGGCTTCCTCTCTACACTGGGTCCAGGCCTCTCCCTGGCAGGATGCTGCCTACTATGATTATTTGTATATGTTTCATTTTCTCTGATGAATCATAAGCTTCTTGGTGTTAGGGACTATTTTCCACAGTGTTTTGAATTAATAATAATAATATTAGATATCATTTAGTGAAATGGATATGTTTCAAGCACGGTGCTCCAAGGTTTTCATACAGTATCTCTCCTAATCCTTAAAAAATACTGTAAAGTATTATTTTTATTAATATTTAATCCATAAAGACACTGAATGTTAGCACTGTTTCAGAAACTTATCTACATTTACAGAGTTCATATGTATGGGGCCAGGATTCTAATTCAGGTTTGCCTGACTTCAGAACTTAGTGCACTTCAAAACACTCAAGTTTTTAGCCAATTATTTTTTTTTAGTGAAAACTAGTTTTATTTTAAAATTAAGTACATAACACTCATCTAATTCCATTGTTGTAGACTTTAGCACCATACTATTTATAATTAATGTCATAACATAGATACATTTTGGTTTGCAGTCTGTACTTGAGTAATGTTTATTTAAGTGGACTTTGGTTAAGCCCTTATACGTATCATTAATCTCTTCACAGTATACACTTAATTATGGTCCAGTAATCCCAAAAAACAAAAATAAAAACAAAAACATTTGACTAATCAATAAATAAAATAAAACAAAACAAAACCCAGACAACTCCCCTCCCCTAAAAGTTGTGATATTTATATTGAAATGTATTGTTTTAAAAAACGGTTCTGGTTCTTTAACCACCCCACTCCATCCCAGGTATGCAATAATTGTAATCAATTATTCTACACCTCCCCAAAGATTCCAGTGTTCTTTAGATTTTTTAAAATATAAATTGGGAAAGTGTTAATAGGCTTTCTGAAAAGGCATATTTTTCTACAAGAATGACATATAAACCAATCAATGAAAGCATTTGACAAGACAATAAATTATCAGAGGCACTGGTGATTGTTTCAAGTTAGGTTTTAGAATATTAGTTGATTCAAAAATTAAAGAAGAATAAATTGTTAAAATATGAAACAATATCCAATACTCAGATGTATTCCTCTCATACAAATATTTTTAAATATTCTGAAACAGAACTTTTTGATTCTAAACTGTGTGAGGGATTTCTGGCATTTAGTCCCTGATGCATAAGCAAGTTCAAGTTAGAGATGAAAATGAAATGAGATTCAGACACCTCAGTTGCACAGAGAAAGTAAAGTATGTTGGAAGAAATTTATCATACTTTATACATAGTAAACATTCATATTTGGCAAATTTAAAAAAAGATTAAATAAGTGAATCATTCAACGAGCAAGCATACAGAAAATCAGTCTTTACACTTGCTATTTTAGAAAAATCAATAAAAATATACAGCGACCCTTATAAAATACTTGGAATTAGATATAATAATCATAATGTGTATATATATCATTGCAAGCATGGAAGATGAGTCCATCAAAATCTTCACAATGTAATCTGACCTGATATCAAACAGTAGGGTTAACAGCTCAAGTATATCACTTGTTTATAATGGGGGGACTCATTCTACTTACTATAATGTTGCTAGATCAAGTAAAATGTGTCATGTTGATAGGGAAAAGTTTTAGATAACTTAGTAGATTGAATATTAAGGCAGTTGTAGGAGCAAAATAAGTAATGTGTTCCTTAAAGATTTGCTTTTCCCATAACTCTTGTTGTTTAAGGTGATGTTAAGGTGACAGTTATCTGAGTCTTTAACCAGTAACTTCATTAACCTAACAAAGATGCAATGGCTGGTTGAATCTACAATGTATATGTGCCTAGCTTGTGTCTGTAACTTGTAAATAGGAACTGGAATTGTATTTACACATCAAAGACCAGTAGGGATGAGATAATGGCTAAGAAGGATATAAAAACGCTGAACAAAGGGGCGCGTGGATACTAACCAGACAGGTTTCTGGCAGGCCTGCCTGCTTGCAAGTATAACTTTTATTATTTTACCCAAATTCTGTGTCTCCATGTATTTCTTTCTGAGATTTCCAGAACAATGTATGAATGATAATTTGACACATAATAGGCATTCAGTGAATACTAGTTGTCATCTCCTCCCCTCATCTTGCTATCCCATTCTTTCAGTGAGTGTTTTTAACTAATAATATTTCCTTGAGGCCACACTTTCTGTAAGGTCTCTAATCCCCATCATTAGGGCCCAAACTGTAGAAATCGTATGTGGCTTCCTTTGATGTCCTCAATTCTATCATAGGCTGAAAGGAAGAGTCAGCGTAGTTGTTACAATTTCTATTTTCCCTCCAAAGAGGTCTTAGTCCATTTTACCTTTATAACAAAGTATCTGATGCTGAGTAATGTAAAACAAAAAGAATTTTGTTTTACTTATTGGCTTGAAGATCTAAAAGCATTATGATGAGTGGCTCTAATAAGGGGGTCCCTGGATGTGTCAAAACATGGAAAAGCCACAAAAGGAAACTGGCCACTTACAGAAAGGGCCAAGCATGTGGTGGCCTGGCTTTGTAGCAACCTGGTCACTGCAGAACTAACTCAGTCCTCAACAACAGCTAGTCCCTTCCAAACCAGCGAGTCTCCCTTTGACCTAGTTATCTTCCACCAGACCCCACCCCTTCAAGGTTCTCCCACATCTCATCACTGCAAAAGTGGGGCCCAAGCTCCCATCACAAGAACCTTTGTGATCCAAACCACAGCAAGGCTTAGAAGGAACATCAGATGACAGTGATGCCCTCTTCCAGCCATCGAACTTTCCTGAGGGGTAGAAAAGGGGATTGTGCTTTACACAAGTGTCAACAATGAGTTCATGACTTTGGATTGAAACTATCCACAGCTTCCCCAGATCTTTGGGTATCTACCAGTCAGGGTTGAGAGGAAGCCTAGACACCCACATCTCAGTCTCCTCACACAAGTGCTGTATTGCTATGCTGTTCTTGAACCAGTCAGACCAATCACATTATGCTCATTGTCCTCATATCTGCCTGTAGTCAAAAGAAGCCTCAAATCCCACTTGCCTCTCACTCTTGTTGTTCTAAGATTCTACCTATCTCTGACTTGGTCTGCTTCTGCTCCAACCCTTGATTCATGAACTCTTTCTATTATTTCCTCTGGAATTCATGGACTTGCTGTGGGACAAGCCTGAGGATGGTCCTTCGTCTCTTCCCTGCTCCTTTTCTCCTCCCTACCCCCTTTCTCCTCCACAGATTAGAGACACAGTTGGTTTGACTTATATTGTAGACCCTGGATGGCACAGCCCCAGGAGACAGTTACCTTGTATCCTTCCCTGTTCCCTTCCTGCACGTGCCCTGATCACGAAACAATCACACTATGTTCTGCCTAGGCCACATAGGTCACGTAGCACTATTTGCCCCACCTTCTCTTCCTGTTTGCCTTCTACTATAAAGAGTGCATCCTCCAGGTGGCCATTAGCTCCCAACAAGCTATGGTTCCACCTGGTCCCAATTGAGAGTAATCTTGGTCTTCACTGTCTTTTTCATCTCCCATCACTCTCCCTGGCTTCCAACCCTATGCTGTGTGGGTCATGGCATGGACTGCAGTCAACAAGTTCTTCTAAATCTAAGTCTAAGTTCTTCTCTGAATTTTTGCTCACTTTTTTACTTCTATGGAAGCCACTCTTTCTCCTGAAGAGGCTACTTTTCTTTCAGTGTCTCTCAGGTAGTGGTTGGATTTTGCTGGTGTTGTTTGTGTTTTCCCCAACAATCTTCATCCACCTGGGCCTGGAAGTTGGGTACATGTTCTTTTAATCCTGGATTGCCCTTCCTGACCATTCTCTCTTCCTTGTCATGACCACCATATTGCTAAATCCAAAGGTCAATTTTAGTTCTGACCTTACTTGACTTGTGATTAATACTCGACAAAAACTTGAGACTTTTTCTTCATCTGACATCTAGTATACAACAATTTCCTGCTCTTCTTGTGTGTCGATGGCTGATCTTTCTTCTTTTTCTCTGCTGATTTCTCATATCTCCTGAAGGATAAATATCAGGTAACTCAGATCAGTCCTTAGATCTCTTTTCCTTCCTGTTTTACTTTATTTAGAATTTTTCTACAGTCATGCATTTAAATACCAACTATCTGTTGATGGTTGGAAAATTTGTATTTCTAGACTTCTCTTCTGATCTCAGAATTATGTAGTTAACTACGTACTCAACACTTCCAGTTGGAGGTATAGTAGAAATCTTAATCTAATATGTCCCAAAATGAACTTTAATGTCTGTTACGGTTTGTGTTTCGATGTTCCCCAAAGTCTCATGCAGATGAGGTGGGACTTTCTTTCTCAGAGGTAGCTGAATCTCGAATGTGTGATGCTGGGATTAGGGGCGTGTGATTACTAAACCACTACATGTGAGTGAGTGGTTTGGCGCTGCCCTGATCCTGGTAGTCTGGATGGGATAAAAGAGGCAGAAACACTTGGCGAAGGTCCCTTGTTGTCTTTGCTGCCTTGTGTGTGCCATGTTGTTCTCCTCTGCGATGCCTGTTTACAATCCATGCCTTGGAGCCAGCAGATTATGGACTGAAACCTCCATAAACTGTAAGCCAAGTAAACCTTTTCGCCTTGAACTTTGGGTGTCAGACATTTTGTCTCAGCAATGACAGAAAAATAACTAATACTATGTCCTTCTGTGGCCCAAACTTCAGAACTTCTCTCAGTTAATCAAGCTTCAAATTTTGAAGCCATGCTGGCTTCTCTCTCTTTTTCTCATACATTCAACCTGCCAGAAAAGCCTGTTGGCTGCACCGTCAAAATGTACTTAGAATAGAATTGCTTTCTCCATCCCACTGCTACCTTCCTGGACCAAGTTAGCATCCTTTCTGGAGCACCTCCTACCTGGCTTATTTTTCTATATTTTTGGCCACCTACACTCTATTTTTAATTCAGTAGTTAAAACATATATTCTTTAAAGTACCAGTCAAAGCATATTACGCCTCTGTTTAAACCCGATAGTGACTTCCTTTTCAACTGAGAGTAACTGTCATCTAGGTCTCACAATGGTTTCCGGGTCCTTGTTAGGCCTGGACTACAGCATCTCCCTGCCCCTTCTATTACCACTTTCCCTACCTTGCTCTGCTCCACACAAAATGTGTTTGCTTCTCCCTCAGGGTTGCTCATTTACTGTGCAGTCGTGTCCCCAGATACATGAAAGTCCAGCTCTCTCACCACCTTTCGGTCTCTGCTCAGTATCACCTTTACAAAGTGATTAACCCTAACCCACAGCCCTAATTTTACCATCCTTTCCCCAATTCCATGTTCCTAAATTCCTTTACCTTTCATTGCATTTATTTGTTTTAACATACAATGACATTCAATTTTCTGCTTGTCTGTCTCCCCTGCTACCATGTGAGTGCCATAAAAGCACAGGTTTATTTCTTTTCTGCTCTCTGATTTGTCCCAGGAACCTGGAAAAGTCCCTGACTCATAGTATGTATGTAATAAATATTTGATAAATAAATGGTAGATTTGTACAGTGTTTTATAGTATGTAGCATGCTGTCCCGTGTTGGGAAATCATCCCTTTTAAAATACCCATTGCTATTGGCCAGATAGCCAGCATTATTCTTATTATTTGGATTAGGAAGATGAGATGAGAGATCATTTTTCATGTCTCCTAAATTCGTTGTAATCGCTGCTTCATTCTGGTTACCAGGCTAATGTTCCTAAACATTTTGCTTAAATGGTAGCACAGAACGTGGCCTAAAATATTCATTGTATGTGTTGCACACACACAGAAAACACAGGCCAGAGCCTGGCAGACCACTCATTTACATAGGAAGGAGATGCCTGGGTCTTGCCTTCTAAAAGGCAAATGTAGTTTTTCCTTCACCAGTAGAGCAACATAGTCCTTTCACAAGCCTCCTAGCATTCTGTGATTGGTTTGACATGTTCAAATCAGGGCTTTGATCTCAGCATTACTCTGAGATGACACCTTGGAAGGTGACTAATATAATTTTATTAAATTTAGATTTTGGTAATTGCCAGCACTTACTCAATTGACTAGGGGAGCAAAGGTCCTTGGGTACTTCTGTTCATGAAATTTAAATACTGTGATTCTTGATGATTGCAATTGAATGTGTTAAGCATATTTTAGGCACAGCTTTATGATTGGTGACCAGGAGCAGTCTTGTGGTTAGTGGGCAATCCCACCTGAACAGAAATCTTTACATTAGAAATTTTCTTTCTCTGAGCTGTGATCAGAACATCGCCTTTGACTTCTTTTAGGAAAGCATTGCTTTTTTAAAAGTTTCAATACCTACCAAGAAGTATAGGCCAAATCCTTTGTAGTCTTCATGTTTTTAAGAAATGCTACCTCAGGGCCAGGGATTTAGCTCACCAGTGCCACCGTGCTTGCCTTACAAACACAAGGTCCTGAGTTAGATACCCACTACAGAAAAAAAAAATGCTGCCTTTGTTCCTGGCTGACTATTGAATTCTCAAATTCCTCTCAGTTGCTGATTTAAGTTTTCTTTGGTAGAGGTTTTTAATTTTTGACCAGAGAGAGCAGTTAAATCGATCCTAGTAATCAATGAGATTATTTTGAAAGCCTCAAAGATAATTGCTGTAATTGTTGGGTCTTGAAGGAAGGGGTGTGACAGGAACATATGTCTACTGAGTGCTTACTAGCCTGTGCCACACCATTTTTGGATGCTTCCTATGTGCTAGTGCCCTATTGTTCTCTGTCACCTAGACAGCTGTGTTCTAGCCCTTTTGCATATGGAGGGATTGAATCTCAGGGAGATTAGCGAGGTCTGCTGAAGTCTTGACACCAAGGAAAGATGGAGCCAGGATCTGAGGTTGTATCTCTGGATGCCTCAGAATTCTTGGGACAGGTTTGTTGAATCTTTTTCTTAGGACCTTGCACCACTAAAATGTAATCACACAAAACAAGAAAAGAAAAAGGGAAATAGAACTAACAGAGAAGGAGATAAATGATGCATGCCTTCAAAATGTGAGCGGGTGGACGGCCTCAGCCAACCCGGAGGGACCCGGGCAGAGAGGGTGTGGGGACCAAGCCTGTCAGCCGCCCAGGAATGATCAGCAGTAGATCAAGCCGACAGGGAAAGGATTTGATTTGTTTGAAACTGAAATACATGTGACCATTCTGACAGGAGAAATTTTTGACTACATTCTTTTGCAGTGGTAGTGCTAAAAATGCTGAGTAAATTGATCTAGGATTCTATCTCACTCAACCTCATGAGCTCATGAGCTACAGAAAAAAATTCTGGCCTTTTCCCTCTACTTCCCTCTTCCTCTTTCTCTTCCTCCTCTTCCTTCAGTTTTTTTTTTTTTTTTTTTTTGATTTGCTGCAATTTAAATGTGATATGCCTAGGTGTGGTTTTCTTTGGCATTTATTCTGCTTAGTGTTCTCTTTTTTTAAATTAAAGTCTCTAGTTTGGAGATGCTGAAAACCTTTGAAACTGCTAGCCTTGTCCCAGGAGTCTCTATTGCCCAAGTTCTCAGCTATGATTCGGGAGTTCTCATTATTAGGACAGAGATTAGGACACTTGTTTGGGACTTTTTTTTTTTTTTTTTGGTACCGGGGATCAAACTCAGGACCTTGCGCTTGCGCGGCAGGCGCCGGAACGACTCAGCTAAATCCCGGGCCCTAGGACACTTGTATAAGTATTGCCATTTCTTTTTCTTTGCTAAGGAAGTGTCTTGCCTCTGTCCTTTGGATCACAAATTCACTTCTCATGACTACTGTGTGATTTAATTTAATTAAGAGTCCATTTATTGCCAGTCAGTCTCCAACTTTTCGAATAAGTTTTCCTCATATTTCATTTCTGTAACTCTCCATATAACCAGGAGTATAGCTCCGAGTCTCTCCTGTGAATCTGACTTTTTAAATTGGCTTAGGAGAATCCTACACCTTCCCACGTGCTTATTTTGTTGTCACGGTCTTTCTCTTCTGTTTTTAACATTACGTGAATGGTTATGTGAATAGGTGTGTGCTGTCCTATAAATTGAAGTCCTAACACCTCTCAATTGTGAGTTCTTGACTCTTTCATACGTTTATGACACTTACTTAGCTCCTGAAAGTATTTCAGTTTGCAACACTTATTTAAACTAAAATCAACAGTAATAAGATTTAATGATGGTTTAAAAATGTGTATACAGGTCCATCACACAATATATTTCATGCCAAATCTTAGGTCTTTGTTATCAGATGATGTACTAGCATCACTCCTATCCATGTATTTTGAAAAACTCACTGACATTTTAGCAGCCCTTTCCTTCTAAAATAGATGGAATTTCACAGCATCCTTTGGTGGGAAAGATTTATCTGGGCAGATTGGACCTTTACCAGCCTTTGCTATTGTAGTGGTTTCAAATGCAGAATTAATCACAACCTTCTAAATATTTTGGAAGCCACGACAACTATTTACCTTTAGTATCCAGCCTTGGCAGCATTGATACTTCTGAGTAACTGTCAATATTTCCAGATGCATATTCAGAATCAGCAATGACTCGTTAAAGGGATTTGTTCAAATGAGGGAAAAGATTAATGTTAATACATAGAGTTGTCAATCAGGTTCTCAGTGTGGTAGCTATCCAAATACCAAATGAAGGGCTCACCCTAAAGATACAAAAGTAAATAGTCTGAACTTGAAAATATAAATCATTATTCCTTTGCAATACAAAAAAAAGCTAATTATCTTTTTAGCATATTTTATCTAGGCTCATTTTGAATAGGAAAGGAACACAGGGCATGTACCAACCCAAGGGAAATTTTTGTGTATCAATAATATTACTCTTTTGAGGTCCTTCTAAATTCTTTTCTTTCTGTTTTTCCTAAGTCAAATTTCTAGGAGGTTAATTTGAGTATTTACAAACAAAATATTTATACTTTATTACTTAAAATGTTTTTGTTATAAAATTCAAGGACCTCATCTTCATCCGCAGACAAATTTGTCCTTGATAAAAATCTACATTAATTCTAAGTACCTCTAACACAGACACCAGGGGAAAACAGTTGAATGTTTACTAGCAAAGTAGAGATGAGGAAGCACTGCTGTAATGAACTACTACAAACAATAAGGCTTATTAAAAACCTTTGTAGGAATGAATATCTGTATATCAGGAAACAAAAAGCCTCAATATAATCTTCATATATATCAGAATTGAAAAAAAATTGAGGCTAGGAGGAGAGCTAAAGATCCTCTCTCTCTCTCCTTTCTCTCTCTTTCTCTCTCTCTCTCTCTCTCTCTCTCTCTCTCTCTCTCGGATATTTTATTTTATAAATAATGAAACAATGACTTAGCTAGTCGTGAAAGTGGAACTACCTGTTTCCTAATGCCTAAACCAGAGTTCTCTTTACTGGCACGGCTTAATGCAGTCCGGACAGCTTCCATGGTCAATGCCCTAGGTGTTGCTCGAGGAAAGCCTTACTTGCTTTGTTCTCTTAACTGTCCTGTAGGACAGGGCTTACTATCCCCATTTCACTCGTAAGGCAGTTATAAATTCCCACTTTGAAATGAAGTCGGTAGCCCAAAGTCACCAAAAGGAGCCAAAATGAATACAAGTCTGTTTGAATTCAAATTTTCTCTTCTGGCTGCTGAACTAGCCATTTAATGAAGAAAAAAAAGTCTATAAAGTTATATAGGAAATAGAAAACATAATGATTGGCTTTTCTTCATCATTATGTAGATAAAGTTCAATATTTATGTAAAATGAGTAACCTGTGGGCATGATGGGAATTTTGATCCAGAATAAAACGGAATGGCTCATTCATCCCACTCAGTTATAAACGAGGTGATTAAGGCCGGAAGGGCTGAGGACTTTTCACAGAGGGACAGCTGTGAAATTAGAAAAGAGGCAAAGTCAGGGTTTGAAGTGCTCTATTTCTTCTACAATTTTATGTTCAAAGTTTGGGGGGCAAATGTGAGGAGAAGGAAACAAAGGCTAGGAAGAGACAGAAGTCCTGCTGGGGAGTCTGAGGGGGTACCCCACGGTCACTGCCAGCATATTTTTAGACGTTTAATCTTGGCTAACTTTCCATGGGCTGCTCACTTTCCTAGCTTTCCTGTGAGTCTTATGAGGGACAAATGACCAGAACATGTACTCTGTGTTTGGCTAAGAAAAAAGATCCATTAATTTTTATATTTCACTGTGTCCTGAAAGTGAAGTAGATTTTCGTATGCAAAGTGGGAAAGAAGATAATTGACAGTTCAAGCACTATCAGTAATTAATTTTAATTTTCTTTTCTTCTTTCATGATGTATTTTAGGGAGAATTGTTTCAGTGAAAAGAAATGCATCTATAGCACATTCAGTGCTTTTTTTTTCATGCATCTAGTGTAACTTATTTTCCTGGAGAGAGTGAGGTGGCTATAAATTCCTTTAGCACTTGATCTTGTGACCTTAAATGAGGGTAAAGCTCCCCTTGGCACTAACAAGAATTTTGTCTACGAATAGTTGCAGAATTGGGTCCATGACGATCAGGAAACAATTTGATTCTTTCCCAAGAGATAGAAACGCCGGCACAATTTTCAGATGGAATTCACACAACTAGTGTCTTGTCCATATTCCTAATAATAACAAGAATGAAAGGGGGGGGACAGGAATTCTTGCCGATTTTCGCTAGCTTGCTTCAAAAGCCTGTCAGCTAAACAAATAAAGTGAAGTACTAGAAAGGAGACCAGGAAATTAACTGCTGTGGGCTATAGTTAATGAGTGGTCCTTTGAAAATGAAGTGATACTCATAGAAGTGTATACATAGAATTTGAAAAAATTAACATTATCAAAAAGAGTTAGCCCGCTGAAATTAGATTCTTATTCAGTTTTGAAGTTTATTGCTTTCTTGTGGGATCTGCCTCCAACCAGCTACAGAAGATTTCTCCCTACCTCTTGTCCCCCCCTCCAAACAAGATGAGCGAGATCAATCAAAAGATTGAAACTTTGAGAAAAAAAAAAAAAGATTGCAACTTTGAAGCATGGTTAGGCTTATGGGTAAAAGCATGCAAACTATGCCTGAGACTTCATTAAAAAATGCCTACACCACACCTTGGGTGAAATGCACAGCTGCTTGGCACTGCCGCCTCGTTGGGAGTAAAATGGAGTGGTCATTCCCTGAAGACTGACCCTGCCATTCTCTGACGAATCCCACAAGTGTCCTACTCACACGCAGTGATTTAAGGCCTAAGCAACCATGAATCTGAACTACAGCTGAGTAAGAGTATCTTGGCTCGAGGCGATATGGTCCAAGCCAGGGCAGTGTGTCTACCCAGTCTCACTTTTTTTTTTCTTTTTTGGTACCGGGGGTCGAACTCTGGTCCTTGCGCTTGCGCAGCAGGCAGCGAAACCACTGAGGCCCAGTCTCACTTTTAATAGAGGGAACTAATCGTAGGTTTTGTACAAATAATTTCTTGTCTTTTTTCAGAAATTTGAAAGCAGATAAATTATCAACAATTCATCCAAAGAACTGACTGACTCATTGAAACAAATACTGCTCTGATGGCACCAGGACTCAATTTCTTTCTGTCTTTTTTTTTTTTTTTGAAAGGAAGACAATGCACACAGGAGAAGAACATCTTTGAAACAAATGCTCTGCTACCTATTAGCCATGCTAGATGCCATAGGGAATTAAAACACAAAAAGCTCTCAGAACTAGGGAGGAGCAAGCCTTTTTCCTATCTTTTCCATAATCATGACATCCATAATCCTGCTCCAGGGGCCAACATCACCAAAGTGCTTATTAGAAATGCAGAATTTGGAGCCAGCCCCAAAGCTCCTGAATCAGAATATGCCTTTTAGCAAGATCTACCAGGTCTTACTTCCACACAGGAAAGTCTGGGAAGTACTGCTCTGTGACCAGAGTTCACAGCAAAGGATGTCATGAAATAGTAGCAATAAAGGTCTTTATAAGCGCCACTCTACAAGCAGTTTTTCCCTGGGCCCCGTTTCAGCCAATGTGGTCCAAGTAGCCTAAGACGAAAGAGGCTTCAACACTGTTCCAAGTGAAGAGTGTAGACGCTCACAGACTCCGCCGTGGGCTGGATTTAACGAAAAATGATGCAAGTTAATTATCTGAGGTACAATTTTGACAGCACCATTAGTAGCTTTTATGAAATACTTGATACTGGAAGTGGAGAAAGTATTATAAATAAGCTTTAAGGTACGTTGTCTTCCAAGAGTAAATATTTAAATAATATAATTTACCCTTAAAAAAGACAGAAGGGCCTAGACCAAAGCTTTCTGTTGAAACAGTGTTTCAGTTTACACTGTTAATTTCCAATAAACCTCTAAAAAGAACCAAGCTCTTATCCTGTAGGATAAATTCTTCATTAACATCTTATGTGGTTACATGTATGTCAGATAAATGATAAGCAGCTGAGGTATCTTTCAGTTAATTCTATGACCACCATTAGTAACTATGTTTTTATCATGATTCCTTCTTGTATGTTTGCCGTTGTCATGATTTTATAAAAAGTAGAACACAAATATTGGCTCGAACTAAATTGCTGGGAGCGTAATAATTACTGAGCACCATGTGAAGAATTATTAGATAGGCCGGGTCCTATCAGCCAAACAGTAACCCCACCCACATCTTGATTGCTGTCCTGAAACTTGTCTTTTAAAAAACTGATATATTCTTGGTTTTGTTGTTTGTAGTTGTTACTAGGTCATAGTTCTGTGACTCATTTGGAAGGAATACAATGGGGAAGAGACCTAAGGCCTGCTAAGGATCTATGGTTAATTAAATTTGGTTAATACTTGACTAAACAAAATTACACAGATCAGTTTCTTGCCTGACTTCTCAGAGTCTTCAATATAGTAAGACATACAACAACCAGTGGCAGGAATTTTATTCCCAGTGGCAGGAATAAAATATACAATGCTTTGTTCTCAACAACTACATGTTAAAACACATTCTCTGCGATTAGTATCTTGAGTTATATACTTGGGACACCCTAATTTAATCAAACTTTTAATCCTATTTGGATTTTCATTCTTCTGAGTACCTTATGGTACCTCTTGTAGTGCTTTGCTCAAACTTACACAACTGTTCTGCCTTCTTCATGATCAATTCATCTACTACTTCTTGCCTCCCAAATAGATTATGTGTATTCACATGGTAGGAATTTAGACTTTACCCTCTCATGTCTGCCACAGAATTTCACACTCTGTGGATATGGAAGGTACTAAAATATTTACTACCCTACAATTAAGTTTTCAAAATTTCATGCTATTCAATGTTCTAATAATATTTCAGGATTTGATAAGACAATTTATTTCAGTAGAACTCTCTTGTGAGTTTGTAAATTTGAATTCAAAATCCAGTAAGCCTTTATTTTATGGCCAATGAATATAAAATTTCTTATATAAAATTACCAAGGTAATACTGGGACCTGAATCTTTCCAGGTTTTTAAATATCTGTGTTATATGTACCAGATATTCTTTCCAGCATAGAAAGCAGGAAGTACATATGCCAGAAAAATTTTAAGTGCAGACGAGCCATTAATTTGAACATGTTTTGTTGTTTCTTCCATCACCAGTAAGTTCCTCAGTAAGACGCAACTTTGTGTTTGGCACTGCAAATAATATTGAAATTGTAAATCTGGAAGGCATTGTGACCCTTTATTTGTACATACAGGTGCTGGCACCTAGGGAAGTGATGTCAGTGTCCTTCCGGGATGTTAGCCTAGCTCTCTCCACTTTGCTGTGTTGGTGTATCATTCTTACAAATGTCGTTTCCATTATTTTCACTAAAAGGTGTAGTTCATTTGTTGCCTTTCTCCATTTTCATATGCACCGTGAACTCCTGCTTGAATTCAGCCTTTAAAATGAACATTTTAGGGCCAGGGATTTAGCTCAGTGGTGCCACCACCTGCCTTGCAAGTGCAAGGTCCCGAGTTCAATTCCTTGTACCAAAACAAAAAAGAAAAAGATAAAATGGACATTTTAAATTTAAGAAAGGAAAAGTACCTTTATTTGGGCTTGAAAATTTCATTTAGCACTCCATCCCTTGTGATGTGAGATTATAAATGGGAAAAGCTGGGATAAGCTATTTTGAACCCACTATTTTAGGCTACTAAACTGTTTTCTCTCCAAGCAGGGTTACACATGTCTGTAGTCCCAGCTACTTAGGAAGCTGAAGCAGGAGGATCACTTATACCCAGGATCTGAGGCAAGCTTGTGGAATATAGCAAAATGCTACTTCAACAGAAAAAAAAATTCTGTGTTTGTACCTTTTAGCTCTCCGGTAGTAGACTTTAAGGCATACACACAAGATAAAGATGATATGATGGTATTGTATTGAAGTTTATGGATTAATTATTCACTATCAGCCCTACTATAACTTACACAAAGTATGAAAATATTTAAGAGTGGATTATACTTCTTACCCTGAAATTTACTACTACCCAGTTATAGAATTCTGCTCACCATGCCAGACACATTTAGAAAATATTTGGTGCTTAAGTGGGGAGCTAAGTGAGCAGAGCCAGGAGAACAAATTACTTCTCCCCCCAACTTAAAAGATAAATACCTTTGATTGTTGTAAATATCTGTCCTGGGTGGTTTGGCTAAGTACTTGCCTAAAGTCAGGAAACTGAACCCAATTATTTATCAGTGGCCTTTTATTACGTTAATCTATCTATCTTTCAACTGAGCACATTTTTAAAAACCTTGACATGCCAAGCAGAAAAAACAAAACAAAACAACAACAACCAGTCACTTTCCCTTAAAGGATTTCTGTTCATTGAGTTAAATTTTATTCTCAAGCATAAAGGTTAAAAAAGTAACAAAGTGAGATTTCAAAGTCAAGGAGATGCCTCACAACAGCTATCAGCATTTCTACTCCCACCCTACCCCCTTCTGGACACCATTAGGAGAACCACTAAAATTGAATTCAGCTGCGATGTATTATGCATGACTGCCTGTTTACTGCATTGTTCTATGCTGGTCAGCTCACCTGAGATGAAATCAGGCAAAGGAGGTAAATGAAGTCTCCCTTCAGAACTCTAGAGTGCTGACTGGTGTGAAAATTGATTTACTAGTTTATCTAATGTTTAAAAAACTCATTTTATTAAGTTGTAAATCATATCACCCAGTATTACTACATCAGAAGGTAAAATTAATGATAGAGATAAGGGCATTAGAAAAAGCCACAGCAGGGCTACATGACAACATGAAAAACTTGATGAATAGCAGCGCAGAAGCAGTGGCGCAGGGTTCAGATTTAATGTGGATGGTGAAGGGCATCATCCTCTTGAGCAGCCTGGGATGGGTTAGTTCACATTGGCTTGTGGCTTGGTAGCATGAGTGACACAGAGCAATGGTACAGCGAGGAAGTGACATGTGGCATTTGGAAGACCAGAAAAATGAAAATTTGAGGTCAGCCTTGAATAAAAGTGTGTTTTCTTTGCCAGGTAAAGAAACATTATTCAGTAATTCTGAAATCTAAAGAGCCCCCCTCTACCATTAACTGTTTAGAAGTAGCCTAAGAGGAAAGCAAAATCGATGGGTAGGACTAGTGGGGTTATGTTAATTGCAGGTAGCAGATAGACAAGTTTGGGAGTGGAAATTTAACAGTAAAACTTTATCAGAAGGAAAGAAATGCCATCATAACGAGATATATGCTTGCTTCATCGGGAATTTCAGTACCTTTCACAAAGCAAATGTGTTTCCTGTGCTTTATTATGCCAAAGCTCATCCCATGGCAAGAAAAGGGTTGGAGTTACACAGACGACAAAGGGGATCTTTAATGTCAGGTAGAGATGAAGAAGCTGAGGTATAAAGGGTAATGCTTAGAGTAAGACCCTAAGGTACGAACAATTGGGCATACTCAACAGATTGAGCATAGTGCATCATTAGCTCTCAAAGCCACACATTTTCAACACATTGTAAGTCAGGCATTCTTGCCATCATGTCCTCTGACCATGGACCTGTTCTCTTATTATTTTTCTCAGGAACTTGCTCTATCATGGCCAGCTAAGCACAGGGCCCACCTAAAGCTGTAGCCAAAATGTAAGAAAGGTCAATGACTGCTACTCTTTAGAGTTTGGAAATCTTGACTCACATGTTTCACTGAGTCCACATGTGCTGACGAGATCAGAAGGTGTCACTCCACAAATGAGAAAGCAAGACAAGAAAAAACAAACCTCCCCTTTTAATCACTAATGACAGATCTAGAAAATGAACCTGAGCTTTCTCTATGTTTTAATAAGCCTGATCACAACAAATAATCAGTTTGCTGTCTTATTCTCCTTTCAAGGAAGAAATGCTGCCTATATTTTGACTGAATGTGAGAAACAAAGAAAGTTATATATTCTAGGCAGGAAAAATGAATCTATGAGGCATAGGGTAAAATGTACATTTTTCTTTCATGGAAGAAGCTAAAACCACCTAAATAATATATACTAACAACATGGAAGAGAGCAAAGGGGATAGTTAGCCAAATCCTTAACAATGATACAGTATTGGAACCAGTATGAGAGTCTGAAAATGAACCAGTCCATCTGCATATACGATGAGAAGGCTTTGCAGATGCTAACCTTGACATTTTAAAATGTGAGTCAGGCCTCCTGCCTGATTTGAAATGAGCACATTGAAGGCCCAGTGCCTGTGCCGGTCCCCTGGTTTATGAGCGAGATTGAGAAAAGTAGAAATCTTCAGAAACTCTCCTTCTGACCATCGAAGAATCACGCTCACAGGGTGAGACAATCAGGTCTCCTCTCACAAAATAACCACATTCGTATTTCTTTATTCCCGTGGGACTAAGCATTGATTTAAAATGATGAGCAAGCAAGTTTGTATCTTTGAGATAGAAATAAAGTTTTTTAAGCCTTTTATTTCTGTGCTTCATACGAATGATACATACCAGTTCTTCATGCTTAGCTCCATGGTTGTGTGTGAGGGGCTCAATTCAAGGCCACCTAAATATTTAATATAAGTTAAAAGAGTGTGTGGAAATCTAGTCAGTGTCTGCAGTGCTCCAAGCATCGCTTGGCTTTTCTTCAGCACAGGATCTTTTATATCGACTGCAAATGGTGGAGCAGTACACAAACCGGGAGCTCAGGAGTAGACAATAAAATAGAAAATGAGGTGTTGATGAAAATAAAGTTGGAAAAATGAATGTCACAATTAAGGATAGGCAGGGGGATGCCTGGACAGAGACATGTACCTGTGATGAAATGAATGTAGCCGTTTGATCTTGTATATTATGTTGGTCTCTGTATTGAGATTTCCACTCCTTCTTACACACTTTTAGTCACTCTAAATCTCATCATTTATACATAGATTTTAGAGAATAAACTTATACATCTAAAGTTCCTATTTCATTTTTTAAAACATAAGAAACAATGAAACATAGAGATTATAGCAGTCATTAACTTTCATTTATTTATTTATTTGCAACAGATGTTTATGAATGCTCACTATGCATAACTGGAAACAAATGAAACTGAGGAATGAATAAGAGCTCACCACTCCAAGAAGCACAAGTAAAAGTAAACTAAGGTAACAAATAAATAAACTCTATATGATTACAGCTGGTTTTCACCTTGAGAAAGGGGTTATTGGTTAGTTTATCATAGAAAAGATGCTGGGAATTATTAAGTGGTTTCTAAAGAAAAACTGAGAAAAATGACAAGGCTTTGGGTGTTGGGAGCATGGATTTTTTTGGTACCAAGGTTCGAACTCAGGACCCTGTGCTTTCGAGGCAGGCGGCAGAACCACTGAGCTAAATTCCCAGCCTGGGAGCAGGGATTCTTGCAGGAACTAACCCATGAATAAGGCTCCATGCTAAAAAGATGATCTCAAAACAATAACCAGTGCTTTTTAATATGGTTTGCTAATAAATAATAGATTTTTATAAAAAATGTGAAATAAGGGAAAATAATGTAATATCAATGCATGCTGTCTTCATTCTGTTTTATAAAAGTCCTTTCTTATAAAGTGAGAAGAAATTATTTTAACTGTTCGTTCAACTACACATTCTCCTAAATATAATATAATAAAGATTATTCGATGGGTAATTACCCATCAGATTTTGGCTACCTGAACAACAAAGCCAGTTATTATGGAAACTCCTCTTGCTTATACTTTATTGTATTACATGTGGTAGAGGCATGGTCATATTTCAAAATGATTGTACAGTAAATACTGTTGCTAACTCTTTCCTCAGTTTCCAGTGAGAGGGATACAATTGACAAAATGCCACTCAACATTCCTTCCCAGTCTAGAAGGAGCCAAGAGGAGACCTGCGCGTTCATCTGAACTTGACCACCAGAATTCAGGTCTCTGGGAGTTTGGCTGAGGGCAGAGCTGCCCATTAGCGAAGACAAAAGCCCTCAGTTTCCACCCTGCAGGATCGGGCAGCTGAAGCTGGAGACTTTCAGAAAGTGTTCGCACGATATGTTAGTGAATGAGGCTTATAGACAAAAGAAATTCCTGCAGTCCTTTTAATAAAAGCAAGACTATGGACTACCTATATGAAAACAAGTTAATGAATGAGTGAGCTTTCAGAAAAGGAAAATTAAGTGCCTTCAGCTTTTCTGAAACCCAGCATAAGTAGCCTGTTTGGGTTTATACTATGATAGATGTGTAGGACCTACAATAGAAAGTAGAAACTACCTTGATTTCTCATGGATGAGCACTGTTTGTGCAACTATGTAATGGCAGTGCCAGGACTGCAGAGGTCAGGTGATCGGAGCCCAGGCTGTGGGAGGGGCCACTCCAACTTCGTTGTTTGTCGTATGAACAAAAGCAAACTGTGCAGCTCTCCTTCCCTAAGTTAGATCATAATTCAGTATAATAAAATATCGTTTATTTTACTTAACAAGTCCTAATATCTAAGGATTTCCCAAATTAATATTAAATAGAAAAGAGGGACAAAGAGTAAATATTTTTCTCTTGAAACTAATCTTTTATTAACCTGCATACATGTTATTCCAAATATATACATGTAGATCGGCACATATATATGTGCATGGAATGTATAAATACATATATATTATACATGAATGATTTATTATAGAAATATCAGTGTTTCTAGATTACACTGCATACTTGATGAGCTGTCATTAGTGCAGAAAGGATACATAGCGTTTCAACAAAAGAAAAGAATGAGCCTGCCAGAGTATTGCAGTGCTTTGGGCTTTTTTCTTTTTTTTTCCAGCATCCATCCCTGCCAATCTCTGCACTGCCAGTAGGGAAAACCATATCCATGGCAACCAACCGTACCATTCCAACCCACATCAATGACGCCTCCAATCTAAACTGTCAAATATTCTATGCACATCATGTAAAATAGGTCTCTTTCCCCTTATACCTCTGTGCATCTCGTTTCCGTGGCTACATGTTTATGCAAATGAGAATTGTCCTTTCTCTCTCAGGTTGATTGAACACTGAATTTGTTTTGCACCTTGGCAATGCAAAGCCATGCTGTCTTGCCACCTGGTCTACCACATAATTGCAAAAAATTACATTATAATGATAACTGTCCCCAAATTAGCCTGATAACACCATCTACCTGCCTTGTGAGTGAAAGAAACAGTGTGCAATAAAGAAGGATGTTAAAACAAAGTCGAGATAGGGGAATAATGTTTAATTGGCTCTCCAGAGTCTACTAATTTTCAGAATTGGAAACCTAGTGTTTGATTTGTTCTTTTTAGTCAGTGAGAAGAAAAAATATCCTTCATCAATTCTGAATGACAAATCTGCCCATCCTTTTTTGCCTGTGGTTCCAGCCTCCCAGGGAATCTAAAGTGTCATTTCCTCTCTGGAAGAAAGGAAGCACAAAGCATACTAGGTATGTACTCCACATTTTCACTCAGACCTGCTCCAGCTATAAATTCCTCCCAGTCCCCGTACCTGCCTCGTTCCTTTCCTAGCCCCCTCCAAACCTTGCATCAATACCTTTCTTTTAAAGTTAAGATGCAGGATGCTTACAGGATGACACATATTAAAATGAAATAGAGCTGGAAATCCAGAAAGAATTGTCCTTCTCCTGCCCTCACCTCCTTTAATCCACTGCTCTCTACCAGAGTGTCCAGAAGCGACTCTGCTATGGTAGTGGCTTGTTTCTTTTTCAGATAAATCACAATTAAATATTTTGCAAATAATGAAAACAATGAATTGCTTTTCATTAGTTATTTTTAAAATATAATTTACACAGAGATGATAACTTTAAGGACTATTTTCATGTTAATGTTTTTCACAAAAAAGAAGGAAATGGGGGGTGAAAATGTGGTACATGGTATATTTCCCCAGAGTGTAAATGACAAAATAAAAGATACTTAATTCTAGTATGATAAATTTGAGGGTTTATTTTATTTCTCCCTGCTTAATACTTCTCTCCCTGCAAAACAGATCCTGCAGTATTAAATTAAAAAAGAAGAAAATTTTTGTGCAACTTTATGAATTTTGGTTGAGAGTTTCTAAAGATACTCACTTAGTCAACTTTCAGTAGATTAGGAAGAAGCAAAAGTTACAGAGGCTAAGATCTTTTGTTTTTCAATTTAATAGATGATCCGTAAATGTGTTCTGGCCAAAGATAAAAACATGAAATATCCAAGGACAGATTTTTTTTTTGGTCATCTTTTGTCCCATCTGCCTCTCCAAACTCTACACACCTTTTAGGGTTGAGCTGAAAGCATACTCCCTGCCTGCCTATGTTCCTGACTAAAAAGGTAACAAATTGGTGGTTCCTTCTCAATTCTCAGGTTACATCAGCGCCACTTTAGCATTTTATTAGATGCCATTTCCTGTTTGTAGGTCTTACTCTGACAAGATTGTAAACCTCGGGCAGAGTTGAGGAAAAATAATATCGTATCGTTCCTTTTGTATTCCTATCCTTAAAGTAAACATTTTTCTCAGTCAAATTGAACGCTAAGTCTTGATTCTTCTTGAATTTAGCCAGAGACATTTAGACAGTGAACAGCTAATAGATATGCCTTAGGTCATGGCAGAAGAGAAACTAACTTTTAGCTAAGTGTTCATTATGTTCAAGAAATCGTGTCAAATATTTTCCATTGGAAACAATCTTTTTTCCCTGTTAAAATTTGTTTTCAAGTAACATTATATTTGCAAAACCAACAATATTTGAAAGAAGACATGACACCCTTAGTAATGCAGTCTGATTGTTATGTCATCACAAACTGATAGGTCTTCCACTACCTCAGCAGCTATTATGTATAGTAGCTGCCCTCTTCCTATGGTGCCTTGCCCCTCCCCTGGGTGATGTCATGCCAAGATGGTTGCTCCCACCAAAGAATAAACCCTTCCTCCCAGCATGCCCCTGGTCCCACCTAGAGAGT
>NW_004624743.1:7134510-7153057 GCF_000247695.1 Heterocephalus glaber | reverse complement strand
AAAAGACTCTCCCTGCCCCAGCCATATTGCTTTTGTCTCTCCTTTGTTCAGAGACAGCCCGGCAGATCTATTCCCCTAATAAAGGCTTGTTGTGGCCTGGTCTGGTCTTGGTCTTCGGCACTTTTACCTGACACAAACATTGTTTGCTGAGCAGTTTGTGGTTCTTTGGGAATCACTAAGAAATAAAATAACTAATTTTATAAATATTACAATCAAACAGGATGATAAATATATATAATCACAGATGATATGAATAGTTTAAAACCATGTATGTCTCTTAACATCAGTTATGCCCATATGATCACCCCATAGATTCAGTAAATGTAGTATTTAAAATGTCCAAGTATTTTGGAAGACTAAAAAGAATCATCCATGGAGTTATGTTTTAGAAAAAAAAATACAGATTAACAGTTTGAATCAGATTTATCTGAGATGATGAATATTTAAGAACCTGAATCTTGCATTAAGTGAATTATTTTTAAATCCTAAGTTCTGTGTTCTTCATCAGCGCCTACTCTGTTTCCAGGTTGGAGCTTCTTCCTCTACACACACGTCCTCCCAGAGCAAGACACCTGCATTTAGAATTTCATCTCTCCAGGGATCCCACGCTGAGGTCAGCTAATTTTCTCTGTACAAGTGAAATGGAGGAACAAAACATTCTTTTCCCAAACCTAGAGCCCAAAACCTCTACCTATATACCACAAGGGACAAAAAAGCTTCTTTATGCCAATGACTAGAAGTTGCCTCAATTCTCTTACTCAGCTTTTGCACCTACATATTTTACACTGCTTAGATTTCTCCTGCAAAAGACATTGTCTCTAGACTCACTGAAGAGTAAAATAAGCCAACAACAACCAATAACCAGAAAACTGAAAATCCATCAACAAAGACCACCTACTTTCTTGTGAAGTAGTAATACTATCATTGAATAAACGATAGTATCTTTTGACGAGACACTATGTTCCAGTTTTAAGCCCATTACATAATTTAAATCACTTACACTTCACAACAGTTTTATAAATTAGGTGCAATTATAAGACCTGTTGTAAAGATGAGAAAAGGAAGCCGCAGAGAGAAATCCAAAATCGTGCAGCTAGCAAGTAGTAGCCTGAAGAATCTTGCTGTAAAATCTACAAAGCAATGATGTGTTCATTTCTATGCTATACGATTTTTCAAGAAATATTATTTTTGATATCATAATAAAATTGTAACAGTAAAAAGAAAACTCTTAAAAATTGTAATAGTCTGAATTTCTGTCCTCATAGCTCAACTTCCCTTTTATTTTAATTGTTCACATAAGCATAAAATCTTCTCTTGGGGAGAAAAATCCTTTCTGAAGCACTTCAAGATGGGAAACATTATTTTTTTAAAATCCATTTATTAGTACATATTTGCAGTACAAGATGTTTACATTTATCTTAAAGAGTGGCTACGTGTATTTAACATATTTGATTCTTTTTATTCCCCTTCCTATCCTTCTCCCTTCCTCTGTCTAGATCCTCTTCCTCCATTTTCATCATTATTATTTTTTTAGTTCGTGTTTATGACAGAATGATTGCATTCATTGTGCGTAGTTGGTACATGTAAATGACGCATCGTAAATCATTTTATGTCCCCCTCCCCCCTCCCTCATCCTCCTCCTTGGTTCTCTTGGTCCTCTGTCCATTTGTGAAATACCACATGGTCTCTCTCATGTGAGAAATCAAAATACAAGTAAAGAGCAAAATAAAGGACTGATAAAAGGAAACAGGGAGATAGATCTTTTACAAATGAGAAATGCCAAAAATGATTTAGAAGACCACTGGTGATGTTTTTTACATTCAGATATGCATTTGTTCATTCAGTCACCGAGTTAACAAATATTGCACACTTAATAAGTGCTGGGTACATTTTGGGCTCTGCTTATTCAGTAGTAAGCAAAAGAAAGATCGTGCCCTTGTGGAATTCACATTATAGTAGGCGAGACTGAATAGGAAGGAAGGAAGGGAGGAAAGAAGGAAAGAAGGAAGGAACGGAGGAAGGGAGGGAGACCATATAGTGAAAGGTGCTCTGAAGAAAACCAGAAAGGACAGAGGGCCCTGCTGTTTTATTAGGCCAGTCCAGGTCCTTTTGTAAGCCATTCTTCCTAGAAGGCTCCACTCTGTTATTCCCTAACTCTCCATGCTTTTTTGTATTCCTTTATAAGCTGTTTTAATATATGTTTCTGTAATTCTACATAAGCCAACTCCACTATTAGAAAAGGTTCAGTTATCACCTACGTACTGATGATACTTAATTTTCCTGACCTACCCTGTCCAGTGGGTGGCCACTAGCCACATATAGCTTTTTTTTTGAGTGCTTGAAATGTGGCTATTACAAATAAAGTACTCTATAAGCATAAAATACATACTGAATGCTGCAGAATTTGATGAAAAATAATGTAAAGAATCTTGATAATTTTATATTGATTATATATTGAAATGATAATTTTTGGTATATTGGATAAATAAAATGTATTGTTAAATTTTATTTCAGGGTTGGGATGTAGCTCAGTGGTAGACTTTTTGTCTGGTCTAGCAAGTGTGCGGTACTGAGTCTGATCGCTAGGCCTGAAAAAAAATTATTTCATCAGTTTCTTTTACATTTTTAGTATAGCTACCAGAATGCTGGGCTTACAGTGGTACCTCCCATGGTATTTTTATGGGAAGTGCTGATACAGCCATTAATGTCCTTTAGTAGCATACTTTGCCCAGGGCCTGGCCGCTAATGTGTCAATAAATTTTATTAAATAAATAAATGTATGTATAAAGCCAAAATCCCTTATAAAATGGAATAAAGTTTACACGGAATGTGAATGTGGCACATAACTTCCCTGTGGGATGTTAAAAATAATGTGCTTAGATGGAGAGAACTACTGTATTCGGAATGAAAGGGCTCCATTAAGAAAGTCAACAGCCAGAAGGTGACCTATGCATTTTAAAAATCACTGTCAAGCTCTTTCCTATTTTTCTTTAGACATTAACAAAATGACCTGGAAATTCAACTGGAAAATTAACTATGGGAAAATGAATCAGGAAAGATTTGAAACAGGATAATTATAGGAAATCATAACTAATCAACCTTTAAAACAAATGATAAAACTTTAGAGATTAAAACAGTATGAAGCTTGTGCCAAAACAAATCATTGAAACAGAACCAAAAGTTCAGACATAGACAAAGCTGAAAATATGAATTTAGAGTAGTATATAATAAAGGTAACATTTAGAATCAGTGAGGAAATGATGTATAATTTGATTTTTAAAAACCTGTTGGCATAATAACTAACCATTTGATGAGAATAAATTTAGAACCTTATGCCCCTTCATATAAAATTAATTCTCAGGATGACTAAAAGATAAGTACAAAGAATGAAATTTAACCGCATCAAGAGAAAATATAAATTATGTGTATAGGTGACAAAAGCTCTTTTAATTAAAATTTCAGGGAAAATTAAAACATTTAACTAAGTAAATGTATCAAGACATTTATATGGGGAAGAATAACACAAAGTGCAAGGGAAAATGGCAAACAGGCAAATTGTGGCTGTTTGACAGAAAAGGTTTAATAACTTTAAGATAGAGTATCTCACAAATTATCAGTAAGATGGACATAGCCACTAAGAACGTGCACACAGCATATAAATAACCAACTTTAAAAAACCAGATGTGTAAGTAAGTGATGGACAAAATATGATGAAATTCCACGTCAGTAGTGATAATAACCATGAACATAAGACTAAATGTCCTCTCGCTTCACTGGTCATCCGGCCTCTCAAAGGGTGAAAGAAGAAGATGTGCGGTATGATTGGGACCAAAAAGAAATGCACTCTTGCAGATTGCTGGCAGGAGTAAAATTAGTAGAAATTTTCTAAAGTATTAAAGAAAGAAATGTTTTTAATTCAGAAACAAGATTTTCAAAAGGGTTTCCCATAAGTCAGGTGGATTTATTTAAAGCTGAAAATATGAAGTTGTGACTATCACGATATTACTTACATGGGAGGGATGGAAAACCAATGTACAGCCGCAGGTTGTAGCAGTCGTGTGTTACATAAGAAAGCCTCTATCAACAATGGACTCCATGTATGACAGTGGTTCCACAAGATTGTATCGCCTAGCGACATCTTGGCCGTGTTCATTCGTATAAATACACCCTGATATTTGCACGCCACAGTTGCCTACTGACGCATTTCTCAGAATGCATCCTTGTTCCTTATGAAACACTTGTACCGGAGTTACTGGCACGTCTACTGCAAGGGATTTTACTTAATCATTAAAAGTAGGTAGTCCATCTTCATTGGTCAACATTTAACATCAGACCTAAGTGCTACAAGTAGTTTCCCAAAGAGAAAATCTTCTCTAATCCCACGTCAAAGACACATACATTTCACCTATACATACTAAAAATAATCTAGAAAAATATTCTCCAAAATGCAACTGATGATTATACTCTCGTAGGGTTATGGGTATGCATTTCTTCTTGCTTTCTTTTTTGCTTCTAATTTTTCTGCCTAAACGAGAGAACTGTAAACAATTTAAAACGCAAATACCTATCCTGAGACGATTTACAGCCATGCCAGAGGCTCTGTTTCTCCTGTGGTCGGAATTCTCGTGCTGGGTTTCTCTTTCGCTTCCTGACACACTGACGCCTCCCGCCTGGAAAGGCCGCAGCTCGTTCATACAGGCCCTCGCCAAGGAGCCTCAGACTTGGGGTCCAACCTGCCTCAAGCACACCTTGCTGGGCCGCGCTCAGAAAAATCGGGTGGCGTTGGCACTGGGCTAGAGAGGACGCCTGCGCTCACAGGGCGGGCTGGGGGCCTTTTTAAAATCATTTAGGGTCTCCCTGCGCTCTGACTACAGACTGGCGCACGTTGGACTGGGAAGGGAATTTGGCTTCAAGTTGTTTACCCTACTACGTAGGAAACAACAGTAAGAGTTTTGCTGATTTAAAGAAATACTTGTTTTCAAGAGAAACTTGGGAGATACGTTGGCCACCTTCTTCTTCTTGTGCATGTGTTAGAAAAATGAGGTTCAGAGAATTTATATGATTTTTCTGGGGTTGAAATATGAGGATTCAAATTCAGCTATTTTTCTTTCAAACCTGAGGCCTTGTTTCATTTTAGCACACGAATTTCCACACCTGTTGTTGAAGGGCAAAGCCTTTGAAGCGTATTAAAAGCAGAAAACCCAAACCCTTTGATTCCAAAATATGAAAGATAAGAAGAAAGTACAGTCGACTCCCATACACAATATTTTCCCCCTTTATTTTTATTTTATGGTAAGAAACAGTACAAAAGAGGAGGGAAAGAAAAAAAAATCCTTTAAAACTCCTCAGCAAACTATTTTCTAAGTTACTTCTTGCCCAAGAAGATTGTGTTTTCAATTACTGGGCAAATAAAACTGGAATAAATATACTGGGAAAGTTTCTGATTGCTATGTATTACGGATGCTTTATGAGAAAGAGAACCCTAAATTAGAGGAAAATACATAGGATAGAGTCCGGCAAAATAGACTGCTCATCTCATTCATCTAGTGTTCTTCAAATAGAATGGAAATTACCATTAGATTTTTTAAATGATAATATTCCTTGTATTTTAGAAGCTAACAGGGAGGCAGAAGTGGTCCAAAATGCCTGCAAATCAGAGTTTTCTGCTAAAGCCTTGATAAAACCATATTTAGTGTAGTAATTTTCTAGTTCTGAATGAACTTCTTAGTGAATGAACATCCAGGCCCGCAGCACGATCATATTCCATGAATATCACTGCCAAACTATCTCTGTTGTTGTTGGTGTTGTTTTTGGCACATCAACGGACTAAAAGTCCCTGTGACGTACAAGAGCTGATTAAAAATAAAGTGTGTGTTAAAATTTTTAAAATCCTTACAACAAAAGAGGCATTGCCGTTAATCCTCCTCAAAATATTCCCCCTGCTTCAAAAACACTTTTCCCGTCATTGTTGCTGCTTTCTGAAGCAGTTCTGAAAGTCTTCTTTTGTGAGTGTCTTTTCAAGGTGTGATCAAAATACGGTGAATGCTGCTGCCAAGTGCCATCCAATGGAAAGGCAGCTCATAAAAACATTACAGTGTGTCCTCCTCATCCACTTTATTACCATATTTCACACTGTGCAACTTCTGGCTCTCCCTCAAAATCAAAATAACCATTAAAATAAACATTTCAAATCAATTCAGGTCAAGGAGGCATTCATGACAGCGTAAAGGCACTCAGAGGACTTTGAGAACTGCTTCAGACGGTGGCAAGAATAATGTGATGTGTGTTTAAAGCAAGGGAGAGGATTTTGAGGGGGATTAATAGCAATGTGTCTTTTATTATAATAAATTTTTTAAAAAAATTTAAGCATTCATCATAGTTTTCAATCACACCTTGTATGTTAATATAAAATCTTCTCTGTTCAACATTTGCATAAGCAACCTAGACAGCATTTCGGTCATAGCCCTTTCATATTTGACACCAATTACTGCACCCTTTGGGGTGCTGCCAGATTTTTCCAGCAGATAGTTTAAGTTTTCATTGCTAATTGAATTGGCACATGCTTGGCAAATAGTTACATTTCCTTTCTCTTGGTTGATTCTTAAATGAGCTATCAATGGAAGGTCAATAGTAACTTCCCTCAGGTCTTCCATGGCTATGAGACTGGTCAAGTTTTCTGAAATGCTAATCAATTTAAGATTATTTCATTTGCCTTCTTCATATGAAAGTTATTTGGCATACAGACCAGTGGTTCTGCAAACTGTTCTTTAATGAATGATAAACATTTGTTCTTATTAAAATGTAGTATGTAGTAGAAAATTTGAAAGAGAAAATTAAAAAATCACAGTGACTGCAGTAGTGGGACCATTATTGCGTTTACTATCACGTAGTCTCTTATTAATGAGTCTTCATAAAAATATTTTATACTTTTAAAAATGTGTGGCACCCCCTCTTGGCTCTTAGACAGACATAATTTTAGAAATCACAATCTTTGGTTCATGACACACCTTATGTAGTGTTCATGTAAGACCCTCCTTACTTATTTGAAATACTATAAAGTCCCTCCTAAATTCACCAACATCTCTCTGAGTGTTAGGAGCTTGACATTAACCTATAACAAATACTACGTCTCCCTCCTCATGCCATGGCATTACCCTATTGAAGGGAAGTTATTCAAAATTCTGTTATCATTGCTTCACTATATATATGTATGTATGTATATATATATATGAATATACCACATTTATATATGTTCCCAACATGCGTATATTTTATTTGTGACTTTATAAAAGTTAAGCATATACCATGTAAACTTTTGTAATTTATTTTTCATTTAATGATCTTATCCTAAGATTTATTCCCAGTTCTTAACTCTCTAGGTCACTTGTTATGATCTTTGTATAATAACCCGCTGAGAATAAACCACACTTTGTTAATCTAGCCTCATTGAAGTGGACATTTGGGTTGCCTTCTTTATATTCTACATAACTATCACTTTTAGTAGTTTCATGATATTCAATCAATTACTTTAATTAGTTTTCTATTTTCAAAATTTAGTTGCTATACTTTGTTCTACTGATCAAGGTTGGAATGAGCACTTTGTACCAATAGATTTTCTTTCTTTTTTTTTTTTTTGGTACCAGGGATCGAATTCGGGACCTTAAGCTTGTGAGGCAGGCGGTGGAACCACTGAGCTATTTCCCCAGCCCCAGTAGATTTTCTGCACTGTATGTTATACTTTAGAAAATGAGAGATTGAATTTTTAGTCCAAAAGATATGAACATGATATGTAATTGCCATTTTCAATTTGCTGACTTTCAGCAATTGTACAATGACTATGTCTGTAAGCACTGCCATCTGATTTTCGTTGTTAATTTAAAAGATAGTTATTTTTTCCTTTTTAGATCTTACTGACTTGAATCAGTTCATGAACTAATATCAACATTTTACCATGGAACGTCAGGTGTAGAAACTTGTCTGCTGACCTGGTAGTTTTTCCTCTAATAGACACAAAGCTAAGCTATTAAGAGTGACTTATAATCTGGTTTGAAAGTGCACTTTGAAATTCTGAATGTAATATATTATCTGCAAATATTGTTTGTTACTAGAGTGATTCTCATCTTGCAAATAAGAAACCTGAAGTTTGAAGAGAATGAATACTTTTCTGAAAATTATTCAGTTGATTTTCCATCACACTACGATGCTTTTGGATTGATCAAATATAAAATGGACTATTGAACGTTTTATTTTATTTTCATTTGAATAATCTCTAAATTCCTGTATGATGTACAATTTACTCTTACAATATAATACTTAAATATGTATCTATTGTTTAATGTTGATTTTTTTTCAAGAGGAACTGTCTCTTTTTCTTATTGACCCTTCTCTCTTGAATTCATCCCTCACAATGTGTTGAGTAATTTTCCAATACAGACATGTTTCACTGACTTGTCAGATGTGTACTCTTTCTACGTTGAGACACTTCTTTACTATTCCTGAAATTGAAGCATTATTAACTACATAGTTTCAATATCTTATTTTTGACATACTTTTTTTCTCTCGTGTCCCCTGTGCTCCACAATATTAACTACAGTTCATACCACACTGTGGCTGTCTTAGTTCCTTTCTCCTTGCTGAGACACAATACCTGACACCTACAACTTAAACGAGGAGAGGTTTATTTTGGCTCCCACTTTGTAGAGGGTTCAGTCCATAGTTGGCTGGCTCCACAGCATGACAGCATGGAATAGGGGCCTGGCAGAGGAGAAGTGCTCATAGCATGGGAGGCAGGAAGACGCAAGACATCAAGGGAGAAGGGAGAGAGCTAAATTGTTCCAGGCCATGCCCCAGTGAACACCTCCTCCCACCAGACTTCACCTCCCAATATCACACTAGCTATAGATTCATCAGTGGAGCAATCTACCCATGAGTACCACACCCTCACTATCTAATCACCTCCCCAAAGCCTTGGGGATGAGTGCAGGAAGCTTTGGGAGGAGAGCTATATATATAAACCATAACTGAGGTATAATACACATTGCTGTGCTTATGCAATTTAAGTAAGTTTTTGTCACAATTTTCATACCCTAGGAATCATCCCACTGCATAGCCAATGGAAACAGTAAAAGGACATTCTTTTTCAGACTCACTCAGTGGCCACAACACATAGCCATTCTCTTCTCAATTATCACAACACCAGACAATTATTGTTCAGCCTGATTCATCCCTGACAAAGCAAACATGCATCTAAGACTTGTTCTTGCTGATTAAAGTCGGTGACTTACACATCATAACTGCAAATTCCCACTTTTTCCCTCCAAATTGAGTTGCCTGATCATTTCTCTGCTGGCTTCACTCTGCCTACTCCTATAAACAGTTGCCAGTTTTTGTGGCCTTGTACACAAACAGAGCTCCAGGTGGATTCTTCCATTGTGTATCCCTATACTGGACAAGTTCACTTTTGTCTTGCTTTTCTTGACTTTCACTTGGAACAATTAGTTTTTGGAACAGTTTCGTTAAATAGAAGCCTGCCCATGTGACCTATTCTCCTTGTTTTCTCCTTCTGACAGAGCAATTTCTTTGGCTATAGAAAGATGAATTCCATAGATTCATCAGATAAAAGATTCTCGCCCTCTTTCTCAGCAGCTGAGCTACAGCAGACATTTAGTTAGTAAAACATTTTCCTATATTAAGTATATCCTTTCTTTACAGCCCTGACAATGTATGCATTTCCAGGAACATGGGTTGATTTTATGAGCACAAAAGATGGAAGATGAAGCCTTTAATACATTCTTCCTAATGCTCAGGCTATTCTCCACTGTAACACATAATGCATTTTCTCAAGGACTTTTCTGTATTTTACAAATAAAAATGGAGGGCATTTGGTAGACATGGAATTTGACTCGCAGAAAGCTAAAATAACCAAGCTGAGGTCAAGCAGGCAGTCCCCAGCCAATTTTGTTTAGAACCTTGACCTTCTAACTGTCCTTTGCTCTAACATTATGTAGAATTTATTTTTTTTAGAATCCAGCCAGAAAGAAGAGTTTTCACAGACATTTGATAATAAACTGTAGACTCCAACTCATCTTGATATATAAACTATCGCCTGTCAATGCCAAGGAAAGAATATCAAGGAAGAAATTCAGCTCTATTGAAACACCATCACCATCCATTAACTCTACAAGAAAGGCAGACCACTTTAAACTGTTAAATTCAGAGAATTGTGAACTTCTTAGGGATTACGTGAGTTAAAATGCTAATTTTAAAATGTGTTGCTTGTCTCTCACATTTTTCCCCTGAAATTATGAGTACTCACTGGTTATATTCTTGGGAATGAATTTTTAAAAGAAAGTCTTATTTATTACATAATGTATTTAAACAAGGGCAATAATAGTACCTTTCCAGCCACACCTCACATGGTTTCATGGGAGAAATAATTTCAAGATCCAGATTTCCATACCAACATCACTTCAAAAGCAGATGTGACTGGTTTTGACAGTAGTAGCAGCTGCATAGGAAAAGGCCAGGTGATAGAAGAGGTGCAGAGGGGCACAAGTTTCAAAACTAGTCTCTTACTTCTGTATTTCTACCATACAAATGACAATTTTTCTATCTGCTTCAAGGATGCCAAGCAACTCCAAATGTTCTCTGAATGGAGAAGAGATAAGAAGGTTCTCTCAAATGGAGCTGTAGGTGCCAGTCATCTCTCATTCCACATATAGACCTGCACTTTGTGCAAGAGAACAGTCTCCTTGCTGGTGGGATGAGACCCAAGATAGCACACAGGAAGAAAGTGTAACAGAGAAATGATGGCAGGCCAAGGCCACAGTCTGGGTAAGGAGCATCTTAATTTGTAGAAAGTACACTACTAGAAGTCATGGTAAGAAGGAAAAAGAATGAATGGTGAAGATTAGTCAATCCATGCCTTTACTACTCAACTGGGAAAGTCTGCTTAGATCCTGCCTTTTCACACCTATGCATTGAATTCAATGATGTCTCAATGCCCTTTTAGCTTTCAAATGCTACCTTGTGCTACAAGCATGCATAAACAATGCAGAGCTGGAGAGGAAGTGAACACAACATGGCGGAGATCTAGGGTTGGGGAGATGAGAGTCTGCTAAGAAAGTAACGTCATGACTGGGCCACAACCCGAAATAGAGACCGAAATGGGTAGTAGGATTTAGAAATAACATAGAGCCCATGTTCATTAAAAACCATGTTTCTTTAAACTGCTTCTAGGGAGGCTTCATGAAGGAGCTGGCACCAAGTACCAGAGTATTGAGCCAGACCACTTTAAACACCATCTTGTCTCTGGTCAGGACTTATATGGACAAGACAGTTGCAGTGAACTCACAAGTACAAAGCAAGTAGAATCAGACCAAATTATGCGGTAGTAAAGTTTTCAAAATTATTCCTACTCTGTTTTTTTTTTTTTGGATTGCCCCCTTTGGGCTTTGATGTTTCTACATACTGTTGAGAATTATTACCGTAGTAAGTTATTGTTTCTGATGAAAACAAGTCACAATCCTTGAGTATGATGGGAACAAGATACAGTTGACTTACGGTCATAAGAGAAGCAGCACAGTGCCTGAAATCAGGCAAAAACTAGTTTTTCTCAAATTGTTATAAAATTTTGTTTAATTTTTTCATAAAAAATTTAGAATACTTAATTTTTTAAGCCCAATGTAGAATTTGGTTATGTGGCCCATCTGCAGAGAGTTAGTAGATAGATTAATAAGTAGATTTAATCTACTTAGCTGATAAATGAATGTGTACACTGTATATATCCAAAAGATTATGAGAAGTTATTATAATAATTATTGATAATATTTACTACTTTTATCAATGATCTTAAATGTATCATTTTATAGTTCTACTTTACAGTTTCAAAAACAGGTTCAAAAATTATAAGAATAATTTTGTGAAGGCAAATGTTCTTCCAAGGCAAAACAAAATATTAATATCTTACCAAAAATAATTTAGCAAGAAATTTCATTGTATATAAAAAGAATTATTGTTATAATAAATGATTAGATCCTCAAGTACTTATTGATTATATCTTCACAAGTAAAATGAGAGAATAGCAGATAAGAAAGGAATGTATTTAAATATATTGGTATATTATATCATGAATGATTCCAGTGTTTCAAATCAGTTCATGTTGACCTTTTAGAAACAACCCTAGAAAATATTTTGTGTGTCTCTAAGATAAAGGTGATTATTTATGGGATTGTACTGCATTGTTGTATGTATAATATACTTCAGTAGGTAGGTGATTGTCTACCAGTGAAAATCAAGAGATCAGAAATTGAAAGTAAATAAAAAGGCATGGCTTGTTGCTTAACACTTGGTAAGAATACTCCTATTACAAAGAAACACAAGAAGTTAATCAATGTGGAAAATAATTTAAATCTAGAAACACATTTTTCAGAATCTAAATATTTGAGATTTCCATTTCTAAATTGCCTTTGATTAATATGAGCGGCTAAGAGGGCTGCATGGAATGTTCAAGGACACTGATACTTAGGTTCTAGGAAGCTGAACCTCATGTTTAAAATTTTAAAATGCACACATTTTAATAGCTGATGCAGTAGGTGAAAGTTTTGATAATATCTGATATACAATTATAGACTTCAATGTGACAATTATCTCCACCATATATGAGTAAGAAAGACATTCAGTAGAAATAAAAGTCATGTTTCTCTATTGGATCTGACAGGAGCTATAATATCAAAGAGAAATTTGGGGTGGAAAATAGAAATATGAAATTAAATTATAAAAAAAGTTTCAATTATAAAATGGAGTATTTAGTCATGTCAAATTTAAATGGAAAGACTCTAAAAATTCTGATGAGCTATACGTGATTTTACAGTGTATGGTGATGATGAAAGCATGATGTCATTTGGGTATTAATGCTCCAGGATGGAGAAAATTAAGCAAGTTCTTATTAAGAATCTAAAATAAAGCCAAGCACAATGGTGTACACCGGACCCTTGAGATATGACCAGCCTGGCATACGAACAACTGGGGTTATGACTGGAATTTTAGTTTTAACTTATGACCCAAGTCTCGAGTTACAACCCAAATGTCAGCTGCTTGTGCTTCCAGATAGTCTCAGATACAGATTTAACCATTAAAGAGTTCTGGAAGGAACATTACAAAATCATTTCTTAAGAAATCCTGGGCTAATGTCTAAGGACACTGACACCTGTCTGTGTACAGGAGAGAGACTTTGAAGGCTGTGTAGAGGAGCCTAAGCCTTCAATTGACCAACCTGAGTTATAACCAGCCCTTATGAACGAATTGAGTTCTTAAGTCAAGGGTTCACTGTACACCTGTTATCTTAGCTACTCCAGAAAGAGGCAGAAGGATCACAAGTTTAAGTCCAGCCTGGGAAAATTAGTGAAACTTTGTCTCAATATTTTTAAAAAGCGCTCTGGGGATGTAGGTCAGTGGTACAGCACTTGCATAACAATTCCATTACTGGAAACAAGTGAAGGGAGGGAGGAAAAGAAGGAAGGAGGGAGAGAGGAAAGAAAGAAAATGGAAGGCGGATGGAAGGAGGGGAGAAAGGACGGAAGAAGGGAGGGAAGGAAGATAGGAAGGAAGAAGGATGGGAGAGAAGGAAGGAAAGGGAAAAAAAGAATCTGACATGAGACTGGTACAATTAAGTCCTTACATATCTATTTTAATTCTCCTTGACAATATTGCAAACAAAAAATCAGATTCTAAAACATCAAGCCATTTACCTTACATGATGAAATTAGTTCTTCTAGTTGCATGAAAGAGATCTTTGGTATGCACAGGATATCTACAAGTGGTCCGTATGTTCTTCTCAGCATTGTAGGGCTTTTAGAACTTGAAGAATTATGCCAATGAGAAAGGCAAAGTTCATCTATTGACTAGACTTTTTAGTTGGAACAAGGCTTAAGTTTTGTCATTTGATCTTGGGCAGGTTTCATTAACAATTAGGGCCTGTACTTCAGTTTCCTCATCTATACAATGGAAAGCAGAAACTTACCTATAGGGTTTTCAGGAGAAATAAGTGACTTTAAGACACATCAGGTGCTTGCAAATAATTGAATTACTATTACTATTGATTATTATCATGATGATCATCTTTTAATTGTTTCATTGTTTAAATGACATTTCTGTATTATAATAAAAAGGAAAGGTGTTGAATAAATCACTATTGCTACTTGTTTTGGAAAATTAAGGCTTTCAAGAGACAAGACTCAAAGTGGCAAAGTGATGTCACTGGAAGTGATCTGTGAAGTCAGCTGAAACATTCTATTTCAGACCATCAGGCCAGGTAGGCAAGACTTTAAAAGGATTTCGCATAAAATTAGAAAGTGAATTATGAAGTATTATATAAACACATTTCTATTTTTAGGATTGAAAAGATAACCTATCAATTCCATCTTTTTGGCCCAATTCTGTTAAACAGATTCTGGACAATTAACAATTATTTTTCATGATTTTTTACTTCAGTGTCCTTACTGACTCAGCTAACTGCGTGTGCAACATTACCCTCACAGGGAAGAGGTTACTTTTCAGTTTTCTATGAAGGTAATCTGAAAAGGTGAAAGTAAAGTATGGGCATAAAAGAAGTGGTAAACAAGGAAGCCATGAGCTTTCCCACACTGCGAATGCAGAGTTTTAAAAACCTGTAGACAAATGACACCGTAAATATGTGACACTGATTCTTAAAACCTGATTGTAGGAGGGAAAGCTTCAAAGCAGATTATCTGTAGGTTTCTCAAATAACCTTTCAAGCAAAGATATCTTAGGACACCTGAGAAAAATGAGACAGCAGTTTGCCACAGATAGATCCTCATCTGCTTGCTTTACTCAGATATATGGAGGAGACCACTGGTCCTCATTCTTTGGCCTGTCTCTCGATTCAACTAGTTTCTTTTGTTGACATACATAAAAACCAGTGGAGGATAATACAGTTGAAACAGATTGGTCAGGATATGAGGAGGAGTTTTGTGAGTAAGTGTGTCATACATGCAGCAAGATGTGTGACATATATGAATTTTTAAAATAAAGCAGTATTTTAAATCTTCATTTATCAGGAAACTGCTAGCCTTACATTAGTAAGACTATTTAATGGAAGCAATGGCTTAGAAGGAGATAAGAGGATGAGTGTAAAATAACTGTTCATATCTGATTAAACACACCTTTAGATGATTGGTGTTATTAATAATCACATTTGGAAATACTGGAGTTGTACTTCTTGAATAGGAATACAATGCCAATGTTTATGGAAATTAATGATTTAAACACACTTCTGAATAGTATGTGTTATGGCTTGTGTCTAGATGTTCCCCCAAAGCCTCATGCAGTTGCAGGTGGGACTTTTTATGAGGTGGCTGAATCTAGACCGTGTGAGGCTGGGATTTAGGGCAAGTGATTACTAAATCATGTGAATGATTAGTTTGGCACCGCCTTAATTCCAGGAGTCTGGATGAGATAAAAGAGGGAGAGAGACCCTGTTAAACTCTCTTGTTTCTTTTGGTTGCCATGAACTGTTGCCCCTCTGCCACCCCACCTTGGAGCCAGCCATAGACTGAAACCTCTATGAGCTGGAAGCCAAATAAACCTTTCCCCATTTAAGTTCGGGTGTTGGTTTTTTTGTCTCACCAACAAGAGAAAAGTAACTAAGACAGTATTCTTAGCAAATTGTAAGAGTCAAAGTGATGAAACAGACTATTTTTGGCAATTATTTCCATAAAAAGACATTGACATTAAGGAAATAATAAAAACAATAAAATGAAAATCTCTGTTCTCAGAGTTCTGCATTAGAAGCAGCTTTGCTTTATGGAGATGACATCACAAGCTCTGCCCCTCACTGTCCAAAGAGCTTCTCACAGGAGATGGATAAGCTTCATAACCGCAAAAGTTCATAGATTATTTTAACATCAGGTCTTCCCGGAATTTTTTCACTGATTACTAAAAATAAGCTGTCCCTCCTCTGTTTCCTAAAAGAAAGTTCTCTGTGCTCATTACAGCTCATCTGATGGGGGCAGAAACTGCCTCATCATGCATTAAGCTTTTACTTTATTAGCCAGATGTTGTGTTGGTTCCTTCACGAGAGTCTAGTGAGTCCACTTCACCCTCCTCTGCCCACAGCAATGTCTGCACTAAGTAACAAGATGGAAAAATGAGGTGGCATGCTCAAAGTGAGATAAGGAATTGACACTGTCATCATAGAAGGATGGATTATATAGCCTTGGAGTTTTTTTTTTTAACTGTGCAGATATAAGATAAAATAAAAAGAAATATTTCAAATAGATTTGGGGAGAAAAATCTACCACACATTGAACATCTGTAACCTAAATATCTGCAATCCAAAATGGTCCAAAATTCTAAAACTTTTTAAGAGCCAATATTATACCACAAGTGGAAAAAAGCTGACAGCAGTAGCAGACAGCCACAACTTAAAATAGGAGAGGCTTAATTTGGTTTACAGTTTTAGGAAATTCAGTCAATGGTCAACTGATTCAAAGGAGAAAGATCATGGTGGAAGGGCATGGCAGAGCAAAGATGTTCAGTACATGATGGTTGGACACAGAGCAAATGAACAATGCCAGAGAGGAGGGGATGCGGGACTAGATAAGGACCCCAAAGTCACACCTCTATGACCCACCCAGACACACCCAGAAATGTGACGCTCTATCCTCCAGATGGACCCCAAAGCCAATTAGGATAAAATTCCACCTTATCTGTCACATTCTATCCCTTGTCAACTTCATACCAACATATCTATCTCCTCAAGCCATACTAAATATCTAAGTAAACAAGGCCATAGTTCCAGCTAGCATGATACAATTATCCTGCATATAAACAAAGCACAATAATCTTTTCCTCAAAGTATCAGTAGACCCAGCATTGGTAAAAAGTCCAAGTATCCTCTGAGCCTCAAGACACTCTTAGCTACGAAGCTCTGTAAAAACCAAAAACAAGTTACAGAATCTCAAGTTACACTGGCACAAGATAACTATTTCTTATTTAAAAGGGAGGAATAAAGGGATAAATAAGAATAGAGCCAAAGCAAGAGAAAAAAACCCCAAAGGGCAAACATTAAGTCCTCTCGCTCTGTATCCTGAATTCAGGACACATGGTAGTGAGATGTGAGCAGGGTGGCCTCACCCCTATGCTGGTTCTGCTCAACGCCTACAGCTTTGCTTGGCTGATATCTTAGTTACCTCTCTCATTGTTGAGACACAATACCTGATACTCTCAACTTAAAGGAGGAAAGATTATTTTGTCTGACAATTTATAGAGCTTTCCGTCCACAGGCTGCTGGCTCCAAGGCAAGGAAGCATGGCAGGGGGGAATGGCAGAGGAGAAAGAGTTCATGACTAGCCAGGTGGGAAGGGATGATCGAGAGAGCAGGAAGCATATATACTTGCAGGCTACACCCCAGTGACCCACCTCTTCCCACCAGGCATCACCTACCAACATCTCACCAAATAAAAACCCATCAGTGGACTAATTTAGTGATGAGTATCACACATGCATGATCCTGTCACCTTCTCAAAACCTCACCTTTGAGTGTATGAGGCTTTGGGGGAACATCTAGATATAAACCATACCAGCAGATAATCCACATTCCTTGCATCTTCAACTTCCTGGGGTCTCCACTGCATTTTCAGCTTTATTCCTACAGCTTTACACACTGCCTCTAAATGGTGACTTTCCTGACCTCCAAGACCTTCCCTTGAAGTCTGGGTGGAAACTTCCTTAACCTCACAATCCTTGAATTCTTCAAGTAGTAAAACCAGTATCACATGGATGAGGCCAAGGTTAGTTGTCAGTGGGAACAGTAGCCAGGTTCCCTTGGATTATGGTTGCAGTACCTTCTGAGAGCCTGGATGACTGAGTACAGTGAAATGAATCACGGAGAACCAACAACTTAGGAGGCCCTTTTGGAGCAGAGGTCCCAGGGATCACTTATCAAATAGAACTATTATATTTCTATACCCTTGATCACATGTCTTTAAGCGATCTTTTACTTGTCCCTGTGCAAAGTTTTTAGTTTCTTTTTAAAAAATTTTTTAAAAATTCATTGATTTTATTGGTACATTTTAGGGATATAACATGTTGACGTTAACTATTGGGAATTTGTACCTTTACAGGATATATCTTGGTTCTTATTTTTTCCCCATTCCCCTGCCCTGCCTTTAACCCCACTGCCCCTCCCTATTTACAAAGTCTTTGTTTCCATTTTTTCCTTTTCTCTTATTTATTCCTTTCCTCTTCCCTACTTCTCCCAATTTCCCTTCCCCTTTGGACATTTTCTTCCTATTTCACATTATCTATTATACATTTTGGTCCTTATTTACACTTTCAGTTTCTCACACCAGAGAAACTATTCAGTATTTACATGTGTGTCCTATTTATTTCACTTAAGATTATGACCTCAATATGCATCCATTTAGCTGTAAATCTCGCTAGTTTCTCATTCTTTATGGCTGAGTAGTACCCCATTTTATTATTTTTATTTGTATTTTATATATATATTTATTGGTACATTTTAGGT
>NW_004624743.1:7111863-7128501 GCF_000247695.1 Heterocephalus glaber | reverse complement strand
GGTAGAAAGAACAGGTAAGATTAGCAGTGAGTCCAGAAGACACAGAAAGATCGCACAAACTCTAAGAAGTTGTTAAAGGCAAGAGAAAAATGCAGAATGAAAGAACAAAGATGTGAATAGAATCACCTAACAGCAACAGGGAGACTAGATATCAAATTTACTTTCCTTTAAACCTAATGATAAGAGAAGGAAAAGGAGAAGAAAAAAACAATAAGGGAGAAATCCAAATTCAGTGCAGAAAGCAACAAATGGGGAGATGAGGAGCAATGTGGGACAATGAGAGAATGAGTGAGAGAGAGAGAAAGAAAAGAGAAAAGAAAGTAAAGTAAAACTTTGAAGAGTAGAAAAAAAGTAAAACTTAAGAATTAAAAATTAGAGAAAAAAATTTTTTCTTTTTTGCAAATAGCAATAGAAGTTATGGGCCTCCTTCAGGGTATGTCTCTGCTGTCACAGTAGGCAGCATAGGTATCCATGTGCATATATGAGTCAATGAGTCTCAGCAAGCCAGCAGCAGACCAAGTACAGTGGTCTGATGTGCCTTTATTGTAGAGATTCTCTTTACTTTTCTGCAGAGCTTCAGTTTTCATCGAGGAGCCTGAGAAGCCCTCTTTCTGTTACTAACTTCTGCTCTATCTTGTGGTGCTCAGGACAAGGGTCTTTATAATCTCCTGTGCCTCTGTAGTGTGGGACCAGGTAGCAGAAAAGCCAGAAGGCCAGAGGCGCGGTGTGGGGGTGGGGGGGACTGGGCCTTGGAGACACACGTGCGGCTATGTGGACTTCACCGTGCCGTGGGCGCAGCCTGGGCCGGACGCGGGGAGCTTCAAGCTGCTTGTCTCACCTTCCATTTTGTTTTTAAAAAACACATTTTCTTTATCCAGTCTCCAGTTGATGTGCAATTGGACTGTTTCCAAGTTCTCACTATTACAAACTGTGCTGCTATGAACATGGGTGCTTATATAACTCTGGTATGATTCTTTTAATTCTTTTGGGAAGTTACCCAGCAGAGGAATAGCTGGTTCAAATGGGACCTCTAATCTTAGTTTTCTGAGGCATGTCCACACTTCACAGATCTTGAGAATACAATCCAAAACTTTATTTTTAACAAGAAGAGACCTTGAGTACCAAAGCAATTCTAGGCAACAAAGACAAGGTAAGGAGTATCACAATCTCCACCCTGAAACACTAGTACGAAGATACTGTGATAAAAACAGCATGGTGCTGGCAAAGAAACAGACCTGAGGATGAGGAAAACAAATTAGAAGATGCAGAAACAACTCCAGACATACTCAGCCACCTCATTTTCAACAAAGGAGCCAAACATCCTCACTGGAGGAAAGATAGCCTATTTAATAAATGGTCCTGGAAAAATTGGGTTTCAACTTGCCAAAGATGAAAACTAGACCTATATCTCTCACTATGCACTAAACTAAAATCAAAATTGATTAAAGATCTAAATAGTAAAACAGAAATACTAAACCGGCAGGAAGAGAGGTTAGGTAGAACACTTGAAGACACTGGTGTAGGAAAAGATTTCATGAACAAAACCTCAGTTGCACATAAACTAGCACAAAGAATCAACAAGTGGGATCTCTTCTTGTTAAAAAGCTTCTGCACAGCAAGAGAAACCACCAACAGTGTGAAGAGACAACCCACAATGTGGGAAAAAATTTTACCAGCTGTTCCTTAAACAAAGTTCTACTATCTAGAATCTATTAAAAACTTAAAAAAAAAATCAGACCTCCCAAATTTAAAGACCCATTCCAAAAATGGGCATCTGAAATGAACAGACATTTTTCAGACAAAGAAGTAAAAGCAGCACATAAATATATGAAAAAATGTTCAACATCACTGGTCATTCGAGAAATGCAAATGAAAACAACACTGAAATTTTACCTCACCCCAGAAAGAATGGCTGCTATCAAGAAATCAACCAATAAGAAATGCTGTAAGGGCTGTTGGGAAAAAGGAACTCTGTACCACTCTTTGTGGGAGTGTAGACTGGTTTGGTTTCTTTTCAATGGCACTATTCTCTTCAGCAGCCATAGCTACTTTGCCACCAACTTTACATATGATTTCTTCTGGGCCAACTTTTTCAAAATTTTGTGCTCTCCTTTTTCACTCCCATTCTCACTAAAAATTTGGCAAAATGCAAGCAGTATTACCCATGCCACAGCCTGAATATTAGATTACCTATAAATTTTCTCTACCAGATCAATCACTCCATTGCCTTTAATCTCAGACACCTGCAAAGTCTGAGGACACAGGCAAAATGTAGAAAAATTTCTTGCCAGAGTGTAAGTCACATGGCCTCTAATCCAATTGCTAATGGAGTCCTTGTTCTCAACTGAAGCATCCTGAGCCTGGCCTTTCCTGTCTGCATTCCTATCAGCATTCTTCTGAGCTTCAATTAGAATCACCCATCATACTCTCCTTACAGCATTGCAGGCGTTTTCCGGGCCAATATTTTCCAAACACCTTCCACAGGCCAGTTTCAGTACAGTTACAGCCACCCTACTCTTAATAACAAGTTTTTGTCTTAGCTTTTCATCACTGAGCCACAATACCTGACAACCACAACTTAAAGGAAGTCAGATTAATTTGCTTTACAGTTCAGGGAATTCAATGCACGGCTGGGTGACTCTAAGGCAGAAATATTACGGTAACAGGGCATGATGGAGCAAAAATGCTCAGTTTAAGGTTGCCAGGGAACAGAACAGGTCAAATGTCAAAGAGAAAGGAGTGAAGAATCAGGTATAGGCCCCGAAGTCACACATCCATGAGCACCCAGACACACACAAGATTGTGCTCCACTATCTCTACTCAAAATTTAAGAAGTGTCTAGTCTGTGCTAGAAACTATTCTAGTCACTGGAGATAGAACAATGAACCAAATTAAACTCTCTGCCATTACATAGCTTATATTCTGCAAATAAAATTAAAAGTATGTAGGATCGTTGATAAGTATTATAGAGAAAAATTTGGCAGGAGAAGAGAAAAACAGTGCTATAGAAAGCAGAACTTGCACCTGAAGAGGTTGGGATAGGCCTTAATAGAAAACATCACCTCTGAGTGAATTTCTGAATGAGGTGAGCAAGGAAGTCACCAAGATATCCTGGAGGAGAATTTGGATTGGGCTCAGGAATAAGCAAATGCAGATGGGAATCTTTCGATGTTGGTGAAAGAGCCAGTGTGGCATGAATTTAGGGCGTGGAGGAAAAAATCAATGTCTTAGAGGTAAAGGTGTGAATATTGGATGCAGAGTGTTTAGTTCCTCAGAAGGCATTTCAAAATGTCAGTCTTTCTCTGAGTGAGTGGAAGCAACTGGGATAAAGTCTGAGGGAATTTTAACCTTATTTTTAACAATTACAGTGCACTCAGAAAGTTCTATGTTCAGTTGTTTTTGGAAGTATGTTAAAATCTTTTGATGTTCAATTTATGTGACATGGATGTATGTATTTTTAAAAAAAATAGATTCCTTGTTGTTAAATCTGTCAGGCTACAAAGAATTGTTTCTCATTCCTGAAGTTTTATCCAATCTACAGCATTTACTTAGCCATTTAGAAACTTAAGAAGCGGGGCTGGATTGCTATCTAGTGGAGGTGCTATATACATTAAAAAAAATTCAGGCAGTAACCACTCAATGAGAAATTGCAGTAGGACTGAATAAATTCCAAGAAGATGTAAGAAAAATAATTGTGTCAACATAGGTTAGTGAGAAAATGTTTCTCACCATTAAAAGCTTTGGGAGTCTCAATAATGAATATGAACAGTTACTTATTGCTTGCAAAGTTGAAACACCAAGTAAACTCCAGGCCTGTATTATCTTACATCACCATACTACTACTATTATTACCACTATTAAGATGTTATTATAATATGTAAATGTTTTTGTCATTCCTATTAGCATCGTAGTAGTATTCCTATTTTAAACAAGCAAAAATATCAAACAAACTTGGAGAAGTCATATACTTTTCATCGTGCATAAGAACCAGAACTGATTTCCAAATCTGGTTTTGATAACTTTAGAATCCACACACAATGGAATGCTGCCTTTGCCATACAAAAGTAACATTGGTAAAGTTATAATATTATAGATACTATGAATAGTCATTTAATAGTATGATTCCAACACACTTTTATGAGTGGGTGACACATCAAAGCCCATAAAATACAAGTTCCATCACTACTTCTCTTCATAATTGTAAAACTATGTCATAACTTTTAAAAGGCAGAAGACCACACATAGCTTTGTTTAAAGAATACACTTTGTTTCTGTAAACATATTTGCAGTGTTGGATATTATTCAGAGAGAAATGCACTCCTCCCATTGATGCTTGTAATTCTACAACACTGGAAAAATTGTACACACATAATGGTAATTTTAGAGTAGAAACATATCAATCACAATTTGTACATATAATTTTGGAAGACATGGTGTGCTATATGATGTCTCCAAGGAATATGTTTATTTTGCAAGGAAATAAAACGCAGCTCTACATTAAATGCTACTGAATATATCATCACTGTGTTCCAACTTGCACTCAAACCTCGTAGAAAACTGGATTTTGATATGGATAAGTTTGACAACTCATAACCTACACTAAAGCTACCTTTTTAATACAGCTAAAATCAGGCTTTTGCTCTCTTAGCATAATTCCCTCCAGTTTCGATTTCCCAATTTTAACGTTGTGTCGTCTCAGGTCAGGCTACTGATTTTTCCTCCATCACTCTTTCCACACACTTGGAAGGTACATGAATCATAACTTGTGTCCGAAGCCATATTCAGTCCATGTCATGGGAGGAACTTATAATCAGATTTTCCGGGCTTCTCCAGTAAAACTAAATCTTGGATAATATCCAAAACATATCTGCTTTACATCAAATTCTGCTCTAGAGAATGGTGATGAAGGTGTCAAAAATAGTAAATACTTCTCCGGCTCCTGTGGAACAGTTACTTTAATTAAAAGTTAATTTGTTGCCTATTGCACTTTGCAGTGTTTAAGGCTATTTCACCTGCATTGTCTCATTCTTTACAGTAGCCCTGTAGGGTAAATCTCAATAGAAATTGTATTCACATTTATCCAGGAGGAAACTAACGTGCTAAGACAACAAGCAACCTAAGGTTAGACATCTAGAAAGGATTCAAGTGGGTTTCAAGCTGCTGATTTCTGACTGCTGTTCGAGAGGTCTTTTCGCCATATACTAAGTCTAAGTGAGAAAGTTGAGGTGATGTCAGTCATCAATCTGCGGGTAAATTAAAGTAAAATATTTTTTGGCACCAAATATGAGAAGAAATCTTGGAGCCTTTATTTGTTTGGCAATATGAATTTTTCCTGAAATCATCAAAGTTCCATTTTGTTGAAAGCACATTCTGAAATTTTTCTGGAAGAATACTTTTGCAGGGATATCAAAAACACTTCATTTTTAAGTAATAAAATACTGTATGCAGATATATTCACTAATAAAGTAAATTTGCCCAGCTAGATATTAAGCAATAATATAAAATTGGCAGTAATTAAAAAATAGAACATAAAAAATTAGCATGGAAGAGCTCAAAATCAGTTTTAAATATATGAAAGAAACAACATAGAGAAGTACAAGTGGAAAAGTTAAACTATTAAAAATTAATAGAAAAATGAGCTATCATTTTTATCCATCATGTAAGAGAGAATGAAATATATCCCAAAATGGATTAAAGAAGTAGTTGCAATAAAAGGTTCAGGTATATGTTTAACAAATTGGGACTGTTAAATAGAGTTGCTAAAGCTGTGTATTGCACAATAGCACACACTGAGTATGCAATATTAATACCTTGTGATTGATTTGGGGTTGAAGAAGGATATTTTAATGGGAAAACAATCTAAAACTCACATAAAATGAGATTGATAGATTAGGTCATATAACCACATTTGAATACTATACGTCAAACATCACAAAATTAAAAAACAAGAACTGATAAAAATTTTGTAATAAATATGATAATCACAAAGGATTTGTTTATAAATATATACATATCCATAATGATATCAATTTTAACTTTACAACACCAAAAACCCCTATAGTACTATTCATTACTCGTGTTAGTTCAGATAATACTAAAAGGCATAAGGAAAGACCCAAAAATATAAAATGGCTCAAGCGAAATGTAAATAATCATTTGTGAACTTTAACAGTCTGGTGAAGCTTCAGATTTCTTTCCAGAAAAGCGCTTTTAAATACATAAAATTAAATTTCAAAATTTGCAGAAGAAACCAGTTCCATAGAAGTTCAGTCATAAAATATCAAAATCACTTGTGATTTAATAATAAAGGTGCTTTTTATTAAAACATTAAATAACAAAATATCACAACAGATTTATTATCACACTTTGAAAATTTTGGTAATCATGAATCAAATATTAAATACTTGCTAAAATTGTAATGTGATAGAAAACCACCTGTCACAGATACTTCTAGCTAATTATATGGGTTTGTTGTCTTCATTTATAATAGAAGAAAATGCTTAAGTCATTCATGAAAATAAAGGTTTTTCCGATCTTGGGATAAGAGACACCCTTAGTTCTACATGGACCGTTTAGAGAGCTGTGGGATTTAATAATTACTAAATAAAAGTTTATTTCCTGCTCAAGTAAGATCTTTCCAGAAGAAGGCAGAGGAGTAGGATTCAGGTAACTGGTAAAGGAGGCCTCAGAGGGCGATGTAGGGACCAGCTTAAGGGAGTTTGCCACTTTCAATATATAGTTTGCACATTCTCTGTTTTTATGCCCATCTCAGTCCGCAGAAAGAGAAGAACATGGAGAGATGCCTGTCAGAGAATTTTATGGTCCAGACCTGGAAATGGCACACATTATGTCAACTCAAATTCTACCGACTGGATCTCAGTCACATGAACACACCTTCTGCAAAGGACGATGGGAAGTACAGATAAGCAGCATGCCCAGGAAAAGAGGAAAAATTATAAATAAAATATTTGGGGGCTTTGATAAGCCTGTAAGTGAGCCTTAAGTATGGTTTACAACAATGAAAGGCTGTAGATAAAATACTTGGGGCTCTGATTAGTAAGTTGTAGACTCTGCCAAATCATTTATCAAATCAGTAATTTCAGTTTTACTGGCTATACTCAATGAGGTAAAGGTTCAAATGAACAAATGTGAACTATTGTGGAAATAAACTGTAAAAATTGTATTGAAAAGCAAATTATCAAGTAAAGCTAATTAAGTATTTTTACTTTTAAGTGTTCAAATTTCTTGACAGATTAATTTAATTTTTTTGAATTTTTCTTAAGAACATAAAACAAAATTATGGACCAATTATTCACAGAAATTTCAGTTTAAATAAAAATACAATTATGTATTATTTATCTTAAGTGCTATACAGTAACCAAAATTCAGTTGGCACTGTCAGTGAAATTGAGGTACATCTATGACAGACTTTTATGTTTCTAAGAGTTTTAATAAGTACCTGAAATGTCTTGAATATTTATTGTATTCTAGGCATCGTGCCAATCGTTTTACATGTCTCAAGTCCTCACAACAAACCCATGAGACATTTTAAACTGAATCTGAGCAAGCCTGAATGAACTGAATGCCTTGTGTAGGGTTACGCAGCTATAGCTAATTCCCACCCACCTGAAATCCACCCACACTCTTCTCCTTACTAACAGAACCTCAGTTTTGAATGGGGTCAAAATGTGATCACAGCATTTTCAGACTGACGTAGCTGAGGCTCACTATGTGCTCAACTCTGGCCAGTGACATATGGAGATCGCTATTCCAAAGGAAGACTTATTAGCACGAATTGATTCAGACTTCTGGGATCCAGGTACTCTATGTGCCTGGGACAGCTGACAAGACAGGGTGCAGTTTGAAGCAGAGTGCACTCATCCCACTCACAATGACTTAATCAGGAAAACTCAGAGCTCTCAGCTTCTTCCTGAGGAGGGAAAAAGAAGACTGAAACACACATGTAAAGTTCCGATGTGAGAGGAGAGTTGCAGGGAGACTGCTTTCTCCCTCACTTGTCCTGAAGCACTGGTGAGACCCAAAATGTTCTAGATGCCTGGGGCTACTGAGAACAATGAGGATGAAATAATTACATGATTTGTTGCTACTCAGGAGTATGCACAGTTAAACCAGCCAACACTGGCTGAGGTAGGAGATCGTAAACTCCTAAAACATAAACCTGCAAATTAGGGATTTACATTCACAGGTTCAGAGAACATGCATATTTCATTATATATAAACAAAGTTTTGAGAAGAAAAACCTAAGAACTGAAATAAAAAATCAGTGAAGTTTTACAGTATATTTGATTAAGTAGAGGAAAGAATCTATGAACTTGAAGGCAGGCCACTTAAAATTATTTAGTCAGAGGAGCAAAAGAAGAAAAGGAATAGAAAAGAGGTAATAAATCTCTTGGGACATATAGAAACCATGAAAGGCACTGATATGACAGTTCCAGAAGGAGAAAGAAAAGAGGAGGGGGAGATCTTACCTAAAGAAACCATGGTTTGAAAAAAATCTCTCCCTAAGTATGGGGAATTTAAATTCAAGAAACCTTTTATGGTTATGTGCTTCAGAGGTGTAGCTTTTGGAAAGTGATTGGATCATGGGGCCTTATGCTCATGAGAGGAGTGACATATTAAACAGATGTAAAAAGAGAAAAAAATACTCTGACACACAAGAATACTATATCCAATATAATGTATCACTTAGAAATGAAGAGAGGTAGACTTTCCTAGACAAACAAAAGATAAGAGAGTTCATCATCACTAGTCTTACATTCCAAGAAATGCTAACATGAGTCCTTCAAGTTGAAATGACTGGGTGCTAAACAGCTACATAAAGAACTTTGAAGTACACTAGTAATGGTAAAATACAGACAAATATAAAATACTATAATTTGGTAATGGTAATGCATAAATCACTGTTAATTCTAGTACAGAAGTTAAAAAAGAAAAGTATTAAAATTATAAGTAGAGAAATACATTAATGGATACACAATTTTAAAAGATAATAATTTGTGACATCAACAACATTAACTGAACAAAGTAAAAGTGTACAACATTTATATCCAATTAAAATTAAGTTTTTATCAACTTAAAATAAATTGCTATGAAGTGTTTTATGCAAGCCCCATGACAACATGAAAAAATAGATACAGAAAATATTCAAATATCAATGAAATATCAAGGAATACAGTGAAAGAGAAAAAAGGGAAACAAAAACCTACAGGATAGACAGAAACTGAAAATAAGATGGTAATAATAGGTCTTTACTTAGAAATAACTAAATACAATTGGATTAAATACCATATATAATATATATAGTTCAAAATGTATAAAAAATAAACAAGACCCAGTTCTATGCTGTCTATAAAATTCTCAGTTTAGACTTAAAGTCATGCATCAACTGAAGGTGAAATGATGGAAAAAGATATTCCGTATCAGAAAATAGAGACTTTAAGAAGAAACTCACAATAAATGAAGATGAGTAATATAAATCACTAACGATTTCATTTACTAGGACTGTATAGTAATCACAAACATATGTGCACCCAACTTCAGAGTACTAATATCAATAGAACTGAAGGAAAAAATAGACAGCAATCTAATCTTAGTAAGAAAATTTCAATACCCCAATTTCAATAATAGATGAGAACACCTAGACAGACAACAACAATGAAACAATAGACTCTAACAACACAATAGACCAAATGAACCCAACAGACATGCACATAGAATATTTCCCCCAACAGCAGCAGAATATACATTCTTCTCTCTTGTCAAGTACACATGAAACATTCTTCAAGAGAATCCTAACCTTAACCTTAACTCCAACCCTAACCCAACAATTCTACAGTTCATACAGAACCACAGAGAGATTCAAAGAGCCAATCTTGAGAAAAAACAAAGCTAGAAGCCCCATACAGCCTGATTTAAAAGTATATTACAAAACCACAGTACTTAAAAAACAGCATGATATTGGCAGAAGAAACAGAAATATAGACCAATGGAACAGAGAACTCAGAAATTAATCATTGGCATATAGTCAATTAACCTCCAACAAGGGTACCAAGCATGCACAGGAGGGAAAGCATAGTCTTGAACAAATGGTGATGGATGAAGTAGATAGTCATATACAAAAAATGAATTTAGACTCTTACCTTGAACTATGCACAAAATAAACTGAAAATAGGATAAAGACTTAAATGTGAGACCTAAAAATATAAAACTAGAAGAAAATAATGGGAAAATTCCTCATGACGTTGGGTCTTGGCCGCTTTCTTTCATTGGGCACCATATGTACAATAAACCACTGGCACCATATCACACTGAAAACCTCAGCACGGCAAAGGGAACAAGCAACAGAATGCAAAAGCTGCTTGCAGAATGGGAAAAGTATTTGCAACTCATATGCACAATAGGAATTAAAATTCTTAGTACATAAAGAGCTCCTACAAGTCAAAAGCAAGATGATGATGATGATGAAGATGATAATGATGTTAATAATTTGATTGAAAGTGAAATATAGTTCTCCAAAGAAGACATAAAAGTGACCAACAGGAATGTGAAAATGTGTTCAATGTCACCTATCGTCAGCCACAATGAAATATCACCAAACATCTGTTTGGACGGCCATTACAAATAATAAATGAATGACAAGTGCTAGTGAAGATGTGAAGAAATTAAAACCATTGGATACCATTGGTTAGAATGTAAAATAGTGTAGCAACTTTGGAGAAGAGTATGAACATTTCTCAAAAAATTAAAAATAGAAGTAGTCTATGAGATAGTAATTCCACTCTTGCATACATTTACCTAAAACAATTGAAAGCAGGACCTCAAAGACTTATTTACACCTCGTGTTCATAGTAGCACTACGCCCAATAGCCTAAATGTCCAGACACTGAAGAATGGATAATTAAAAAAAAGAAGAATGGATAATTAAAATATGGTACATATATGTAATGGGAAATTATTCCACTTAAAAAGAAATAAGTCCTGGCATGTGAGGCAACATGTATGAATCTTGAAGGCATTCTGCTAAGTGAAATCAGCAAAAAGGCAAGCACTATATGATCCCACTTTTAAAGGCAAATAAGGTCCTCACTCTCAGAAATTGAAAGCAGGATGATTTCTGTCTGTCAGAGATGCGAGGAGAAGGTGGTGAGGAGCTATAGTTCAATGAGTACAAAATTTAGTTATATAAGGCAAAAATGTTCTAGAACTCTTGTACTATTGCTAAAAGTTGGCAGTATTATAGATTGGGAATGCAGCTCAGTGGTAAAGTGCTTACTTAGCATGCATGAGGCCCTGTGTTCAATCCCCCCACTGCAAAAAATTTACACTTAAAACTGAGTGTTCATATCATGGTATGTGTCTTTCTCAACAATAACAAGAAAAGCCATAGCGCATATTTAATATATTTGTGTTGAAGGGAACTGTCATCTAATATGAACATTTTAGACAACATATATTTTTGTTTATCTACATAATTGCAAGCCATATATATTATTCTTACTGTACTTTAATTGCACAAAATCAAGTTAACCATAATATATACCTCATAATAGGTTCTCATAATTGTTCCAACACAGCCTATGTTTTAGATATCTATTAGTTATTTTAAATGCATTATCATGGAGATACCACTTAAAAGCTAGGAGCTTGGTAATCTGTTATATATATTATTTTCCCCAACAATCCATTTACCCTCTTGATTTCATTTTCTTAAAGATGTTAGTATCTATAATATTTTATTTCAAAAGGGCATCTCCATGATTCCAAATATATTTTGAAAACCACTCTGTAACCTTTATGTTGGATTTCAATAAGTATTTATATTGTTTAAATTAAATGACATAGACTTTTTCTATTCTAGAGCTAACCTAATATCATATTCAAAGTAATAGATCAAGTAAATAGTTGTGGGAATATTGAACAGGTTTTTGTGGCTTGGTAATACAAAGAGATCTCAATGATATGTCCTTTCAGGTGTGGCAAATATAAAATTGTTGTGAGCCCTATCATTGTATCTAACATAGCAAAAATCAAAAAGGGCTTTAACAATGATAGTCTTCTTTTAGTTAAGTTCAGTCAATATTTAATAAGAAACTGCCAAATAGGAAGAATCGAGTGGGGAGTTGATGGTGGGGATTGTAACTCAAAATAACTAGAATAATGATATCTTTTGACGGAAAGATGCATGTCACAAATAACTACTTCAAGATAAAATACAAATTCTAAAGGGAAATAAACAGAATTTAGATGTATTATCTACATATTCCAACTCCCCAAGATGAATGCAATTATTATGTACTGCATACATGTACTAATAAAAAACATAAATGCATGGGCTGGGGATTTAGCTCAGTGGTTCCAGCACCTGCCTCGCAAGTGCAAGGTCCTGAGTTCAATCCCCGGTACCAAAAAAATAAATAAATACAAATTCTAAATGTTAAGTAACAACAAGTAGAAGAAAATAATTGTAACTTTGAATTGAAGATGATGTTAACATTCACGGCAAAAGTAAAAAAGGTAAATCTTGAAGGTCGAGTGCCATCAAAACATGTTTAAGGGAGGGGGTTTGAAATATAGGAGTAGGAGGTGTTCTAAAGTTATTTTCAAGCAGGGTGATCAGTTTATCCTGGATTGCTCAGTAATGTTCTGTTTTGGTACTAAGACTTCCATGTTACTAGGTCTGAATATTTATGTCCTCTCCAAATTCCTGGTCAAAATCCTCACCCCAAGGTGAAGGTGTCAGGAGGTGGGGCCATTAGGAAGTAATCAGATTGTGGAGGTGCAGAACTCATGAGTAGGGTTGGTATCCTTATAGATGAGGGTCCAGAGTTCCTGCCCCTTCCACAGGAAGGTTAGAGTGAGAACCTCTGGGGAACTGTGTTTACACCACACACTGAAACCATTAGAGTCTCGATCTTGGAGAGCCCAGCCTCTAGAAGGTTTATAAGATACGTTGTCTCTAACTTTGCTATAACAGCCCCAGCAACTAACACACATGTTCTGGGAAAAAGGCCAACCTGGATGGTTGATCATCCAGAAAACGAAGCTCTATCTTCCTATCATTCTTTCTAATTCTACAAAGAAATGAACACATAAGGACTCATAGCCCCAGTCAATGGGCATCAGCTTTAGGAAACAGAGCTCAACCTTCTCCACTTGTATTACACTTTCTGGGAAGGGAGGTTGAAGATTTCATTGTTTCTTGTCCTTCTAGTTACCTTCCCTCATTTAGAGTGATGATTCTTTAAACCCACTGAAGCCTCAAACTCCTACACTGGAAAGGTGTGAAATTCTGGCCTCTCTCAGGTGACCACGTCCCACTTTCCCATCCCTCTTCTACCCAGTTCTGCTGAGCCTGTCTGGTACTCTTATCAATACTTTGCTTCCTTAATCCCTTCCTGGGCTCCCAACACATCAGTCCAGTTCTTGGTTATCTAGTCTATTTACACACTAGCATCACCTCTGTGGAGATAAAGTGGTTTGGAGTCAGATTCATTTTGCATCTATTTCTGCTGTTATTGTCCATATGAACTTTAAAGCACTAGCGTTAACTTCTCTGAACTTACAGTCTTTGCTGGAAAACAGGAGGTAATATGGCTTCTTATTTCACAGAGTGCTTTTGCAATTCAGCAAGACAACATATGAACTTTTTTTTTAAAGATGTGTACATTTTAGAACTATAAGGAAAGTATGATCACGTTTTTGTGTAAAAACATATATTGAGTGTGTGGGAGTTTTTATATGGATGTTTATAATTTCAATGAAAAGAATGGCAGAATTAAACCAAATTCAACAGTGGTTGCCTTTCAGAAGGGATATGAAAAGGAAATGTGAAGGGAAGCATCATTCCTCTTTATTTTTGAATTTTGTGAATCTTATACAATAACCTTAGTTTGTTTTGAAATTAAGGTCCAAGTAAAATTAGCACAAAGTGAGAAAGCATAAAGACTTCACAGGGGAGTTGACCCTTGAGTGAATCAAAAGCTCTATGACTGAGGTATAAGGAAAAGAAGGTTTTCTAGCAAGAAGGTATAGTGGGCCACTGAATAGATAACACAGTGCTTCTGGAACCTGAAGTGATCGGCCACTGGGGATACTGAAAGGCACCTGTGTGGTATGTCCGTAAGAAACGAAGTGAGAGAGACAGCAGCGCCAGACCTGGGTCCCCTTTGCACGCCACTCTCTAAAATCTAAACGTTCTCCTTCCAGTACCAACAAAACACTGAAAAGTAATAAAAAATGGGAGAAATCATGGAAATTTTAGAAAGAATCTGTGCTGAGGTTTGATTAGAGGAAGTGGACAAGGCTACAGATTTAAAAACAAAATCACAATAAAGATAATGGCTTAGCAATCAGCCCAGAACAAATACCTGTTTTTTATGCTGTGACTAATATTGAGAGCCAGCATTTTGTGACGTAGCCATCAATGGCTAACAATTGGTAAGAAAATCTTAAACAGATCAAGAGCTATAAGATATTTTGTTTCAACTATAACTTAGAAACTATTAATATTCCTATTATTTAAATGAAGAAAAGGACTCCATGGTGTAAAGATACTTACATTCATGACAGAGGACTTCTGGAGCTGTTTTAAAAGTGGTCAGATCCACCTGAACCTCAAGAGTACTGGCCCCTGAACACCAGCAGTCCCAGCAGTCAGGCCCAGGAGCCTGTGGACAGTGGTGACTGTCTCTCCCCCGGACTCCTGGGCAGCACCCCCATCCGAGCAAGTGGCATGGCCCGAAGAGCAACTCTAGAGCAGTCCTCAGGGGCTGGCTCCCCAGCAGCCAGCAGGCTGAGCTTTCTGAGTCCAGCCTTACAGGAAGACTGGGATGGGGAAGAGCAGAAGTCCCCAGAGGCTCCTCCTGCAGCCCAGACCCTGCATTCCTTCTGAGCTCGGAAATCAGAAGGGCCAGAGATACCAAAAGGTGCTACTCGGAAGAAAACTTTGCCCCCCCCCAAGTGCCCATATCTCCAATGCCATGGTATTCCATCATGGAGACTCCAGTGCTAAAGAAAGAACTGGGCAGGTTTGGAGTCCGTCCTCTGCCCAAACACCAGATGGTTCTGAAACTGAAGGAGATTTTCCAGTACACTCACCAGACCCTGGAGTCAGACTCTGAGGAGGAGATTCGGTCCTCACAGGGGCCGCAGGAGATGCCTTAGAGCCAGACCTTCCACACTGAGATCTATAAGCCTTCCAGGGTGGGAGGCTGCATCCCACTTGAAGCCACTGAGGGCCCCAAGACCCAACAATACAAGGAACCTCAACATCAGCAGAAGCAGCCCAGCCAAAACATCCCACACCAGAGCAGGCCACAAGCTGAGAAGCCACCTCCAGGCCCTGATGTTGACACTCAGCTCCCAGCCTCCCAGAAATCTATGGCCACCTTTGTGGACAGCAGAGACAGCTCCTTTAGCTCACAAAGTTCCTCTTGTGAGTTTGGAGCCACTTGGAGTCTGCAGGTGAAGATGAGGAGGATAAGGGTGCCGGGTCAGTGCATACCAGGCTGCCAGCCAGGCACCAGACATGGAGGAAGCTCCAAGCCGGAGCTGTTCTGCAAGGTGCTCATGTACCAGCCACTTGAGCTGGCTGAACTGCAGGCTGAGCTGAAGCAAAATGGCATTCGCGTGCCCATGGGCAAGCTGCTGGAAACCCTGGATGCCCTCTGCATCACCTTCACCACTGCCACAGCCCAGAAGGAGAAGCTCAAGCAGAAGGGACAGCAGAGGGGCAGGAAGAAAGGAGAACGGGATTGACAGCCCTGCCCCTCCAGCAGCCTGTGGGTATCTACACCCAGCACCCCTTACCCCACTGGCCATCTGCAGGGAGGCCTGGCACCCAGCACAAGACAGGCTTCCACAGGCATTCTGGGGCCTCAGGACAGTGATGGCCCCAACCCCCTCCCTCCTCTGGCCACCTTCTGGTGTGGCAACTGAAGCATATCACCCACTGTGTGTATAGCGTTTCCCTCCCCTCTGTTAGTGCCACAGACTCTCCTAGCAGGGCCCTATCCATGAGGTCCTGAGGCGCACGGGGCCACACCAGCTGGCCAGCACAAGGCTGGATTCTGCCCCATCTGCCACTGTGTCTCCATTAGGCCCAGGTACAGTTGCCCTATGAGTGTGTTCTGAGATGAACATCAGGTCCATCTTGCCCCAGCCAGGCACCCTTCCTTCTCAGCACACAGACCAGCCTCAGCCACTACCAGCAGACCAGGTGACCACAGTCTTCCGTACTGCCACACTCCAGGTGCAGCTACTGGCTAAGCTATCCTGGCTAGACATTTGTCACCATCACCAGCTGTCTCTAAATAGGACGGTGCAGAAAGCCCCAGCACAACTGTGCGGCCACCAGAACAAGCATGTGCTTTGTTACCAGGTTCCATCCTGCGTTGAAGCCCTCTCCAGCACTGTGGTGCACACAGTGGGCCTCCATATCCTGTGAATGACTTTGTCTGTCTTAAATACAGCACAGTTGTTGAGGCGATACTCTTAAGTGAAATAAATAGGACACACATGTGTAAATACCACATAGTTTCTCTGGTGTGAGAAACTGAAAGTGTAAATAAGGACTAAATGTATAATAGGTAACGTGAAATAGGAAGAAAAGGGGTAAAG
>NW_004624743.1:7035914-7096653 GCF_000247695.1 Heterocephalus glaber | reverse complement strand
GGAGGGGGTGAAGGGAGGGCAAGGGAAGGGGAAAAAAAATAAGAACCAAGAGACTCATGTAATGGTACAAGATCCCAATGATGAATGAAACTGTATTGTATACCTAAAATGTACCAATAAATTTAATGGGGGAAAAAAAGTCCACTCCTAATCATTAATTTCATCATGATGATAGAATGTAATCATAGACTCATATGTTCCCACAGTTGGAAGAGATCTTAGAACATCCCAAGAAAGTTCATTTTAGGTAATGTGTCTAAAAGGTAGAAGGTTGTTCCTTCTACTGAGCTGGAGTTTGCTAACTGACCATTTCTTTCAAACAGTTGCAAGAGTCCCTACTGCTAACCACGACACTTCCTAAGAGAAAGTTTGTAGAAATATCATTAGAGAATGATTTTGTAATTCTACTACTTTATTCTTTTCAAATATTTACCTTCTGTTTCTTTATCTTGTGAAATAGAGAATAATAATGGCCAGTTTAGATTGCTTGAAAACTAATTGACACTATTCTGATGTGCTGTTCCTAATAGCTGCTGGTTTCCACCATGAGTCACATTGTTCTCCCCAGTAAGCCTGAGAGCCTCAGTTGGGTTGGGAAGATCACGCTCAATCTCAGTAAAAAGTATTATTACTGATGCTACTGGATAATACTCCATCTTTGGAAATTTCCTACATATGTATTTTTAATGGGAATTGAGAATTAACATTTAAGAGTTTCCTTAGTTCCTTTTTTGTTTCTTAATTTCTAAAATTGTAGAAATACCTGAGTATGTTATAAAAATAAGGCAACAATTTTATACAATGAAAGTTAAATGTTTTCACCCCTCATTGGGTTATAAAAGTCTAGTACAGCTTCGTCATTTCCTGTCTATCTGTCTATATCATACACTGACTCGCTTCTTGCTGTGATCTATCACAAATCAGCCATATTCCAGATGAATGTCCCCAGTTAAATCAACACTGAAGACCATTAAATCCTGATCTTCTTGACTATAGACGGGCTCAGCCAAAAGTCATCAAACCTAATGAGGACATTGGTGGCTGTGTGCCTATTTGTCTGGCAGAATAATTTCTGTTTTTGAAATGCCCAAACTCTCACTGCATACCTACTGTCAGACTCTATTGACAACATGTTTAATCACTGAGTTCTCCGCATCTGGGAGGCTTCACTCTCTTTCTCTGGCGTTTTTAAAAAAATATATCTTCCTCTTACCTTCCAAGCCATCCACAAAGCTTTAAATTTTCTGATATGTATTTCTTTTTCCAAATGTCCACATTTCTGATTGGTACCTGACAATTCAAATAAAATATAGCTAGCAGCCTACTTTAAAAGAATGCTTTCAATTTAACCAATCTGGTTTAGTAAATTTTTGTCTTTTTGTTGTTGTTGTTGTTTTTCTCCCTTTAATTAAAACTACTACTTCCCAGGGGACAAACTAAAAGTCCAAGACAAAATACAAACAGAAACATTCATGATTTGTGATTTGGAAATCAGATCACTTACACTGTTTACAAAATGATGATCTTCATAAAACTATCGTGCTTTATTTTTCTCTCTCCACTTCTTGATTAGCTACTTTTAAAGATCATTAGCTACCATTAAGAATCCTTTACAGAGGATTCTGTGCCTCTCTCTATCTCCTGACAGGTGATCTGGTTGAAAGGGCAATTGTTCTAAGGAAAGCTGTTCTTTCTAAAATGAAAGAAGATCATTTTATTCACTACCTCCAAGTGTAAAGTAGGCACTCTGGAACGTCACGCACTTTGTGTGTTGACCCTGAACTAAACATTGCCCACCACACCCACAACCCAGCAAGCTGAGTGTTTTTCAAATCTGGCCCTTGTCCTTCCTCAGCACCGCCCTCAGTCCAATGTACCTTAGTTCTGTGTTCAGGATTCCTTCCCTGGCCTCTCAATTTCCACTCAGGCTCTCCCATGCTCTGCCCTTTACACAGCAGCCAGAACAGTTCAGTATGTAATCCTGGTGATGCACTGTCACGATTAAACTTTGTAGTAGCTTTCTGTTACCTTTGGGGTAAAACACGATTCTGCCTTTCACCTCCTAGGTGTTCTCTGGCCTCTGGGCTGTCCTCCTACCATTCTGCTCATCCAGGGACCAGCCGTGGGGGTAAGTTTCCGGGGTAAACTTACTTCATCTCTGATTTAGGGTCCTGAATCCTCTTTTCCAGATCTTTTGTTACTAGATGGAAGACAATCCTTATCCCAGTCTAGTCCTTCTCTATCCTCGCATCTTGTGTGAGTTTCTTTCTAGAACGTTTCATTCTCATTATCTAGAATCACATCATGGGCTTGTACAGTTGTGTAGTGCACACTTTCCTTAGGAGATGGGCTTTTCCTTACCCCTTTCTGTTCCATCCCCCCTCTCCCTTGTAGACCAGTGCCTGGCACCCAGGGGGTATAACACAGATATGCTAAAGGAAAGAAAGAGCACTATGTCACTAAATATAGGGGAGCAAGAGCTCCCCTAAACACATTTCTAAAAATGCTCCTATAAATTGCAGCAAATGATGAAACACATTTTTGTTTCAAACATATTTGCTATATAATCTGTACTCATAAAAGCTCTATATGTAAAAAAAAAAAACCCTTTAAATATTCCCATAAAAATCACAGCACCGTGTTTCATTCATAGAACAAGGACGCTTGGATCCTACAACTACCTAGTTAACAAATATCCTACCTGAGTCTCAGGCTGGCAGCTGAAAAACATGAAGAGATAACATTCTTATCAGCAGGGTCATTTTACTGGAGACAGAAGATACTCAATGAACAATGGAAATTATCAAAACTAGTTAAACAATGAGTTTTGCATTGCATAGGATGTTTTATAAGAATTTAGACAGTAGAAAAGGCATAGAAAAAGCATAACACGGGAATAGCTTACTTTGGAGCTCATTCATTACTAAGGAGCTCGTGTTAGAGGGCCCCTTGATCATGAACACCAAAAATTGTTTTGAAGGATCCACCAGGTAGATCCTCTGGTTAGGCACCTTTTCTTTTAATATCTGAAAGCAGTCTTTCATCAGAGAGCTTCATAAGCTTGGATTGGTAGGCTTCTATGGAAGATTTGGTTGAAAATAACCAAGTCTACACTTGAAACAACAGTCTGTCACCATGGCCCGAAACCTCTAAACCCACAAGCTGCAGGATTTTCCCTTTGTAAGTTGATACTCTCAAGTATTTGTTGTAGTAACACAAAGCTGACTAACACAAGTTTTTCAGGGTGGAAGGAAGGGAAGGAGGAAAACTACATAAATAATGTTGCATGGATGAATGGAGGGAGAGATGTCTGGAGAGTTGATGCAGAAATAAAAAGAGAGATTGTTAATAATGTCAAGATAAAATTATTAAATTCTAATCAAGCTGGAAAACAAAAGAGGAATATTCTCTGTGTCTCTCAAAGTCAAATGTACTCAATAATAAGATAAAATGAACATGCTCCAGCTTTCTCGGTTGCTTGTTTGTTCACAATAATATAACAAAAACCCAGATGTGTTAAGCTCTAACTTTGTGTATATTATCAACTGTTATGGTTCATATCTAGAGGTCCACTCAAAGCCTCATGTGCTCATAAGTGGAGAGTTTCAAAGGTAGATGAATTAGGGTGTGTGGTGCTGGGATTAAAGGTGCCCCACCCTGGGTGTGGATCGCAGGGTGGGCAGGGCCTGGATGGAACATAAAGGGGCAGAAAGAAGTTGCTGCTTAGGCTGCTGCTCTTGCTCCTCACTGCCTTCTGCCTTCTGCCTGCTGAATCTTGAACTGTTTCTCCTTTGGGGTGCCCTTCATGCTGCACTGCTGTGGGGCCAGCTGACCGCGGACTGAAACCTCTACAAACTATGAGCTGAAATAAACCTTTCCTCCTTTAATTTTGGGTGTCAGGTGTTTTGTCTCAGCAATGAGAAAAAGTAAGTAAGATACCAACCTCATTATTAAAATGGTTTGTAATTATACTGTTCTTCTTTCAGAAATTTGTAGAAGTGTGTATTTTTAAAACACTTGAACTCAAATTCTTAATGCAAAATAATGCAAAAATATCCATATTGACTGTCTGTTGAGTGATGTAATATTCTTTTAAAAAGTGTTTAATTGTGGTAAAAGGCACATAATATTCTGATAAGAATGGCTATTATGGGAGGAATAGGGTAAAAGAAAGAAGGGGATGGAATTAATATGACAGAAAGAAAAAATGGAACAAAGTCTTTGTAACTAGGGAGGGTTGGAGGGGTTGAAGGAAGGGCAGGGGAAGGGGGAAAAATAAGAACCAAGATGGATTACGTAAAGGTGCAAATTTCCAATGATGAATGTCATTATATTGTATACCTTAAATGTACCAATATAATTAATTTAAAATGTGCCTATTAAAAAAAAGAATGGCTGTTATTTTTCTTTTAAAGGTAGCTGAACATACTTGTGTATGCCGGTAATCCCTGGTACTTGGGAGGTTGAGGCTGGAAGAACACAAGTTCAAAGCCAGGCTGGGAATTTACTGAGATTCTATCTCAAAATAACACTTAGAAAAAGGGTTGGTGATATAGTTCAGTGCTCCCTAAATTCAACCCACAGTGCTGCAAAACAAAACAAAACAAAAAAGACAAAAGATAACAGGTGCTTATGAAAATATGCCGAAAAGAATCCCTGCACAGTGCTAGTAAGAATATAAATTGTACAGACATTATAGCGAAGAGCATGGCAGGTCTTCAAAACATGAAAAATGGAACTACCACATGATCCAACAGTACTACTGGGTATATTTATATCTAAAGGAAGTTAAATCCGTATGCTGAAAACACTGCACTCCCATGAAATGTCCATCAACTGATGAATGAATAAAGAAAATGTACACATATAAGGATGATGGACTACTACTCAGCCATTAAAAAGAATGAAATTGTGTCATTTATAACAACATGCATAGAATCGAAGATCACTATGTTACATGAACTAAGCCAGGCACAGAAAAACAAGGGTCAGATGGTCTTATTCATGAGTAAAATCTAAACAAATTGATCTCAAAGAAGTTGAGAGAAGAATGGTGCTTAGCAAAGGCTGAGGAGAGCAGAGTGGAGTAAGGGCTGAGTTACAGTGATGTAAGAGTCAGAGTTCTGCTGTGCTGGGCCCAGTAGGGTGATTATATAAAAAGTACTGTATATCCCGGAACATGAGGGAAAGAGATTTTGAATGTCTTCACCATAAAGAAATGATAAATGTTTGAGGGAATAAATTTGCTTACCCTGAATTAAATATTATACCTTGTGAGCATATATTGAAACATCACATGGACACTATCAGTATGTGTAATTTTTATATTCTTATGTACTTACTAAATTTAATTTTAAAAGATATTTGTCATGCTACCTGTTGTAATATTTAAATAAATTGGACAAGTAAAAATATAAAACACATAACATAAAATTTACCACCTTACCATTTTGAAGGGTACAGCTTAGTGGGTTTAAGGCGATTCACATTGTTGTGCAATCATCTCTGCAAATTTTCATCTTCTGAAAACTTAAGCCCTGTGGTCTTTGAATAGCTACTCCCAGTTTCTCCCTTCTTCCCCTTTCCAGCTCCGGGCATCCACCACTCTTTCTGTTTCTGCGAGCTTTGACTACTTTAGGTTTGAATAAGTGATATCATACGTTTATCTTTATGTGATGGGTTTATTTCTTAAGATAACGTCTTCAAGTTTTACCCACGCTGTAGCATATGATGAAATATCCTTTCAAAGGCTGAATATTCTATTGTACATCAATACCACATTTGATTTATCCATTCATCTGTGGGTGGACATTTGTATTGCTTCCACTGCTAGACTACTATGAATAGTGCTGCTAAAACATGAATGGACAAATATCTCTTCAAGATTTTGCTCTCAATTCTTTTAGATATCTATCCATAAGTGGGACTGCTGGATAATATGACAGTTCTAATTTTAATTTCTTAAGGTTCCATAGTAGTGTGCCATTTTACAATCCCACCAACAGTGTATAAATTTTCCAGTTTATCCATGAATAAATCAATGCTTATTTTCCATTCTGTTTTATTCTTTTGATATTCTAGTGAGTGTAAGGTAAATTTCATTCTGATTTTGATTTTGATGTCTTGAATGAAGAGTCTCATTGTACAACTTTTGATTTGCTTGCCATCTGTTTATACATAATCTTGGGGAAAGTATCTTTTAATTGACTTGTTGTTGTTGTTATGGCATTTCTTTGTATTCTGTATACATCAACCCGTTATCAGATGTATGATTTGCAAATTTTTTTTGCATTCTATATGCTGCCTTTTCAATCTATTGGTTGTGTCCTTTGATGTACTGAAGAATTTATTTTAATGTGGTATAATTTCATTTGTTTGTATTTGCTTTTGATGCCTGTGCTTTGAATATCATATCCAAGACATTATTGTCAAATATATAATCATGACACTTTTCTCCTTTGTTTTCTTCTAGCATTTTTATAGTTTTGAATCATACATTTATTTCCTTAATCCATTTAGAGTTAATTTTGTTACGTAGAGTAAGTACCCAACTTTATTCTTTTGCATATGAATAGTATCATATTCATCCTCTCTCTCTCTCTCTCTTTTCTCTTTGCTCTCTTGTTCCATTCCCTCCTCCATGCATTCACATACAATTTTTTTCTTTTTTAAAAGAACCATCACTTACCATTGCTTTATTGCTTTTTTTTCTTTTGCAGGTTTGCATCTATTGTTTGAAATATTACAATCAGCCTCAATGAAAATTACGATACAGTAAACATGGTTTAGCATTTCAGGAAGAGAATAAAGAGAAGACGCTGATAAATACTTGAGACAAGATTCTTTTCTTTGATAATACAGAGAATAAAGCACTAAAATTTTGACATAAAAAGAGGAGTATCTTTAAGCCATGTTATTTTTTATGGTGGCTGCCTCTTAACAGATTGCCTCATGTGATTCTCAGTACTTACGGAAAGGTATTCATCATTTTTTTTCTCACAGGAAGAAGAGAAAGATAGAAGACATTAGATGTTTGATTTATGAAATATAAATACTGATAATATAATATTGCTTTGTATACATAAAAAACGCCTCTCCAGGAGAGTATTTATGTAATTGCAAGACCTGTTATGAGACTTGTGTCTATTCTCAGCTAGTTCCATTAAGTTATACAAATCCTGTATCAGATAAAAATCCTATCAGGTTGTACAGAAGTATTATAAGTTAATTATAAATAAAACCCTTCAAAATCTTGATACTGTAAAATATTATGTGTTGTCTCAGATGTATCAAGAAGAAACCACATTGAGACTTTGTTCTCTATGTGAAATACGATTCTCTCTAGGGTTCATTATATGACTTATTAAAATAGTCTGCTAGCAGGAAAAATTCTTCTTACTGTGTCCAGAAGACTTTAAAATTGGTGGCAAAGGAATTTGGATAGTTTCAGAGAAAAAGAATCACTGAATTGGGTATTTGAAGTTAGGTTTAATGGTCTAATTTCATGTGAAAATATAGGTACAAGCTCAGACATATTTTGATACAAGGATCTGGGAACTAGATATTGAGCTAAACAATTTACAGACCTTGGAACAAGTAGAAAATTATTCTTGAAGCATTAAAAAGCAAATATAAAATTGATAACATTGGAGTAGAAATAATAATGACTAGAAAAGTATTTTCAGTATGTATGATTTGTATATAAAAGGAAAGGAAAGGAAATTATTCTCAACATCTTGGATTCCTTGGATCTTATAGTAGCACTTAAACAATTATTTTCTTTTTCTCCAATTCATATTACATTTGAAGCTGATAAATAAACCACAACTTTATTAAGTATGTTAAAACAGAATACTATGAATCAAAAATTGTAAGGGGACTATAATTGATGATAAAATTTTAAATTATTAATGTGAGTCAAGTCTATTATAGTCCACAAAACAATCACTTTGTTAAAATATTTTCTTCAAACTATACTCTTTTCTTCCTCAATTTTTATTTAATTATATTTGTATGAAATATCAAGTATTTTCAATGCACAGCATCAAAGGCAACATTGGTTTAGGCCACACAATTTACCAGGCTAAGAGAAGAAAACTGAGTGCTAATGTAGATAAAAATTAACATGAAGGCAGAATATACTCAGAAAACAAGAAACAAAACTGACCACAGTTAAGAATTCAATCTTTCAATTTGTTTCTATTTATTAGCCCATAATTTAACTTGACTTAATATTACAATACCATAGGCATGAATGTGATTTTATTAGAAAAATACTTTCAAAGAAGCAAACTAGAACTTGGATATATGCACTTTTTTAATAACTTTGTTTGATTTGAGGATAATTCTATATGATTGGTCCACTCTCAAGATGGAAAAAATTATTAAAAATTCCTAATTAGCTGGGGGTATATCACCGTGGTATAGCATATCTTTCACATGTGCTGAGCCCTGGGTTCAATACACAGCACACACATAAAAATCCAAACCAGATTTAGTGACCTCTAATATTATAAAATAATTCCATGTTGGATCATGAGCTTTTCACAATCATTTTCTACACAATTACTGTAATTGTCTTTAGTTCTAAGGACAAAAGATTTCAAATAGTACTATGCAGATATCAGGATTTGAGAGATAAGACAAGTAGATGTCTCCAAAGCCTGAATTCACTCATAGCAATATGAAGTGGTCTGGTTCTCATTACTCAAGAAAAAAATTAAATTTATACGTAAGTAGAATCACCAATTAACAACTAACATCCTATTTCATCCTCCTCCTTTATTTTAAGTAAGAGCTTTATTAGCTTCTAAATGTAGAACATCTTTCCATAGACTCACAGAATTTTAGATTTGGAATAAAATTTGGAGGGAACCTAAAAACACACAGGTTTCTAAGAGCAAAAAATTAACTAAATAAAGAATAAGGAAGTAGATACTAAACCCCAATACTAAGTCTTTAAAAGGACAGATAAGAAACAAAATCTAGACCACAATGCTGAGTGAAATAAATCAGGCACAGGAGCTCAAATATCACATGGTTTCTCTATATGAGAAACCCAATGTAGAAATGATTTAAAGAGCAAAATGAAAGGTAGGTAATAGGAAACAAGGAGAAAAGTCTTTTGCAAATGGGAAAGGGACCTAGATATAGGGAGAGGGAAGAGGGATGAGAGAGGAAGAGGAAGAGGAAGGGAAGAAGTAAAGAGGATTAAAATGCAATATGTACATGTACCAACTTCCCATGGTGCATATATTCATTATGTGTCACAAACATGCTAATAAAAAGTAGAGAAAACTCTTGCAAGAGTATTCAAAGGAAAAAATTAAAATCTCAAATAAAGTACAATACCAAAAATGAGGTGTGTTGGACATGTGGTAGATGTTGTATAAGACATAAGAAATATTCAATGAATGAGCTTATATCAGTTTAAAACTCAGATAAAAGGAACACTTTTCTAGAAAAATATAAATGGTCTAAATACATACAAATATAAATAAATAATCTAAAATTGATCACTATCACTTAAAAATTGAAACAAGAAAAACAAAACTTCCAAAAAGGATTAATAGGCGATTCATATAAAACTCTAAGACATAGGTAATTCATATAAATTTGTGTTAGAAAAAGGAAGAAAACTGTCTAATAGATTATATGAGGCCACTAAAATTTTGTCGTCACAATTTGATACCAAAAGAAGTATGGCACTCAAAATTTTCAACCAGCATCACTTATCAGAAATGCAAAAACACCACATACTATTTTTTATGAATACAGAGTGACTTATTCAAGGCTATTTAAAAGTTTATAAATTTAATGAGGTATGTTAACAAAAAATACACAATGATAATACTAAAAGATCCTCATTAAAACACCCTACATTTTTTTCTTTTTTTTCTTTTCCTTTCTCTTTCTCTTTCCCTTTCCTTCCTTCCTTCCTTCCTTCCTTCCTTCCTTCCTTCCTTCCTTCCTTCTTTTTTCTTTCTTTCTTTTTGATATGGAGAACTGAACACAGAGCCTTCTTACTGAGCTATACCCCAAGCTTTTGATGTTTTAAGACAGGGTATCACTAAGTAACTAAGTTTCCCAGGTTGGGCTCCAACTTTCTATCCTCCTGATTCAGCCTCTCAGAGTGCTGGGGTTATAGGCACATGTCACCATGCCCAGCTTGATCTTTCCATGTTAATTATTCATTCCAAGTACACTATCAACATGCCATACATGTCTTTGATAAATAATGTGGAAAAAGATAAAGTGTTTTATTTCCCTTCAAAATAATTAATATTTAAACATGATTTTAACATAAATATTACTTTCTTGCTTTTCTAAACACTGAGTTCAAAACGCTACTGGGAAATTCAGAGTCTGAATTAACAATTTTATTTCAAAATACACTTCCAAAGCTTACAGTATCTTTGTTGATATAGGCTGACACCCAATTGTGAAAATGATTCTACTGTAAGAGTAACTGTACACATTCAAGTTACCCAATAACTTCACAGAATTTTGTCCAAGTATCAGTGAACGTGCAATTCTAATCAACAGAGGTGGAAGAGTAAAACACTAGAGAGAGCTCCAATCAGAGCAAGACAGCTCAAAAGGAAGCCCCTCCCATCTCCTTCTTCCTCATTCTTCCCTGTAATAGAACACTGAACTCAGACACAAGGTTAGCAAACATCACAATCTGTTTCTCTAGATTGAAAGAAAGTGAAGAGAAAAATTTGAAATGAATTTGCAGATTAGAATGACTGAGATCCTGTAAGAAGAACAATACTAGGTAGACGGATTGGTGTATGGATCTTCAAGCCACACGCTTGTACCTATCCATTAGATGAAGAATTCTTAAGGGACATCATACCTTCCCTCAGAACAGTCAGTGACTTCTAAAGATCCATGAATTTACCATCTGATATAATTGACACCTCTTTCCTTAAAGTAATATTCAGTTCCAAAACTTTGTGAAGACAAATGTTTATAAAGTTTAAGGCTTCACCTGGTGTAGATCAAATTAGGTTTTATTCTACACAGACCAAAACACTAGTGAGTTTCACTTTTCCTTAACTCGCAATGGGTCTAGCTAGCAATGATACATGTGTATGTCCTTCATTGTTTATATCCCTCCTCAGTGATTTTTTGACCCTATAATCAGAATAATGTATCAACTATTACAGATGATCATACATATTTGAATTTTACCCACAAATACAATAATATCAAGTATTAAGTCTTACCAGTATAAACATGTTATGCCTCTCTGTTTTGTAAATATTTAAAAATATAAAAGCACTATATAAGACTTTATTTATAAGTATAAATTATTTTTCTTCCCTAGGAACGTAATGCATTATAATTTTAATTCTATTTACATGATGTTATCTTTCCAAAATTTATCCAAATGCTTTGTTTACTTAAATAAGGCTCACACAGCACAAGGTGATTTCTGCCCTTCTAGGAAGAATCTCTTACAAAAATGGAGGATATATACTCTGTGGTCATTCACTGGATCTGCAGTTTCCAACTTCGTTTAAAATATGTGTATTTTTAGAGAAGCTTTAGTGATTGCCACAAATCATATAATTGGCAAAAGGACAAAGGAACTCAGTTTATCATATTAAATTGGACATTGCACCATTGTTCAATCAACAAGAATTAGATGAAAAATTTTCAAAATTGTGTACACCTAAAACTGAATTATAGATTTACAGAAGGTCAAAGACTATGGCACTATAATTAAATATTCATTTCTGGTTTAGAAAATAATTTGGATTTCTAAAAAACAAATGAGAAGAATACATATTTACAAATTATACTTTTAGCTGGTTTTATGAGAAAATTATTAAATAATATGAGCACCACTTGGCTAGTATCTGGTTAAATGTTTTCAAATCTACAATCACTATATAGTATGGTAAAGATGGTCTGGTGTTTATTACAGTTGTAAACATTTAATGGCTGATAATTAAACAGCATCCGTATTGAATCTTGCAAGATTTAATTAAACATAGCACACTGCAGATATGAGATTTAAATTACTCCTTACAATTACATGTAAAACACAATTGTAATATAATCACATGGAATCTGAGAGAAATTTGCAATTTCTTCTAATTTTAAACAACTTTTCTATTTAATTCCTTCCTCCCCTTTCGATTATAAAACATTTTGACAATAGATAACATAATAAATATGTCAAATATGTTTATGGATGTTGTTTTGAAGTGAAGAAACATTACCTCAGAACTATTTTTGGGGAGTATCCAAAGATATAACAAAAAAGAAAAGAAAATAGAAATGGACCCTAAATTAACTACAAAAATTTAAAAGCAAATAGGAACTAACCCAATTTTGTCATTAGGTGGACAAAGAGCTAGAAGGAAAAAGGGAAAGAATTTTTTCTTCAGTATCAGTATCATATGTAACTCACATAATGCATATTATTTACAGGAAGTCAAGGAACAATGGCATACATATTATTTATAAAGTGTCAGTGAAAAATGTTACAGTGCAATGTTGATTTAAAGGGGACACTGATATTTTCATATGAAAACCCTATTAAATACTCATAAATTTGCAGCCTTCTTCCTTCATTTTAAAGATATCTCTGATATTTTTATCCCTACAATGTACAGAAGGAACAGTGAATGTGGAAGGTTTATAGTTGATTACACACACTAAATGATTACACTTTCATAACAGTAATTTGTGTTACATTACTCTATAGAGTAGGAAAACAAAAATGGAATGTGCTGAAGACTGAATTCAATTTGCACTGGTGTGGAATACCATATGTCTGCCGTGTCTTGGGATCACAAATGTTTACGGTGAGCATCTTGTCGGTGAGGCCTCAGATCAGAAAGGCAAAGGGCTCGTGCTCAGCCACTAACAAAGAACGTCTTGAACCTCCATATTCTTCACCTCCACAAGCACAAAGAAAGGCACACTTTATTTTTAGTAAATTAAGATAGTGAATTACATCTTAATATCTGTATTAATTATACTGGTCATTCCTCATTAACACTTCTTCTGTCACTATTGTATTGCACAGAACTAGCAAATTTAAAAATCTCCAGGTGGGCTGAGAAAACTAAAAAATGCATTCAACAAGAAATAATTTTTTAGCTCATATATGCTTATCATATGCATATATATTACTGTAATTGTCCGTGGCATTTTAAAATAGATGAAACAGTCTCAAAGTTATCATTCAAAGAGAAGATTCTGATAAGAAAAAAAATAGATGGATCTTAGCAATGGAACTGTTCAGGGCTCCATATGCATGTGACGGTTTCTTATTTACATGTCGCTCATGTTTATGCATGTTCAGAAGAATACAGCTGCTACCCCATTCTCCAGAAATCACAGACACCGGTCAAGTCTACAAACAGCCACATTTGAGCTTGTAATGTATTTATCATGAAAAGCTAGAAGCTATAATGGTAGGGAGGGGGGAAAGTGGCACAATTTGCTTTGAAAAGATAACAGACATTTTTCAAAAAACAAATACTGTATATTCAATTCAGCTCCTTTAGGTGCTTTCATGTTATAGGAATTCTGCTAGTGATGAAAACAGCATCTAGCCAATCAAATGGTGGTACCCTAGTGCCATCCAAAGTAGAAGCCTAGTGTTTAAAATAACCTGATGAATTATTCATAGAGCTGATGTTTATGCAAATTAGAGAATCATGCATCCACCTGACCACCAAGGGAAGAAAACAACACAGGGGGAAAAAAAAAAAAACCCACCATGCTTTTAGCATTCTCCAGAACCTATGTAATCAAATGATAATATTCTTTCATTAAATGCATCAAGGAATTACAATCCTTACCTGGTTAGTTTGTAGGGGCTTCAGATTTTCTGGATGAAATAACTGACTGTGCGTGCAACCAATAAAACTGAACTGAAAAGCTGATTAAGGGCACTTACTTAATGCAAAGCCACTCACTGAATATTCATATGATCCCTGTGTTTATGTAAATTAAAGCTAAAGAAAGCCCAAGGGGATTGGTTGCCATAGCCTACAAATACTGTGTACAGCAGAAAATAGAGAGAATAATGGCAAATAAATCTTGAAATTCATAGCTTTGGAGCAACAAAGAAGAAATAGTAAAATATTAAAAAGCCTAGGTGAATTACAGTTTTATAGTGTTTTATTTAATCATGTTACTTTAGTACTACTGGTTATTCCTACCATGTAATGATCTATAATTACTTTAATGCCAAAAGATACCGTCACTTGTGTTTGTCAGCCTTATGTATCACACAATCATGTATCTAAGCAAATCCCTTAAGCATATCCGAGTAAAGAAAAGAGGAATTATAATAAAAGTATAATTCAATGTACAAATAACCAAACCCGGAACCCTATATTATACTTGTGGCCCTATGTTAAGTATTTCATGTACTGATCTAACACGGCAAAAGTCTTACCAGGAGGTGAAATATCAGGGCAGATATGCAACAACGCAGTGAGCTCCTTGCTTCTCAGTATTTGTAGATAACTGCTCCCTTTGAAGCAGAAATCATTTTATGTTAGGTGAGCTACTGTGAAACTTTCACAAAGAAGATTTTGGTCTATGCCATTTTAAATTCCAAGAATTTTCACTTTTAGAACCCAAGTCCAATAATGTTTTTTGAAATCTATGCTGATATGCAATGTTCCAGTGATGAAAAATGTGAATCCCCACATATGTATGTGAGAAATGACTGTAGGTATTGACATGATTCACAATATTTAAAGGATATGAAGCAAGTTTGTCATAAAGTCTCTACATTTTCAGGGATCTCCCTCACTTTTTATTTCCTGAATAAAGAAGTAAGATGGCAACAGATGCTATAATGTATCTGATAGGTTTTCTATTTTCTGGTACATAATTTCAAAACTTAATTAGAAGGCAGTGTTCTCTATGGCAGTTAGCACCAACTGAAGTGTTTCTCATATTTGAGTATTTTCTTAATAATTTCTATATCCTCACTTCACAATCACTTTTGTCTCTCTCAAATAATGTGATGAGTTTTCAAGTAATTTTGAGACATAAAAACATTTCAAGCACCTTAAGCATCTATACAAAGCTGGCTACAATTACAAATATCATAAAGATTGGATCTAACTCCTGAACTTTGTTTTCCCAGGAAAAAAATTTTAAAAGATTTTTTTGTAGCATCTTTGGTTGCCAAATTAAAGTTTTCATGATTGGCAAAAATATTCTCCCTTTTAAAGTTGCTCCGTGGATTTCCATGAGAGTAATCATCATAGAGGCATACTTCTGTATGTACACATGGGTTTTCAGTAGAGGATTTTATAGTCATTTATTCTATTAATTTCTCCAACAATTTTCTTTTGTTTTTTCAGAATTGACTTGAAATAATAGAATTGACATAGAAAATTAAGAATAAAGTTGGTAAAAATGTTAGGAATTGTGAATTTGCATTATTTTTTATTAGTTATTTTAAAATTTTTAATTTATTATATCCATGTACGTGTTACAAAATAAAATTAAATGTATAACAAATGTATTACAAAATGCGCAAAATGAAATTAATGTATAACTAGCACATCTGCTCTTTCATCAGGCAATTCTTCTATTGATTTGAGATATGTTGTGCAGAAGGTAGATTGTTAATTTCTTTGTTTGTTTTGTTTTTGGTACCAGGGATTGAACTCAGAACCTTGTGCTTGCGAGGCAGGTGCTGGAACCACTGAGCTAAATCCCTGGCCCAGATTGTTAATTTCTTAAAGTTTTAAAGTAAAGAACCTTAAGTTAAAAGCTCGTAAGAAACAACGTTTAGACTAATAAGCACTCTGCATTTGTTAAGCATACTCATCCCCACAAAAATCATTCTTTTTTGAAAAAATCAATTATTAAACATCAAACACTTTTGACTTTCAAGTGAAGACCTGAAACACATTCTCACTAAGACTAGTTTTGCTTTATTAAGCTACCTTGGCCATGTCCTTGGTTGCAGTAAACTTAAGGCTTCCTTCAGAAAGACATTTCTATTTTCAAAGAAAATGTAAGACACACACACACACACACACACACAGCTCAAATGAACCGCCATAAGAATGTGTAAGTGGGTATCATTAATGTCATCCTTTGTCCAATTGCTGATATCATTAGTGGGATTTTTCTTGCCTTTTCTTGGATAGAATCTCTTCATCTCTGGCCCTTGTACAACTGTGGGGTATTTCTGACAACATTAAAATATTTATAAACCAAATCCAAACTGCCCTAGGCCATGGTTGCCTCAGATCTCTTATTTTGTATCTGTGCAAGGCCAGAACAGCTTAGGCAATGGAGTAGGCTCCGTGAAAAAGTAAAGGAGTGTATTCCAGATGAAAAAAGCCAATGCTTCTGAGACCGAGTTAACTGGCTTAAATTATGGATTCATAATTTCCAGATTCATAATTCATTCCATGTTTTACTCTATGGGCATGACAAAATCCTGAAGGACTAGTTTTAGATTCTTATCAAATTTTCATGAAGAGATCAAGTTCGGCTCATTTGCCATTTATGTTAGAGACCTCAGCCTCTCTGATGACGCCAACCCACCAGCCTGTACCTGGTCACAGCCCCTTGTCAGGACCTATAGGGGCTCCTGAAAGTCTATTAATAAATCAAGAGGTGAAACTGCTAGTCCATTCTTTCAGAAATAAAATCTTGGTCTGTAAATTTTTTTAAAAGTTGGTTGCCATATTTAAGATAACAAGACTTTATATACATTTTTTTTAAATCCAGAATTTTCTTTTCTTCTTGAAATATCAGAAGCTGTATCCTGTGCCTTGAGCTGACATTGTCTCAAGGTAAGAAAGCCCTAGGTGTCAGGTAAAGACTGTCTCCCAACGTGAGACCTGGGCTGTCCCTCACTGGTACACTTCTGTTTTTCATGCTGTGCCTCTGACTAGTTGGCATTCACCCGACAGCTGCAGAATCTGGAGTAGCGCTAAATATTGAGACCATCTTCTATGCACTGGAAGTCTGATTATATGTTTTAATTTTATAAATGTGTGTATATAAATTTATTGTGCAAATAATCCAGAATGCATGGTAACCAGGCAAAAGCAAGCTGCCCTTGGGAGGCAGGCTGCTTCAGGTGCACATTTTGACAATTCTGCTTACATCAGGTGTTTTCATATCCTTTCAATAAAAATGACATCCACTAATGATCTCTAGTGGAAAAGTCATATCAAATGTCAATGCTAATATTTTATAGATTATTTCCTTATAACAATTTACACACACACACACCAATAGGTACACTAGGTACATATTGACACTTAACAATATCCTTTTCAGTAACAAGTTTAAAGAGAGCATCCCTGGGTTCTTTATGAATTTTGCCTTGCTAAACCTTCAAATAGTTAAAATTCCTGTAGCATATTTCTGGTTCCACCAGGGTTCACAGTCCTCTACCTCTCCTTCTAGCATTCATGATTTGTACCGATAATCTGTCTCTTTCAGTTGACAGGGATGGAAGAAATAGGAAAAAAAAAAATCAGAAATGTCCTGGAACACTCCTAAGAACAGCTTCATCTTCTCTTCCATGTGCCCCTAGCTCAAAAATACAATTATGGTTACCTGGGCCCATGTGTCTGTGACAACAGAAAAATTGTCTGCTCCATGCTTCACAACTATAATAGTTAACAAACTTTAGGTTTGAGTTGCGATTTGCCTAAGATAGTCCTTCGCAGGCATCACCTATAAGAGTAAGCAAGTAGACAGCAGTGGCCAATACCGTCATTTAGTAGATGGGGTTATTCCAAAGGCTCTAAGTGCCACGGATGGTTTTAATAAGCATAGATGGGGATCCAGAGCAGGTGTTACCTCCCCTGCCGCAGGCAGAACGCTAGGAAACCTGTTTCTTTCTGTCTTCTTTTTCCCTCTGGTTGCGTGGTGTGGACCCTGCCCTGTGTTTCTAGAGATGCTCACTCCACTCAGCCCTCCTTGCTCATGATTCTGTTTTTGCCTGAAATCTCAAAATTCCTTTTACTGCTTCCTCGTTTTCAAAGGATCTGATTGATATCTAGTTCATTGAAGTCAGCTTGATAAATTCACTTAAGCAATAGTTTAGTAGAGGATAAAAGGGCCAGTGGTAGAAAACATTTGATTCAAACGAACCTTTTCTCAAAACACTCTCCAAATCCCACTAAGTACCTGCCAAGCCAGTATTTGTTCCAGTGACATCTAATTTAATCTTTAAAATCCAAACAAGGAGATAGTTAAATTCATTTTTTAAAATACATTTGAAAACATAGTACAGATCTCATTTTAGTGAGGAATGAGGAACTTCTAATTTAACCTCTGGTTCAATATTAGTGTAAGTAATACTGTTGCAGCCCAGTCTTGTCTCCTAAAGTAACCTCAGAACCTGTGTCTTTCCAAGCATAGGCAGGTGTCTTGAGAACAGTGCTGTGGAATAATAAACACTACAGTGCTACGGGCACTCAAACGCACCAACTGTGACATATCCACCGAAAACCACCCTGCTTGCACTATGGGTGCCCTACCTTCATTGTCATAATTCCCAGACTTCCCCTCTGTTCTTTTACCTTTCTCAAAGGTTTAATTACTTGGAATTTTGGTGATGTCAACATTCACATTATGTGTCTTCCACTCTACTCGACTCAGTACTCTTGCTCTAAACATCTCCAATTCCATTTCTACAAACTTCAGATTTTTTCATTACTTGGAACATTTATGCATCTTAAATTCTCTCCAGTCTTTTTCCTCTCTGGCTCACCCATTTCCTCTCTTCTGTTTCATGTTCTTTTCATTCTAACTCTATCTCGTGTTCAAGCCTCTCTGTTTTTATTTGCTCGGTGTCAATAGGAATACAGCCCCATAATCAGCCCTACTAAAGCTGCTCTCAGCCCCTCAAACATCCTCCTTAAGAGCTGTGTCCAGCTATCTAGGAATAAATCCAACATCCATTTTCTTTACTCCCATTCTCATAGGTCAAGTAAAAGAATGTTGAGTTTTTCTTTTTATTCCTTTCCTCTCCTTCTTCTTCCTCCTCCCTCTCTCATTCCTCCTCCTCTTCCCCTCTTCTTCATCTTCAGGTGCATGTGAGCGAATCACCTTCAGTCTCAGCTAGGAGCTGAAGAACATTTCAGTCAACTTGCTTCAGATAATCTACCTTTCACTCCCAAATTTCCTATTTTATTTATTTCTCTTTGCAGTTATGGTGATTAAACCTAGGGTTTCAAGAATAACTACAGAAATAGACTATCTCCTTAGAGGCTCCTCCAGAATTCTGCAGGTTTTGCTATCTTTAGTCCTAGTATCTGAGGGGGAATTTTCTCTCCTGACCAAAAGACTTAGATCCAAAATCTAATAATAAGCTAAGTTTTACTTTATTTCAACCACTGTTTTAAGTGCTTTCATTGATTCTTACTTTCTAAAGCTATTGGTACTATTACTATTTTTACAGATAAAGAAATTGAAGCTTAGAGAGTTTAAATAAATAACTCATGTAGCTCCTCATGGAGCCAGGTTCTGAACAATGTAACATTCATAAATCTGTAGAATTTGATGAAAATTAAGAAATTACTTTTTCTCTCTTCTCTATGACATTTACTATTCTTGTTTTATTTTGAAAACAATGTGACCAGTGTTTCTAAAGCATCTTTGGTTATCTACACTTTTTATATTCATAAATTAAGTATTGAGAGCCCATTTTACTTTTGCTACAAAATTTCACTCTAGACAATCTTTTCCTTTCCAATAACATCAAATATCATGCCTGTGCCTTATCTCAAACCATGGTACTCTGATACAGAAGTCTCTCTTCAGCACTGCACTTGGTTGGATATATGCAAAATGTCACACAAACTCAAAAAACTAAAGAGAGCTCAGTACAGTTCATAAACAGTTACTCCACAGGCAGTGAACTAGTGAACTCCTCTGGGCTTCTCATTCCTGACCCCAAAAAGTATGAATATATGAATGTGTGTGTGAGTAAAGTCACATATTACAAAGAACTCAGACCTGTAAAGTTCTCTCTGATCTACCTTATGAGAAAACTTTAAAAGCTTTCTAAACCTTCCCAAAATTTACCCCAGCCAAGCTCTGTGGCACATGCCTGTAATCTGAGCACTCGGGAGGCTAAGGCAGAAGGATTGTTGTGAATTCAAAGCCCACCTGGAGAATATAGTGATACCTTGTCTCAAAAAAATCAGTCAATTAATAAAAGTTATCTCAACACAATAAACAATTATTTTAGATAATGGTCAGTCTTTGTAGTTACCTCTCACTCTCCCTCATTTCTGCACCCTTTTAAAAATTTCTGCTTAAAACAGTATTCAGAGCTCACCTTTTATCAGTTCTTGTGGATGAAGTGGTATCTGTTTTAATTATTTAGTATCCTTAATGCATTGGCTAATAAATATTTTGAGAACTGCCTTTAGGTGTTTGGCTACATCGCGGAAAGGGAAAGGACTCACAGGAACTCTGGTGACAGAGGAAAGTGATCCTTATATTCTTGCAATCATTTTGATTTTTCTTCTGAATCTTTTGATCACTGGGTAAACTGTTCATCTCCAAATTAGTAGTTTAAAATTGGTCTCTCAAAACTTTGACAGATTCTAATAGTTCATTGTGAATGACTCAAATTGTTTCAGTCGTCCTTTTCCACCTGTAAGAAGGATTGTCACCCCATATGGTGAGTTACCAAAAAAGCTTTTATGGTCTCAAGATGTATCCATTTTTCTACAAATGACAAGTTTATTTTCCCTTCTGATAGAGTACTACTCCACTGTATATAAATACCACACTTCCTTTATCCATTCATCTGTCGATGGACCTACAGCTTCCAAGATGTAGCTATTATGATGTATGCTGCTATAAACATGGGTGTGTACGTATCCCTATAACATGATGCCTTTAATTCTTTTGGGAAGATATCTAGAAGGGGAGTAGCTGTTCAAATAGAGATTTTATTTTAAATTCTAATGAATGTATATTCCCTCTCCTCATTATAAGTAGTACATTGTTGAAATTTAAATATCACATGAAAAATATTTATGTAAAGTCTGCCATAATTTGTCTCACTTTTTAAAGGTACACACCACGGTGTCTTATTTATTGATAACTGTTTATTGAATAACTGTGATTTGGGGGCTCACTCTCTTCTAAGAACTCCATAGGACAGTGTCTCAGAGCATCCTAATTCTCCACCAGTCTAGGGCGAGCTTTGTGCTGTGACCCATGGGTTAGTGTCTTCCCACTGTGCTCCTCTCCCCTCATCCACCACCATCCCAACGAATTCTACAGACTGAGAGGGGTGAGGACAACAATACCTATTTCTCTTCTTCATAATTCTTCTAGAAAAAGAGTGAATGTGGGAATGATATATATCTGCTTCATATGATCTACAGCTTCACCATTCACATACGTAGATTATCCTTTGGGACATTGCTCTACTAATCCTCTCCTCCCTTTCTTGCAACATCAGAATCCCCTCGCATCAAATACAAACATGTTATTTCTAACTCTTGTTACCCACAGTAACCCCATTGTTGCCCTATTTCTCTATTTCCTTTTACAAAAGAAATTCCCCAGTGAGATGCCCATATCTGCCATCTCCAATTTCATTTCTCCTATTCTTTCTTAAATCTACCACAATTAGAAGTGTGCCCCTCAGTTCTGCACAGAAAGTGGTCTTACAGTCACTAATGATGTACATAAATCTAAATCCAGTCTCGCTCCTCATCCTGCTTGAGGCACCAGAAGCACTTTTAATTTCTCCTACCACACTGACTGCTCATTCTCAATGTCTCTCTCTTCAGCTTTTGTCCATTAACCACTGGCCATTGCAGCAGAGCAGGATTCAGTCCTTCTCCTCACTGCTTCTCTGTCTCCTCCAGCCCGTGAAGGGGCTCTTTCGTCTCTTGGCCTTACCTACTATCAATAGCCTAAAATCTCTCCATTTGGACAACTTCAGTTCAAAAACCATCTCTGGACTTCAGAAGTCCTCGGTATGTTATCAGTCTTTCAGAAAACCAATCAGTCACTTGGTGACCACTCGGTTTAAGCAAACCACAGTTTCCCTAGAGATGTTATTATGTGTTGGGATGGACTATAACGAAGACCTCAAAATTCCCTTTGGATCAGACCGAAGCCGACTTCCAGGGACCTTTTGCCTAAAGTTAGTTCCAACTTGTTTTTTCTTTTGCTTCTTCTTGCCCTTATTTGTTTCTCTTTGGAGCACTGCCTTCATGAAACACTTGCACATGATTCCTTAAATGAAGATTCTGTGAGTTGCAGTGTCACATGGAGGTCATTCCAGATTCTTAGACAGAGTTCTACTCCTGGCAGCAGTGGGGCTTGGTGTACAAGGCGGCAGGAGAGCCCTCAGCAGATGGGTGGTGGAAGACCAACGTACTTGCAGTGTTAATAAGGGTGTCTCTGGTGGATTGCTAAGAAGCAGACTCTAACAGATATTTTGAACACATTACATATTTGGCATCTGTGCTTTCTGTATCTGTGTCTTGGCATCTTCCATCCAAATCTTAAGGTATGACTTTAAAAGCCTTTATTGCCAAAAGTTACCTTATTTTTTCTGAAGTGTGTGGTGTAAGATGTCTGAGAAACTCATGCATGGAGCCTCGAATATTTTGCACCCATTATAAGATAGATTTTACTTGTTAAAAGTAGCTAGAAAATTTTTCGAAAGAACAAGGCTATGAGTTCTAGATATCATTGATATCTACCAACAATCTACGTATAGGTACCATTTGTTTAATCATCCCCAAACAAATGCTAATAGTGAGTGATTGCTCTGGTTTTTAAGATTGTTTTAAACAATCAACACCTGTCATTCGTGTTGTACTTTATTTGCTTCATTCTTCCTAATTCAAACTGTGGTTTAAAAAACTGTCATTAGGATCTGCACTGAAATAACTTTGGATCCACTTTATCAGCTAATCTGAGTTTTTCCTGTTTTAATTGCTCCCTAATTTCTCTGTTATAGCTGCATGTCCTAAAATAAATTTTCCATCTGCTCTTTCCATGTTTGATTGTCATGTTGGCTCCCTTTGAAACTGCTAAACAAGCAGCTTTTCTCATCGCAATTTGTGGCTGTGGTGCAATTCAGTGCTCATTCTGCATTTAGAAAAGCCACTTGCTTTTGCAAAGTACAGACTAGATAGCATATAACTAGAGAATTCCATTTGTGGCCATAGATTGTACTCTGCAGCAGCTTTATTCCCACATTTAGTGTTTTCTGGTAGAATGAACCATCTCTGAGGAAAAGGGATTAAAAGGGAAAAGCAAACATTGCATCTCTCCTCCAAATTTTTCTCTAGCCTTTGTCAAATTCTCAAAATTTTCAGTTCAATTTTAAAAAGAACAGTTCATGTTGACTTAAAAAAAGATTACAGTCACATATTCCATAGCTAAAAAACTTTTTCTTTAAAGGTAAGGAAACATGTTGCTTTGGGAATATGTTTCAAACTACTGAGTGATGAGTTAACATTAGAAGGAATGGAATAACAATGAATTATTTCAGATATTAACCGGTGTACAAGACAGAAGATAGTAAAGTATTAAATTCATTTAAATTGAAAGATGCAAATATAATAAAGGAACACATTCTTCAGTTATAAATTTAATTTTCTATACCAATTAATAAAAAATTCCAATAGATAGCTCTTGACTCAATAAATCCATGTTCGTTGATCCTTTAACATTTCTACCATTCAGGGCCAGGGATTTAACTCAGTGGCACCACGCCTGCCTTGCAAGTGCAAGGTCATGAGTTCGATCCATGGTACCAAAAAAAAAATTTCTACTATTTAAAACTTTATTATAAATATAAAATGAAATAAACCTTATTCTTAGGGTAGCAAATTAATAAATTTGGGGAGGTGATTGGGCAACATAATTTTTTAATCCTTAAAAAATCAGTATCTTGTAGTGTAGTGAAAATATCACAAGCAAGTTATTCTGAGGAAATAGAGACACATACCAACACATTCAATTAACGTTGTTGATTTCAAAGCTGCCTATTAGAATCACACCACTGTAAATAATTAACTGTTCAATAGGAAGGAATTGGTTTAGCAAATAAAGGTAGACACATATGTGAAGAATAACTTAGAAATTAAAAATCATTTTAGGAGAATATTTGATGATCACTGTAAATGTCCACAAAAGATAAAAAGTTATAAAAAATCTTAATCTGATTATAATTCGCTACTGACATATAGATATATTATGTATGTGAAACTATGACAAGATCATATAAAAGTGATTTTGTCTGTATTGTGGAAGTTTTGGTTGTTTTAATTTCCTCTCTGTGTACTTCTTGTAAATTTCTACAATAGTAATATTGCTTTGTAATTAGAGAAAAATCACAAAAATTATTCTTTACACTTTTTATGTTGTAATGTTCAACTGCTACTTTATACATACATCAAAGGAATGGTTTAATCAGTAGGATTCATGGGGAAAGAAAATGCGAACATGTGGCCTCACGTTGGAATACTAAGCCTGAGGGAGTCCAGGAGTTTGTAGGGTTCTCCAAACTTTAGAGTAGCTCTTGATGTGAAAAGACTGAGGCCCGTTACCTTTTCACCCCTTGTCATAAGTGGCGCTGTGTACACAGCCTGAATCCAGGGATGAGACTCCTGCACTCCAGGCCCGTCAATCCCTTGCCTTTCCAAAATACTAAACCAATAAAGTGAATTATTTTCAAGAATAACAAAACAGAGAAAATGTGATCCGTAAATTGACTTCTTTGTTCTGCCAATTGACTAAGTGACACTAAGTCATCTCTAAGTGCCTGAAGAAAATAAAAGGCATTTCTTCTGTGAAGCTGATGAACGATTAGGCAATTGTAAAGCACTGAACTACAAAGTGGAGAATGCGGTGTAATATTGTTTTATGTGTCTTCCCTCCTTTTCACTTTTTATTTTTATTTTTGGATAAAAGGCTCGCGGCAGATATTTTACTCTCCCTCCCACTCACTCCCTAGCTTTTAAAATAATGATGAACATTTGCTGTGGCTAACATAGAGGCATACAAGCCATAGTTCACATAGAGAAGTTGTTTTCTAAGTCAACCAGCACATTGTTTAGGGGGAAAATGCTTCTAGGCTTTTTGACTTTGTGCAAAGTTCAGAAGGTCTGGTAAGTAGTTCCAAATTTCACACCCTGCAACAACTATGAGTTTTTCATGTTGGGGGTTGTATATAGTACACTACTGTTTGCAATATTCATTTCCTTTCAAATTCAGCTGCAGGAGTTATGGGGGTTCTTTCTAAAACTACAAAGGTTCTTAAAGATGCCAATTATAGAGGACTGTCTTCAGTTGATACACAATGCCAGAGCTCTTTTTATCAAGGTAATGCTAACAAGAGATGTGTGGTATGGAATCACATGAAATCATGTAAAACTTCTACACTTAATTGATGTGTGTGTGTGTGTGTGTGTGTGTGTGATGACATCAATACATGTTTGTTAAGGGTAGACTACCATGGAAAACAACATGGTAGACTGACATGCATAATGTAACCCTTCTTGTTACAAATACTGAAATATAGTAAATAGGCAAATGTTCTTGTGTCACAAGTGAACTGAAGTTCATAGATGTAGTAATAGTCCTCAGACTGCTGGACACTGACTATAGTTGAAGAGGCAAGGGCAGGGATTACAACACTCATAGAGATGTCCTCAAGGCTAACTGACTTTGGGAGGTAAACAATATTGCAAATTTCAGGCAAATAGAAAGGTAAAAGAGCATAAAGAAAACTCTAACAATTCAATAGTAGCTCAACAAGAGGGAAGCACAAAAAGCAAATATGAAGCACAGTAAATTAAAAACTCAATGTAATATAAAGAAGTTCAAATAACTAGGAGTCATAAGAAACAAACTTAACTGACAGAAGACAGGTATCAAAAATAAATTCAAGTGATATAAGAATAAGAGAAGACACAGAAACCAAGAACAGGAAGGAAGAAATCATCCTCGGACCAATTCAAGTTTTTTTTTCTTCAGAGCAGAAAGAGAAGTTTCCCAATGAAATAAAATAAAATATACACATACCAAAGTACATAGAACTTTGGACCACTGAGGGAAAAGAGAAAATTATGCAAGGGTCTACATTGAGGATCAGAGCGAAAAATTTCATGCAAAGTTCAAGAAAGCAAACCTCTCCATAGTAACACTGGGAGCTAAAAAAAGTAGAAGGCTCTGTCTTTAGAATGGGAAAAATATTTGAAAATTATACATCTGAAAAGGGGTTAGTATCTAGAATATATAAAGAATGCTTACATTTGGGCCAGGGATTTAGCTTAGTGGTTTCAACGCCTGCTGCGCAAGCTCAAGGACCCGAGTTCGATCCACGGTACCAAAAAAAAAAAGAATGCTTACATTTAAAAAACAAAGAAATAAAGAACCTGATTAAAAATGGGCAAAGAAATTTAATAGACATTTCCCCAAAGATAAGATACAAAATAGTCAACAATAATATGAGACTACTCGACATTACTAATCATGAAGGAAATGCAGTTCAAGAACCACAATGAGATATCACCTCAAATCCATTAGGATGGTCATAATAAAAAAAAAGAAGGAAGGGTGTTGGCTTGGATGTGGAGATATTGGAGCTCTTGCGTGTGTTTTGGTTTGGGAACACAAAATGGTACTGTGGAAAATGGTATGGGGACTCCTTGAAATATTAAAAATAAAATTACCAGATGATCTAGTGATCCTGCTCCTTGGAACATGTGTCCAAAAGAATTGAAAACAGAATATCAAAGAGATTGTTGCTACCCACATTCATAGCAGCATTACTCACAGTAGCCAAGAAGTATGGTGGACTCTGATCTTACGAACTCAATTCATTCTCGAGGGATGGTTATAATTCAAGGTGGTAAATTGAAGGCTCAGGCTCCTCTACACAGCCTTAGAGTCTGTCTCCTGTACACAGGCAGATCTCAGTATCCTGAGAAAGACAGTGGCCCAGGATTTGTCAATTAACCCCACCAAAGAAAGAATGTTGTAATGTTCCTTCCAGAACTCTTTAAGGGTTAAATCATATCTGAGACCATCTGGAAGTGCAAGCAGTCAATATTTGGATTGTAACACAAGTCTGGTAGTAAGTTAAAACTAAAATTCCAGTCGTAACCCAAGTTGCTGGTATGTCAGGCCAGTCATAACTCGAGGGTTCACTATAAAAGTAACCCAAGTGTCCATCCACAGATACGTGAATATAATCAAAACGTGTTACACACATACAATGGGATATGACCCAGTCTTAAATGAAGGGAATCTTGTTACATGCTATAATAGATGAACGTTGAGGACATTATATTAAGTAAAATAGAGGTGATGAAAGATAAACATTGAGCCAGATGTGGTGGGCCACACCTGTAATCCTAGCACTTGGGAGGCTCTGGCAGGACAATCGCCATGAGTTCAAAGCCAGCCTGAATTATACAGCAACAGCTTGTCTCAAAAATTTTTTTAATATAAATACTGTATGATTCCACTTATCTGAGATATCTTATGTAATCAAAATAGAAAGGTGATGTCCAGGACCTGGTCAAAAAGGGAAACGAGATGTTGATCCATGCGTATAGAGCTTCAGTTTTATAAAATGAAGAAATTCTGGGGGTCTGTTGCACAATCATATATATATATATTTTAAACAGAACTGAACTGTAAGCATTAGAATGCTTATGATGGTAATTGTTTCTGTTGTTTTATTTTTTGATACAGTAAGTCTCCAACTTACAAATCAGTTCTGTTCTGGGAGGAAGTTCGTAAATTGTACTCATTCATAATCCGACAAGGAGAGCCTCACCAGCACACCTGTGAATCTTACACAGTACACTGTGAAGTTGGCAAGGGAAATGTTCTTAAGTCGGGGACTTGCTGTTCTGGAAAGTGAACTCAGGGCCTTCACACTGAGCCACGTCCTCGGTCCTTTTCATCTTTTTATATTTTGAGACAGGGTCTCACTAAGTTGCTCCATTGCCTGGGCTTGGCTGGGCTTAGACATGCAATCCACCTGCCTTAGCCTTGCAGAGTTCCGGGATTATAGGCATCTCCCACCACACCTGACGATGATGGTAAATTTTATATTTTATTACTTTAATGCAATTAAAAGTTCAAACTTTTTAAAGAAATGAAAAATTCTATTCTGTTCAAATGAAATAAATATCCTCCACCCTGTCTGTCTAAAGAAAGCAGTCTAGAACCTCTGGGGAGAAGGCACAGGGCAGCTGAACTCCAGTAAGTAGATGCCAGCACCACTGAACAAGCCCTGAGTTCACGGGTGCTTTTCTTTCCTGGCCTGGGTTTCAATGCAACCTGCAACCCCACACTGCACACCACAGAGAAGTTCAGAAGAAGCTCCCTGTGTGGAGCCAGGGAGGCAAAAGGCCAGTGTCCGGCCAGGAGGGAGGTTCTAGCAGCTGGAAACTGTAGAGGAGACCAGAGAGGAAGAAGGCCAAGGAAGCAGTCCCCAAAGCTATTCCTGAACCCAGGGCACATGCCTGTGCTGCATGTGCATGGGTGTGACACTGAACCCCTGTAAGACTTTGAGAACAAGACTGAGCTCCCATCGTGGCCCAGGCCCAGACCAGCCACTGGGGGTGTCTTGGGGGAGTAGCACTGCGAAGTGTTTGAAACCCGGCTGCTATTCAAACCCCAATATCAAATGCAGGACTTGTAGACTGCACCTAACTAGCTTAATTGTTTGCTAAAACAACCAAGGCAAGCAATCAAAATTTAACATTCAGTATAGGATTTCAATAAGATGCAGAGTTTCATAACATGATACTTAAAAAGGCAAGGGTACAATACAAAATTGCTTGACATACAGAGAATCAGAAACATTTTACCATCTCACAAGGAAAAAGACACGAGGACAATTATACCAAGAAGATGAAACTATTGAAATTATCAAACATTTTTATAATAACCATGTTCTAGGAAGTAAGCAAATACTTCTGAAACAAGGAAAGACAGCAACTCTTGTCGAGGACATAATAAATATTTTAAAGATGGACGCTTAAGAACCGGAAAATTAAATAACCAAAATAAAAATTTCCCTAAATGGACTCAATAGCATAATGGAGTTGACAGGGCAAGGTTGAATGAACTTGCAAATAGATCAATGGAAATTATCCAGTGTGGACTACAGAAATATACTTTTTAAAAATAGTGACTCAGGGACCTGTGACACAATAATAAAAGATTTAATGTTAATTTAAGTATATTTCCAGATATAGGTAAAAATATGTGCAGAACAAAAGACTCGAAAATACAATGGATAAGCATCTAAAATTTGGAGAAAATGTAAACTTAGAGAAAGGTTAGCTCAGCAAAATCCAAAAATAATATAACTAGAGAAGTCTCTTCCAATATATGTTATAATCAAATGGAGAACTAAGGACGAAGAGTCTTTAAAGCAGCAATAAAAATTACATATTAATATTTTTAACTCCAGATTTCCAATTGTAATTCATAGAAGCTGGAAAGAAACAAAGCAACATTTGCAAAGACTGGGGGGTGGGGTGAGCTTAGAACTATATATCCAACAAAAATAGCATTCAGGAAAAAAGTGAAATAAATATATTCTGACATGAGAATTTGTTTCAAACTGACTTATTGAAAGGAATTGTTAAGGTACTTAAAAAGTAAACAATGATTTTGATGTACCCCAAAGGTCAAAGAGGAAGACTCAAGAAAAATTAGGAAACATTCTGAACTAAACAAATGTGAAATATATGTCAAAATTCATGAGACACACGAAAAGCATGATTGGATGGAAGTGTGTACTATTAAATGCTTTATATTAAAAAAGAAGAAGGTTCTGAAGTCACCGTCTAAGCACATACCTTAAAAAACTAAAAAAAAAAAAGAAGAGCAACATAAACTGAGAAACAGAAAAGCTGAAAGGAAGGAAATAATAAGGATTCAAATAGAAATCAATGAAAATGAAATGAAAGAACATGATGAAACCAATAGCCATTGGTTTTATTGAAAGATCAATAAAATGGAAAAATCTCTAGCTACACTAACAAACGCAAAGATTGAAAGGGAAGGAGAAATAAAGAACACAAATTGCCAAAACCATATCACTATTGACAGTAAAAACATTGCAAGGATGTATTATGACCAGCTTTATGCAAATGAATTCGATAGCTTAAATGACACAGAATAATTCCTTAAAAGTCAAACTATAAACATTCTCACATTATAAAACAATTATATCTATTGTAGAAATTTAAAAGGGAATAGCCCTCCAGGTCCAAATTCATTAGAGAATTCCTGTTACAGAAGAATTAACATCAATTCTCCACGATTGTTTTAAGCAAATAGAAAAGGGATAAGGATTTCCCAACTCATTTAGTGAGGCCAGTACTACTAAATACCAAAACCAGACAGAAAGCTAGTACAAGAAGGAACATCTACACATTAATGGCCCTCGCAAACATAAATACAAACATTCGCAAAAAAATTTTGTAAACAGAATCAACTGATACATAAAATGTAAGACATATCATGACCAAATGCAATTTTCTTACTAAAACTAGTTCAATATTTGAAAATCTGTCAACTTAATCTACAATATTAACAGATTAAGAATGGAAACTACATGTTTAGATTCCACTGATATGGAAAATGTATTTGACAAACATTCAGAATGTGTTCACGGTTAAACATAAAATAAAAATAGAAGATAACTTCTTGAACCTGACAAGAATCGTCTACAAATAAACACGCACCTAATATCATACTTAGTAGTGAAAGAGTAACAACTTTTGCCCTAATATTGGAACGACAAGAATATCCACCCTTATTGCTTTTAAGCAACATGGGACCAACTGCAAGTATTATCCAACACAGTAGAGTAAGAAAAAACAAAAGACACACAAATCAGAAAGAAAGAAATATAATTGTTCTTTTTTTTTTTTTACTGGTAATATGAGTGCCTACTATGAAAAATTTAAGGGATCTACAAAAACAACAATAATAAAAAACAAAAAAACTCTTAGAATTAATGAGTGTATTAAGATCAGGGGATCCACAATCGGTCTGGAGGAAATCGATCATATTTCTATATTCTAGCAATGATAGAAACCAAAACTAAAACTATTCTATCAAAATGTTGTGATATGGATGCCAGCCCTCAAGTCTCCAAAGGTGTCAAACAGAGGTAGAGTGTGGTTTTCACAATAGGAACACAGACGTACATGAAACAGCCACATGGGATTTGACACATTTCATTTGAATAATCCACAGATATGAATTTCCTCTCTACCTCCTAAACTGGTGAAACGGGGTCTTTCTTATATACAGTAAAAATACTTTGAAGTCGTTATACAAATGAAATGTATTCTTTCTCCTTCTGTAACATAAAAGATAGGCAAGGAACATGGTAGCTATAAGCAGGGATATGAAGATTTTGTCTGACAACCTCTCCAGCTACCTAAACAGTCACCTAATACCTTAACTGCATGTTTTGTAAAACAAGACCAACTTCCACATTTAAAAATGGCTACCTGACTAACGTTCATCTAGTTAATAATTCCTCCTGCAATCTATTTGCTTGTTGTGTAGATAGGTTAGATTCACAGTTGAGATGACTGGAGAATCAATAAAAGGAGAAAAGATATTTATCTCGTCACTTAAACAAATCAGTATTTCAGGCATACAAGGAGTTCTCATTTTCATTTACCTATAATTATTAGAAATATTTTTGAAAGATTTGTCATCTTCCTTTAAATTATGGATTGAATCATAAAGTTAGTTTGAAATGAGACTCGGTATGGAAATATGATAAGGCTTTTAGCATCACTTGGTTTAACAAATAATGTTTTCAATAGTTTTAATCAATTGTCTCAGGATAAATTAGTTAAATACTGGGGGGAAAAACTCTGATGCTTTTGGTTCCATGTGAAAATTTTTTTACTCAATTTAAAAAGTAACTTTGTTTTCTATTACCATCTTAGAATAAAGCCTGTCTGGTTCATCTGCCCGAACAGGGTCAGCAAGACCAATTTGCAGGAGGGGCCCTGAGTGCTGATGGAAATCGGTACTTGCTCTTTTCACATTGCATCTGTTTCTGTGATAGCACTGGATTCAGAAATTAAGCACAGCAGGAAGGCAGATCTTGCATAGATTCGAAATACATTGCATAGCTTGACATTATAGCCTGCTTTAAGTAGGAGAAAGGCTAAAAATTCCTCCGGCGTACTTAGAGGAAATGAAACGGAGCGCATCCTCCCTCTAAAGAACACTCTTCCCCCAAATGTACCAGCAGCTTATCATTCTCACCAGAACACTGGGGATCCTAAGATTATTTCCGGTATTTCAAAACAACCAAATGTCTTGGCTTTAAAACACCATGACCTCTATCTCAAGAAAGTACTGTTAGTGATATCAAACATTTATAAAATACGGAAAACAAAATGTATGTCTCAGAGAATTAATACAAAGCACACGTCCATGTTAAACCTCCCAGGTGAGAATATGGCCAGCACCCTAGATGCATCCTCCTGCCTCTTGCAACTCAAATGTATCTCGAAACACTGAAGTTTAGGGAAGTGTATTTTTGAACTTGCTACAGATAATATCTCAGTGTGTATATTATTTTATTTCTGGTTTCCTTAATCCAACATTGTGGTTATAGATGTGCTATTGTTGCTTTATAATGGCCCGTTATACAAATGTTCACAATTTATTTATGGGCTGCTGGCTTCGGCCACACACACATAGTAAAATATTGTGTTTGGGAGGTTTCTGCTTCCTGGGTGTGATCAATGAGGCTGCTATGCATGTTCATCGACACCTTTCTTAGTGCATGTTCATTTTTAAGCCTAGGAATGGAATTGCAAGGTTATTTAGAGGCATTTCAAAAAGGTTATCCAGTCTGTTTAAAGTAATTTACACTCCAGCCACGATTAAAGAGAATTTCCCTTTCTCCACAAGTTCGCCGATACTTAATAATGTCAGTGTTTCACTGTAAGCTTCTCTATTTTTATGAGTTTGGAGTACGTAACATGAAAGCTTACATATTTTTGTGGATATGAAACATTGTGCATTATAGTATTAATTTTTGTTTTCTGATTATTAATAATGTTAAGCATCTTTTCATGTTGATCATTGTAAAATATCTGCTCAAATGTGTTTTGTATATTTCTGTTGGATTTTCTGTTGTTTTCTTACCAATTTGACATGTTTTATAAGTCCAAAACGCAAGTCTTACAACCATTGTATGCGGTGAATGTATTTTTTGACTCTAGGGTTTACATTTTTACTTTCTTAAAAGTGTCTTCTGATTAATAATGCTCTGTATTTTAGCATAGCAAAAATTACCAGGTTTTTTCTCCATTGTTAACACTTTGCAGTCTCATTTAGAAATGTGTGCCTATTCTAAGGTCATGAAGACAAGCTTCTATTCTTTTATTCTAGAAGCTTGTGATATTGTCCTTCACATTTAGATCTACAACCAACCTAGATTTAAATTCTGTCTATGGGATCAACTGAAGTCAAGCTACATTTTTTCCCACATGGATTTCCAATTATTCACATCATTATTTGTTAAAAAAAAATTGTCTTTTACCTTCTGCTCTATAGTCATCTTTGTGAAAAAAAGAAAAAGGTCATTGAATATCATGAGTTGGTTTCTTAATTGTTAATTCTTTTTTTCTTGGGTCCATTTGTATATCCTGTTGCCAATATTACACTGGGTTAATTATTGTGACTTCATAATAGAAATTTATAGCTACAGACTAATTTATCAAATTTTTTTCTTCACACTGTCTAGGCTATTCCTAGACTTGATGATTAACATATATAATTTAAAATAGCTTGTCAACTCTCAGGGAAAATCTTTTGAGATTTGTACTAGGGTTCTACTGAAATTGTAGGTCAATTTGGAGAAAATTGACATCTTTACTATGTGAGTTTTCTATGAACTTGAGTGATCCATTTGTTTATGTCTTTTTAATTTCTCTCAATAAGTTCTTGTAGTTTTCACTAGGGAGATCTTACACATCTTTATATTTATGTCTAGGTATTTTATTTTTATAAGCTACTATAAATGTTATCATTTATTAGAATTTCATTTTCTATTTGTTGCTTATATGGAAATATAATTCATTTTTAAATATTGATCTAACATCTGGAAGCCTTACTAAATTCATTATTTTATTGATTATTCACATTTTATTTATCCATTCTTTACAACTTTGTACACACTGGACCATACTTATCTGTGAACTGTGGCAGTGTTATTTTTATCCTTCTCAGCTCTTAGAACTTTAATTTCTTTAGCCTTATTTCATTGTCTTGGACCTTCAACATAATATTGAATGGATATACATCTTTACCTTCATTACAAGTTCAGGTGGAAAGTTTTCAATATTTCTAAGTATAAACCTATAAATATTCAATATTTCTCAAAGTTTGACATTTACCTTAAATCCATTTTAAATACACTTATCATAAAACCTTCTCTTCACTTATCATAAAAGTCTTTTCATAAAAGTTCCTTTTTATTTCTAGAGAAGAATTTTTATCATAAATAAATATGGAATTTCATTTTGTGAATGAAATTTCTAATGTATATAGAGTTCACTTCATTTTGTTTTATATTAATTTACTTAATATCTGAAATTGATTTGCTTCAGAATATGAAATTCCAGAGGTAAATAAACTTTTATTATGCATTTTAAAACTTTTAGACTCTATTTCATAAATTGGCAAGGAGGAAGATCTTTGCATTTATGTTTATGAAATATGAACATTTAATATTTCTTTGTTGCAAGATGATTATCTGGTCTCATAAAACAAGTTGAGAAGTATTCCATTCTTTTCTGCTTTATTTTGCTTTATTCTGTTCTATTTGGAAAAGATTAGTGTTAATTCAGAAGTGAAGGGCCAAGGCTTTAGCTCAGTGGCAATGCGCCTGCCTCGCAAACGCAAGGTCCTGAGTTCGACCCCCAGTAATAAAAGAAAAAAACAGAAGTGAAGCTATGAGGGCCTGAAAGTCATGTTATGGGCAAGCTTTGAATTCCTAATTCAATTTAAATACTAAAAGGTGTGGTTTCTGGATTACATAGTAAGCATATATTTAGGTTCCTAAGAAATGGCCGAGCTGTCTTCCAAAGTAGCTGTGCCATTGTTTCCCTACCCGCAATGAATGAGAATTCCTGTGGCTCCAATGCCTCACCAGCAGTTGTTGTTGTCAAAATCAGGGGTTTAACCATTCTATTAAGTGTGTGTGGTCTCATTGTTTGTTTAAATGTACATTTCCTTGATGACAAAGATGTAGAGCATCTTTTCATGCAAGCAGGCATAAGGGGATATCTGAGTATCTTTATATTTTCTTGGATGAGATGTCCTTTAGACCCGTGGTCCATTTTTTAACATGATGGATTTCTATTTACACACTTTTAAGTGGTTTTTCCTCCTGTTTGCTTTTGCTTCTTTCCTTTGGTTTCATCTATTTTGAATAATAACCCTTCATCTGCCATATCTTTTGCAAATATTTTCCCTCAGTCTATGTCTGTCTTCATTCAGGCTCTCACCTTTGATATCCACATCACTCATTCCCTCCTTTCATTTCTGCTTGGATTTAAGAATCATTTCAAACTTACCATGCCAGAACTGATGTTGCCCGCTAACCTGCCTCTCTCAGCATCTTCTCCATCTCAGGAAATGGAAGTTCTATTTTTCCAGTTTCTCGGGTGGAAAATTAAAGTAACTTTGACAATCTTTTTCTCATACCCCAACAATCAGTTGATCAAAAGCATCCAATTGGCTCTAACTTGAAATTGTATCTATTACTTTACTATGATTTATCACCTCCTTGGTCACCAGTTTTGTCCAAATTATTATCATCTGTCACCTGGTTACTTACAATACACTCCTAACAAATGCATGGCTTTTGCCTTCCCCCATCTTCAATTTATTTTTGACTTAGTAGTCAGAGTGACCCATTCAAACCTAGTAGCATCATGAAACTCCTTTGCTCAAAAATGTCCATACAGGCCCTTCTCATCCCCAGTAAAAGCCCAGGCAACTACTATTCTGTCTAATCTGCTCCTAGTGCCCCTCTGGCTTTAATTCTTTCTATTTTTCTTCTATTTTACTCTACCCTAGTCCTACTTCCCTCTTTGATTTTTTTGTAATACACTAGATATTTTGCCAGTCTCTCTGCTTGGAACTGTCCTTCTCCAGCCTTATGCCTGACTCTTTTTCCGTTAGGTGATTATATCAAAGGAAATTTCTCAATGAAGCTTCCCTAACCACCTAACTAAACTAGTAACTTCTCTCTTAAAAAAAAAACAAAAAAAAACTTTTCCCTTTTCTTGATTTCTTTCTTTATAAATTATTACCTAACATACAGTACATTTTGCCTATCATTTATTATATACCTCTCCCACTACAATAAATAATGTCCTGCAAGTTTGGGAATTTCTGTTTGCTCACTAATACCGGAACACTGGCATGAAGCGGCGGAAGTGCTCTTAAAGTGTTGAATAAATGAGAAAATTAAGAACTGAATATATTATTACATCATTTTCAAAAGCTTTAGCGATATACTATTAACCCTACTTACAGTTCAAAAAGTAAACACTAACCTAAACATGACATTTAATTTTCTCTAAGTTCTAGCTCATAAAAAGGCAAAGAAGCATAGTGGTAAGAGTAGAAGCTATGAAGCCGGATTGTTTTCGTTTAAAGCACAGCTCAGCTCTTTCTAAAACTTCCCCCTAACCCTTGTGAGAGGATGTAGAGAAGTGAATCTTGTTGCCCTCTACGAACTATGAGCTGTCAAACAGACCAGGTCTACATCTGGACATCTGCAGTCACACCTTGTTCTCTCATGGTGGCGGGGTAGGTGACCCTGAGCTCAAACCAGGTAAAAGCACAGTTGAAAAACACCTTGCATGTCAAAAGAAGGTGAAGCAATGGACTTCAACCCAAGGTGTTTACTGCTCTTTGGAACCAGCTGACCTGTAGAACAATGAATGGCCTATTTACAACTCAGCTATGCTACCAGATAGGACACAATACCCTGGGAGGTTGAGTGCTGTATTTTCCCAATCAAAGAATAATATTTGGAGCTTTTTCTTTAATAGCCAGAAACAGAAAAGTACAGGTCCAGAGTCAAAAGCAGAAGTGCCCTTTTTTACTCATTTCCCACTAACCAAGATTTTGATTCGCATCCTCTCTATCTCAGGCTCTGCAAACAGAAGAGCTTAGTTCTTAAACGGGGCAAGATTGAGTCTGTCTGTAGCAGGCAGAGAGGAGGACCCAAGTCTGTGTTGTTTTCTAGTCATCTGGCTAGCATTCAGAGGAAGCAGCAGGTGGAACAAGAAGGCGCTGAGTAAATGAGGAGCTGAGTCGGTGCTGGGACGATTTTACCTCGAAATCACTCCTCAACCTTCCCTTACTCTGCTCTGACACATGGTATCTGTCTAACTTGAAATATGGAAAATCTAATGCAGTGAATTCATGCGCTGGTGATGGAATTGCCAAGAATCCAGGCAGGGTATGGTGAGGAAAGCCAAAGATTAATATTGGCAGGAAAAGGAGTCACAGGGGAAGTGTAGCTGTTGCTAGAGACATAGCCCAGGGGAGACAGGAAAAGAAGCGAGTAACCTGGCCTCTATTTAATCTGCCAGTCCCTCTCACTGGCTGAATAAAGCTCGAAGCCATTTGACACTATAGTTTGAGAAACGCACCTATGGACCAGTGCACCAGTGCTCTCCCCAGCCACTAACACAAGCAAAAGTTATGTTGAAGTATTGCTCATAGTAACAGAGTATTGGATCTACAACAAACTGTTTATCCAGACTAGAAGGCTAAATAATTGCAGTCTTGTCGTACTTAGCATCCTTGTGCATTCTAAGAATGCTGCAATATTCTGGGTAGTGCCCGACTGAACTGTAGAGTGCTTTACACCGATGTATACTCTTAGCATAAATATATGAGTTACCAGCACTGTCTTTCTCTTCAAAAAAAAATTTTTTTAAGACAAGGTCTAAGTTGTTCAGGAGCTGGCCTTGAACTCAAACTCATGGCAATCTTCCCACCTCACCTCCTGGGTGCTGGGATTACAGGCCTAAAACACCATGCCTGGGTCTTTATCAAGTTAATTATCATAAGCACAGATTAACAGGATAAAAACACAGAAAACAATTATACTCAATTAAGGACACTTTTGGATACATTGGCCACGGTGGATTACAGTAACTTTTTTCTGTAATATTTGTACTTTTGTTACCCTGTTTACAAAAAGATCTCCACTCTGAAATTACAGAGTTACTCTGTTTTCTTCAAAAAGTACTAAAATACTCATTTTCACACTCACTGCCATAGTCCAATTTTCTTTATGTCTATTTTGGGGCTTTCGGTTTTGGTGCATCTTTTTGTCTACCCCTTTATCGAGTCACATTTTTAAATCTTACTATAGGGTTTTAATTCCAGGTATCTTCCTCTGTGGCTCTTTTTTAGTTTTTCCTTTTTTTCTCTCTCCTTCCTGTACCTCCTTCTCCTCTTCTCCTTCCTCCTCCTCCCCCTTTCCTCTTTTTTCTCCTCCTCTTCTGCCTCTTCTTCTTCCTCCTCCTCTTCCTCCTCTCCTTCTCCTTCTCCCCCTTCTCCCTCTCCCTCCTTCTCCTTCTTTCTCCTTCCTCTTTATCTCCTCTTCTTCTTTTTCTCTTCCTCCTACTCCTCTCTTCCTCCCCTTCCTCCTCCTCCTCCTCTCCTTCTCCTCCTCTCCCACCCACCCATGCTGAGGACTGAACCTAGGGCCTCCTGCATGCTAGGCAACTTCTCTATTACTGAAGTTCACCCTCAGCTGATGGTTCTTAAAGTCAGCATATCAACCTCTTCAAAATCTCTGGCTGACTGGAGGTGAGTAGATTTTTAAAAATATTAATTTGACAAGTTTTGGATTATCTTCCATATTGAACATTCTTATGGACAAATGTAACACGTAGCTTCATTTATTCTGGTCTTTTATGTCTTCAATAACATATTGTCATTTTCTCTATAATTATTTTCCTCATCTCTTGTTAAATATTATTACATCAATTATACCTTTTTCTTTTGTGACTGACTTCCCTTTTATCATATTATTGATGGTATAAAGAAATGCTATTGCTTACAAAATTACTGAATTCCTTTAACAGCTTTTATTAAACTATTGATTGATTAATGGATACTTTTTGATTTTTTATGTCAGTTAATATTGTCTGGGAAAACATCAATTCTGTTTCTTTCTTATCATGCTTTATTCAAATGGGGTTCTTTATTCCTTCTTGCTTTATTTGATAAGCTTTCCAAGATAATGTTGACTAGAAGACAACATTGTAATAAGGACTCATTTTGCCAACTTTAAATGAAATATTGCTGAAATTTCATCAGGACCATAAATTTACTGAAGGTTTGCACATTTATCGGAAATTTTAAAAAACACTTATATTCCAATTTTACAAGTTTATATAACGATAGCCAAAGTTACATCTAGTTTATTCTCACCTGTCACATACCTTTCAGAATCTGAGTGAATACACACTGAAGTGTAGAAACATCGAAGCTCTGCTATCATGACAGAAACGTCTTTCTTTCTGAGCTCTTTCATGTTGTTTTTGCTTGCTTGATGGCTGTCTGTGTACTGAGAGTTATTTCTCAAGGAAAATGAAATGAACTGCAGTGTGTGGAGAGCTTCTCAAGGATCCATTTCTTCAATGAATCTCATCAAATGTCCTGTGCCATGTAAATGTGAGGCTCTTCCGACCACACCTCGATAGATACTGAGATCCGCGTGCACTGGCTTCGGACGCCAATAGATGTGTCACAGCCACAGGCGCCTACACCTCTGCAAGGGGCCATGCTGAGCCAACGGTTGCAAACCGAGTTGTAAGAGACAAAACTGGGTCGTGCTAGTGGCTTCCGCTGTGGCTCTCCTACTTTAGTCAACAGCCAGCCCGTCCAGGCTGTGTGAGTCACGGGAGCAGCCAGCAGCCAGCAGCCAGCAGCCCACACTTGCAGCGATGAACCATTACCGTTTCCGGGTTTGTGGATTCCTACAAGGGTTACTTTACAGTAGGGATCAATAACTGCTAGGTAATGATCACGGTGCTGGAGAGAGATGTTTATGCCTTTAATATTTTGTTTGAAAAACTGGAATATGTCAGGATACTTACACAAAGTCATTCAGCTAGTTCAAGGTGAAAACCCTAGTGTTTCTTTTTCTTTTTTGGTATCAGGGATTGAACTCAGGACCTTATGCTTGCAAGGCAGGCATCAGAACCACTGAGCTAAATCCCCTGCCCAATATTCGTATTTCTAAATGAAACCAAATTCTGATGGACAATTTGTTTTCAAATTACAAGCATTACTGATTTTAAGCTTTTTCAGTCAAATGCATAGTATGAGCTAGATGTTACTTATTTTGACAAAATCATAAATCGTTCTATTACCAAATTCCAGGATGAATAAACCATTGATTTTCCTGGTCTGGTTTGAATTATATTTTGTTTTGAATAATATTATCACCATCACTAAGTTCAATGTGTTAATATCCAATAAAACATAGACATTGCAAATAAGCAAGAAGAACTGACATAAGGAGAAGCTTATTTCCTAACCAAGATTTCAGTAGAATAGCAGCTATAAAAATAGTGATTTTGTATCTTATTAGCAAAGCATTTATGTACAACAATTTATGTACAACCAGTAACACGGCCTGAAAGTGTTCGTCTGAACTTTTACATGCCTCCATATTTTGGTTTTAGAGAACAGGTTTTCATGTAGTTACTGATATCAGCCCCAGGATAAAGATCAAAACCAGAAGGTTGCATTGACCAGAAGGCCGAAATGAATGGGAAGTTAAGTTGTACCCATATGAAAACTCTCAGGAAACCTGCTTGGATCTGTATTTCACAAGACAACACCACTGATTTGGGGCAACGTTTAAGAATTCATGACATATATCTACAACTTTCTATGCATACATTACTTCAAGTATCCCTTAAAGTGCGTGCCATTTCATACCAGCTAAAATATAGATAAAAGTAATCATAGTTTTACTTAGTTTCTACCACTTTGTTTCAATGGATTTAAAATAACTTATAAAATGATCAACAATACGTTATTTTATAGCTAAAAGTATGCAGTCTCTCCTAAAGAATTTCTGTACACACAAATTGTTGTACAATATTTATACATAAAATACTTTGCTGAAAATAGGTAAGTAGTGCATATTCTAATTAAAGTAGTGTAAGATATACAGTGTAACAGAATATACTTGTAGTTGAAAGGGAAACACAAGAACTTTAAGATAGTATTGATTCAATACTCTGTTTTTTAATTTTTTAAATCATGTATGTATATGCTTCATTATTCTTGGCAACATATCTTCACTTTACTGAAACAATTTTACGTTGCATGAAAAATACATAACATTTCCATACAGGTGCAATTGTGAACGTTGTAACATGTGCATTATTTTCAGCTGGCACTACAATTAACATAAATTGTCAGGTTAAAGATTAAGTATATGTGAAAAATCCTACATATACACTATTTCGGGAAATACTGAATGAGAATCATGAAGTTTTAGCAGACCTCTGCAGAAGTGTATTAGAAACAAATTCTTTGCTTAACTATTTAAATTCTACTGCATGAGACCAAAGGGTAGAAAATAACTCTCCCAGCTATTTAATAATGCTAGTAAAAAGACTTTTTGGAAAAAGACTTTATTTCCTGCTATATGTGCTAGCAGTTTCGTGTTAAACATCTATAATTATAACAGAAAATATATGAGTCCTATATTTGGGGGAGGAAATACCCATGCATGTCAATATTGCATATATGAGGCTAATTTTCGGAAGACAAAATTGAGTAGATAATGATCATGGGAATGCGATGATTGAGTGGAAACTACGGATAAGATATATAAACTATGAGTGCAAATTATATCTCAAGACATTTTGTAGCTGTAATAAAGGATAGAGGGGGGTCTGGGCTCCTTAGATACTGAGAAATCATTATGACCAAGGTGCACTCAGCGATTGTCTTCCCCAGGCCTTGCAGTGGGTTCCAGCCACCAATAGTTGTGTCAGCTCAGTGTGCCTGCCTGCTGACCCTGTTCAAGGTTGGTCTGGCTGTTTCTATCTTCTCAGATGACTTTGCTGCAATTAAGTGGCCAGTCCAGTTTCCTGCACAGTACAGCTATAATGAGTACTCAAGCAAAATCGCTGAGAGAGAAAAACAACAATTACCTTGAATCATTTTAACTCCGAACAGTTTCCCTAGTGTGAGAAACTGAAAGTGTAAATAAGGATTAAAACAATTAAAATGAATAATTGATAATTTGAAATAGGAAGAAAAGGTCCAAAGGGGTAGGGAAGGTGGGACGGGAAGGGAAAAGGAAAGAAGGGAAAGGAAAAATTATGAGAAAAGAAAAAATGGAAGCAAAGTCTTTGTAAATAGGGAAGAGTGGAGGGGTGAAGGGAGCACAGGGAATGGGGAAAAAATAAGAACCAAGATACTCATGTACAGGTACAAGCACCCAATGATAAATGTAAACGTATTGTATACCTAAAATGTACCAATAAAAGAATTTAAGCAAAAAAGGAAGTAGGACCATTCACATGGATTTTGCAGTTTTGATGGTATGCAAAAATGTAAAATGACTGTTTATAATTCTACATGTTTATCACATTTCTTTCATAAAATTGTACCATATATAATATATATAATTTATATATATATATAAAATATCTTCAGCAAGTAAATCTTTCCATGTCATATGGATAGCTTAAATCTGTATTTTATTTGTTAGAGAAAGACTTCCTATACATCAAGAAACTGAACCATATCTCCTAACCCCTTTGCCTAGGGCTTATATTGTGATTGGAACATGTAAGTAGTTTATATTATTTCAGGTTTCTTTTTTCTTTTTATAAACTATGAGTCTGCTAATGTCTTCTATTAAAACAGTGTTGCTGACAAAATTGCAGTTCACCTTGGCCTTCTCTGTGTCTACATGGCAAATGCCCACATCATTTTCAAGCAACTCATCTACAGGTAATGTAGGAGTGAGTGTATTTATGGGACCTGCGAAGCCTGGTGTTCTATCTATATGGTCAGCTGCTGGAATGAGGAGTAAACCATACCACTCTAAGCCTCAAACACACTCATCACAGAGACAATCTGTGCTATTGGGTGTACACCTGTATTTGCACCTGGATGTGTGCGTAAGTCTATGTATTTAACTGAATTTATGAAGTTTGTGAACACATCAATTGTGTGGAATGACATATGAATACACATCAGGGCTTCTGCTCTACCTACTTTTTAAACAACCAGGATAGAAGATCATAACTGTTATGCTGAGTTAGTCCAAGTGCATAAGAACGTAAAGAAAAGAAACGGGCTGAAAAACATTTTTCGGTCAAATCACTATGCATCTGTAGTTTTTACTTGATCCCCAAGAAACAAAGAAATGTGAGGTTGCAGGGCACACTGCAAGAGGTACGGGGCTGTGTCAGAAGATTTTGTTCGTTTGCTGCTGTGGATTTTGTTTTCCTTTCTCACTATCTTTGTCTCTGTTTTTGTTTTCAGAGTCAGAACTCTGAAGCTGGAGGCAAAGCACAAAACAAAACACTTGGTAGGGAGGCCATCAAATCTGCACCAGAATCTGTAACATTAATTCACTTTGAGCTGGGTCTGTGACAGATCGGCATTCTTCATATTTCTGAGTCGATCACCATATCCTACTCCGGACCAGATATTGGTGGTCCCGAGCATAATTAAATTAGCTGCACACACTGTGGTCCCAGCAGGTAATTTCAAGGATCTCGCTGGGGAATAACCTGAAGGCTGCGATCTGCACGATTGATAAAACTCTTTGAGGACTGGAATGTTGTCCGTGTCTAGTGACCCGGTGTTTATTTCTTTAATTTCTGATTCTCCTCTTCTATTATTGGAGAAGGTTTTATCATACACTACCTCCAAAGCATGACACCGATAATCTCACAGATGTATGACAATCTATTCTTGCCCACTTTTCTAGTAAGTCTTACTAAAAACATCTTTCTTCTGACCATTTTAACCTACTCACAATTGAAAAATATTTATTACCTTTATTTTCACTTAAAGTTCTCTTGCAAGTTCTAATTTCAATTATTCCACTCTTCTAAAAAGAACAAATAATCCAATAATCATAGAGATAGAGAGAACACTGTACTAGTATACAAAGATCTTTTGGCATGCCGTTGTGCAGAAAGATAAGAAACAGAATTGACCAATATATTATTAATCCTTTAAGTTCTCAGTGCTGTCCAAAATGATTAAGACAATTTATAGATTAGTAGTAAAATGTTATTTCCATATTAACTCTCCTGATATTCTAAGTAAATTATGATTTAGCAAGTGTTCAAACTGTGCATATTAATTTTTGTAGTTAAATATTTATAATATTTATCACTAATTATACTCCATAGGAGAAAGAAAAGAGAAGATGTAAGATGTTGAAATATTAATAGTGAGCCATTACTCAATCCAAGCAAATATAAAGAAAATATAATGAAAGTCACATATAAAATCTTCAATTTTCTAACAGCTGTATTTTAAGAAGTAGAATTAATTTTAGTAATATATTTTATATGATTCATCAAATTCAAAATAATCACTTCAACATATAATTGATATAAAATTATTGAGATATTTCAAATTACTTTTATACTGTCTTCAAAATCCATTCTGTATTTTATACTTACAGCACATCTCAATTTCAATACTAAATTTTCATTAGAAATATCCACTCAGATTTTATAAAATATAAAGTTGAAATAATAGATCTCCATGTCCAAGTTGTGCTACAATTCCTTAAAATTTTCAAACAACTAGATTGAGTGCTAAACACATAAATTTATCTAATACTTGCATCAAAATTGACCAAATTGGCTCATTTTCAAACATATCCATTTCAGAAGTATGTCTGTCCAACATAATTCACCAACTCTTCTGATAATAGTTCCATAAATTGTCAGTAATTTGTATCATTAATACATGTACACTGATTTCAACAATCCTAATTATGAGATTTTTCAGATTCTGCTTCATAAATCTGAGCTTAAAAATTTTCTGTGTGCATTACACATAAAAATGAAACAATAGGAGTTATATCAATCTTGTTTAAAATTCCTATAAATATGGGGTTTTTTAACCTAACATAACTAAAATACTGTACATTGTGATTGAAAGTAAGTTTTTTATGTTGTGGAAAAATTTTCCTTCCTGGATGGAAGTTTCTAAAACTATCTGAGCCATGAGTTTGATTTGATTTTAAGCACCCCTCTACAGTCTCCATTTTAAAATAGTTTTCTTTTTCTGTGTGTGCACAAGACCTAGCCAGTTTGTAGCTGGCCAAAATAATGTTTAGAGTATGTTAAAAATTATTTTAAGAATATTTGAGGGACATTTCCTTCTGACTTTAGTAATTTTCTTTTGACTATTAAAAAGAAACTTACTAAGTTCATTGTAACTCACAAAAAATAAAATGTCTCTTCATATTACCAACCTTATGTTTAACATTTGTGTACACAGTAAACTACTTGTTCTCTTTACTCTAATGACACTGATTATAATTGACAATCATCACAAAATTTGTAATAAATTTTTCTAGGTTTATTTTTTATTTTGAAATATTTAGATTAATTTTAACGAGTACATGAAATATAAAAATTGTACACATTAATGGGCTAACATGATACTTTCTTTTTTTTCTGGTGATAGTACTCTACTTTATTTTTCTATTATCCCACTAGATTCTGCATCAATAGTCTACTTTCACTTAAATTTAAAATTGTGTCTGTTTTTATAAAATTAGATTAATATCAAATAATTAAAATTTATTACCAATTCATTCTCATTCTAAATCAGAATATCTTAATGCTTAAGGCATTCTTGGGCCAAAAGGCAGGCATATTTGAAAGCAGTTGTCTTTTAGGTTTCAGTGCCTAAAATGTTTAACAACTCAATTTATAATTAGTAAGTACTACAATAGTGAGCAAATCTTACTCCTGAAATGGCTGCTTTTAAAAAAATATGAAAGGAAGCATGCATTCCGCTATTAACTATCTTTCTGGGTTGAGAAGACAACTTTCACCATTTCATGTTGTTCTCAAAATAATTGTTTTAACAATGTCGGAGTACTGTTGTGCTGTGGTCTGACATTTGAACACTTGTTTTAATAATCTGAGAAAATATAAGTTGTAGTGAGACTATTAATTCTTTGCTTGGAAGAAATGGCTATTTTTAGTTCCATCTCCTCTCTCCTGTGCCACCTAGGTTTCCAGTGCTTGTCATTTGGGTCATAATTCCTGAGTCATTGTTTTGTTTTGCTTTGCTTTGCTTTTTTGGTAAAGAGCCCATAATTTGACATAAGAAAATAATTCTCAGTCCAAAGATAGTGATGTGCAGGCTCAGGAGGGTTTCAAGGTGAATTAAACAAGGAAATGGGGGAAAAAACACACGTTAAAAAAAATACGGTGAAAGTTACAGTTAACTTGGAGAAAATGTCATCTCTTTACACTTGGTAGGTCTCCAGACTTGTATGATTTTAGGTTCTTCAGTGGTACCTGTTCCTGATCCAAGATGCCACAGGTATGAAGAGCAAGCTGCTCTGGCTCCAAGCTTAGCCATCAACATATATGTTAGTCAGCTTTCCATTGTCATGGCAAAAGACCCCAGAAAAGGAGGGAAATTTTATTTTGGCTCACAGTTTTTGAAGTTTCAGTTCAGGAGACTTAGGTACATTGTTTCTGGACCCATGGTGAGCCAAAGCACCATGGGGGAAGTGTATGGCAGAGGAAAGCTACTCACCTCATGGAAGCTAAGAAACAGGCAGACAGAAAGGGGAGGAGAGAAGTGAAGAGGGAGAAAGAAGGTGGGGAAAAAACAAACCCATCGAGGGCATGGGCCCAGTGAAATGCTTCTTCCAACTAAACCTCACCTCCTCAAACTTCCACCACCTTCCAACAGTGCATTAGGCTATGAATCCATAAATGATTTAATCCCTTCATGACATCAGAGCTCTCGTGATTCAATTGTCTACCAACAGCCCAGTCTCTGAATGCTGCTGCACTGGGGTCTAAGCCTTCAACCTTTCAATACATGAGATTTGGGGGGAAGGGGTTAAGATCCTAACCATAGCATTCTTCCCCTAGCACTCAAAAGCTTATGTTCATCTCACAATGAAAACTACATCCAATTCATCTCTAAAAGTTCTCACAGCAATAACAGTTTCTGCATTACTCAAAACTCCAAGTCCAAAGTTCCTCTGAGACTCAAGGCAACTGTTAGCTCTGAGCCCCTGTAAAAATAAAAAACCGCTTACATACTTCCAACACCTAATAGTAGGACAGGTACAGGTTAAATATATGTGTTTCAAAAGGGGGGAGTAGTGGGATAGAAAGGAGGGATTGTATCAAAATAAAACTGAAAACCAGTAGGCCCAACATTAAATCCTGGAATTCTATGGCCAGAATCTGGGAAAGGTGGCGGTATCTTGTGAACCTCAAAGCAATTGGACAGCCCTCCTACCCTTGCTATGTCCTGGCCAGTAACAGCCTCTTAGGATGATTCTGCTTCCTGCCTAGAGGTTCCCTTGGCACGCATTTCATATTTCTAGCACCTCTAACTTCCTTGGATCTGCACTGAAACTTTAGTTTCACTCTCACAGCTTTGTGTATCACCATTTTGGGAACTGTTTGCAGGGTCTCTGACATCTCACACTGCCTTTGAAATTTGAGTGGAAGACTTCACACTCACACAACTCTTGCTTTTTGTATGCCTGCAAAATCAGCACCGCTTGGACAACACAAGGTCTGCTGCCAGTGGGAGCAATAGCTGGGCCCCCTTGACATATGACTACAGTGACCTCTGAGGGCCCAAATGGATCATCCTGGGGAAATAATTCCATCAGTGGCAATGCATACATGAATGGGGTGAACTAAAGCTCTTTTCTTTTAAAACCAATTTATACTTTTGCATCCATGAGGTTGAAATCAGTGGGACCTAGCCAATTCCTCAGATATCCTCAAGATAGTTTTCCTATTGTCCTGTGCAAAGTACTGGGCTTATTTTAATGCTACTAAACTCTTTAGCAATCATACCCTCCTTTGTGACAGTTTTACACAGGCTTCTCTTCTGGCCATAATGCAAGTTATTTCAATTTTTTTCCACAATGTTTTTTGTTCCTGATTTTCACTGTAAATCTAAAGACAGCAAGCAACACCTATCCCACAGCTTGAATGGTGTACTGCCTTGAAATTACCTTTGTCAGATGTATTAGTCTATCACTTATAAGTTCAGCTTCATGCCAAGTCTCAGGGCAAGGAAAAAATGTAGATGAGTTTTGCCAGAATGTAACAAAAATGGCTTTGGATTAGTCAGCTTTCTCATTGCTGATACACAGGGCAGGGGACCAGCCTGCTAGAACGACTAACCAGAAAGGGCGAAGGGAGATTAAAGACACCAGCACAGAGATAATTTAGAATGAGGGGAACAGGGGCTCTTGCCTCCAGTGGACAAAGGGTCCTGAGCATTTGGCTCACCTCACTTTTATTCACTTAGACAAAGAAGTAAGCAATTAGGTTAAGAGAAGATTCATCTGCCTCTTGTTATCTACAGCATGTTTCCAGGTAAACATCCAAATCTCAGTTGTATTGACGCTTCCCTGGAACTTGCAATGTCCTAGCACACCTGCACATTGCCAAAGGAGGAACAACCATCTGTTTTTTCTCTTTTGTGCTTGCAGAGAAGGTCAATTAGGTTTTGATCCTCATTATCTGGTCTCCTACAACATAGTACCTGACACCCACAATGTAAGGAGGAGAGGTTTAATTTGGCTTCTGGTTTCAGAGGATTCATCCATGATTACTGGCGCCAAGGCCCAAACTCATAATGAAAGACCATGAGAGAGCAAAGATGCTTAGTTCATGGTGGCCAGGAACCAGAGCAGGGGAAGATACCAGAGAGAGAGGGGCAAGGGACAAGATGTAGAGTCCAAGTTTGTGCCTCCATGACACTCCCAGACACACCTAGAAATGTGCTTTACTAATCCCTTGGCATCTCGCAAGCCAATCAAATTAACACAATTATATTTGTGTCACTGCATTTCATCCCAGTTCTAGGCACCAATTTTCCATATTAGTCAGCTCTTTGTTACTGTGAAAAAAGTCTGAGAAAAGCAATTTAGAATGAGGAAAGATTTATTTTAGCTCAGTTTCAGATGTTTCCATTCATAGTTCCTCATCTCCATTACTTTGGGTTCATGGCAAAGCAAATCATTGTGGTGAGGAGTACATGGAGAAGCAAAGTTGTTCACCTCATAGTGTCCAAGAAGCAAAGAGAGTTTACTTCTACAACAAAACCCTTTCCCTAAACCCATTAAACTGTGGATAAATCCTCATGATGTAATCACTTCCCAAGGGCCCCATCTCTGAAAATTGCTACAATGAGGGCCAAGCTTTCAATACATGAAATGTGAGGAGACACTTACGATCAAAACTGTAACATCAAAAGATAAGAAATCATCTGTTGACTTAAACATTTTATTGCCAGTGCTAATGTGGAAAACAAAGCAGTTATCAATTTGTGGAAGTGATACTATAATGTGGTATTATCTTTGTGTGCATAACATGGAAAATATTACATAAGTGGTATTTGAAAAGGAAAAAGTATAATAACTCTTAAACTTCTTAAGATGTAAATTTGACTCTAACAACGGGAGCAAAACTGTGAGTTTATTCAGAGTGGAACTCAGTGACTCCAAATTAAACCAGTTGAATTGGGTATCACTGAAACTACCAGTTGGATTTATCAGTGAAAAAATCTTAGATTAAATTTTAAAGTTTCTCTACATTAACGAGTGCTAATAATGTAAAATTTGGGTAGATGTCAACTCTACTGCCAAGGGAAGGCAGATCATTTAACTATTTAAATTACGTTTCACTGCAAAGCAAAACTTAGGACCCAACACAGTAAAAACAAGAAATTTCAAAAGAAGAGCAAAAGCAATGATGATAATAATAGATAATGCTTAATGAATGAAAAAGCACTATCCTGTGAGTTTCACATATATTATAGCATGTGCTTCCCACACCAACCTCTATGGCTGGTATTTCTTTTTATTCTCCCTACTTTACAAAGAAGAAAAGCAAATGTAAGTAATTTTCCCATGGTCACTCTTAGTAAATTCAGAATTCTGGCTAGACCTCTGTCTTTTGGTTATAAAATTCAGGCAGAAGATGTATACTTATAAATCAGTGAGTAATGAAGTCATGTCAACTTACTAATTTAGAGAAAAGAAAATAACTTACCTTGGGCCGGGGATTTAGCTCAGTGGTTCCGGCACCTGCCTCGCAAGCACAAGGTCCTGAGTTAGATCCCCAGTACCAAAAAAAAAAAAAAAAAAGAAAATAACTTACCTAGTTACCATGACAAAAAATATTTTTGCTTACTTTTTATTATGGTTTATTCTTATATTTTATTATTTTATTATGTTTTATTCTAGTGTTATTTAGTGTCAGTTCCTATTGGAGGATCACCAAGATTTCTCAAGCAAAGAATTTTCAAAATCTATTAGCATTATTGAGTATATTTCAGCCAGTGTGCTCCATACTGACAATGCAAACTGGTTACTCGACCTTCCCATTTGAGTAACATTTAATCTAGACAAGAGGACACTTCATCAGAAAAGATCTCTGGCACAAAGGAAAGAGGGATCAATTCAATTTGTGGAAGAGATGCTGTTTCAGAGAAGTTTGTTTGAGTAGGGCATTGAAGGGTGATCAGAGGGTGATGAGGAAAAAGGTAACAGAAGGCAGATTCTAGGTAGTTGGAGGACCACAGTCATTTCAGACATAAGCATAGCAGCACCAAAGGTTGGAACATAAGGGCAAGGATGAGGTGAAGACTTGTAGTATGTCTGACAGAAAATAATACATAATAAATGATACAGGTTGAGACAGTCAAAGTGTATTGTGACTGGAATCATTTTGCTGAAGGTATAATCTACACTGCCAAAAGACTGAGGGAAGAAAACACTAGTAGAAGAGATTTAAGAAAGGTGAAGATATTCTAAAATATCAGGTGATATTCCTCAAGACTTTGTACTAACTTTGAAGAGACAAGAAATATGAACTGGGCATTAAGTTAAAAAAAAATCCCCTCAGAATTCAAATTTATCTTTATCATTACAAATTGGATGAACTAAAATAAGTGTAAAATTAACATTCAAAGGCACAGAAAAGAAATTCATTTACATTCTGCCATATGCCATAGAAGCTCCAAATTTTGAAAGATGGACAGGCTTCGTGCACTGATCAACATTTTTTGTCAATTAATTACCCAATTACTTCACAAATTATATACTTGCTACAAGTTGTGCTATTTTAAGATATTTAAAGCACTTTTCTTGTAAGTTTTTTTTAAACTATACTGATTTCATGTGACTGAACACTGTGTATTGAAAGATTTTAATTTAATTCATTAAGTATTGCTTGGAATTTATCGTATATTTTGCTCTTAACAGATTTTATGGGTATGAAATACACTAATTGTCCTCTCTGTCTCTGTTTCTGTCTCTCTCTCTCTCTTTCTCACACACACACACACACACACACACACACACACAAAGATCTCAAATAATACTCCTATTTTCAGCAAATAAATTTTAACTCATTCTGCCTTGAAGAGATTAAACTTTTGTTACCATTGGAATTGATTTTAGTGTTTCTTATTAAATATTTCAAACAAGAAAATAAAAATCATCAGTGGAGTAATAAAATGTTTTATCTTGTTACAGAAGCATAGAAACTGGCAATTTATTAATTACTTCTGCATTTAAATCCATTCCAGTCAAAAGACAATCTGTAACCCTAATATGTGCTTAACTCTCAGATCCTAGTTTGCAGCTGAATCACATAAACACATTAAGAAGCAGTCCTGCAACTAAGCAATGACATCTTGCAAAACATGATCTAGATAACTTGAAATACTTAAAAAGCAAAGATAAATTGAAGTTTCTTTTACCTAAGATTCACTTATTTAAATAATTAAAAATAATATTGCGTTGGGCCAGGGATTTAGCTCAGTGGTTCCAGCACCTGCCTTGCAAGCTCAACGTTCTGAGTCTGATCCCCGGTACCAATAAATAAATAAATAAATAAATAAATAAATAATAATAATAATAATAATAATATTGCCTAAGTAGCAATCACCTTCATCTATTTACAATATTTACATATTTTTTAAAGCAGATTTGTTTTATGTAAAGGAGAGCAGACTACTGTTTCCATCGTCCTGGAAATACAGTAGAATATATGTGTGTGTGTGTGTGTGTGTAAGAATGAGAGGACCAGAAGAGAAAGCCAAACTAATCACTCATATGTGTACTTATAATTTCTTTTCTATCCTAAAATGTCACCAATTTAGCTTCCATTATGACAGCTTTTTGACAAAAGAAGAAGCAACATCACATTAAGTGTGTGGAGTGTTTGCTTGCATTATCCAAATATCAGAAATCCTGAAATATGAAGCATGATAACAAGGTTGAGAAATTTTACTTTCTGCAAACACAGGAATGGGTTCCCTGTGGAGAAGGCCTGTGTCCGCAGTCGTGTACTGGTCTGTGTCGTCCACTGGTCTGTGTCGTGCACGCAGATGGGAGACGGCTGCTCGCGGCCCGGGTGTGCACACATTGGTCTCCTCTCAAAGTCGCTGGCACCGTTCAGCTGCGGATGCGGATGCCTCCAGCGTTTAGCTGCAGGGTGCAAAAAAAGAGACAAATTCCCTCCCACACATCAATATTCTCCAATCTTAAAACACCTGTCATCTAAAATATAGTTTTTTAAAAATTCTAAGTACAGATGAAAATCTGTTACATAATGTCGAGAAGTCAGACATCGGGTCCAAGTACAGCGCTCTCTAAGGGAAACGTGTGGGTGCGCAGAGCAGGGGCAGGGGAGAGGCCAGCTCCGAAGTTCTGCTCTTCTCTGCTGCTGCTTTGCTTCCCGCAGTCGCTGCGAAGCTCATATCTGTATTAGTTCTTGGTGCTGTAGTGTCCTGTAAAATACTTCATTACCTAGAACCAAGCAAGGACAGAATGTTGAAAAAACATAAAAGGAGAATCATAACGGCTGCTTTTAAATTGTTTTGTTTGCTGACCATCGGGAAGATAATACCAAAGAGAACTGTGTAGATTTTCTTCCCCCACATACCCTGCTAGTACTGTACTTTCAAAGCTCGGGGTCTGGGTACTGAGAGGGCGTGCTTGCTTAGTGTGCTTCGGAGTCACATGTGGGTCATTTACCTTGCAAACCTGTGTGCTTCAGGCCCAGTGCTGCCCGGAGGCCTGCCTCAGGGTGGGTAGCGTTGCACGTACCCACTGTTTTCTATGGGCGGTGGGGGGGGCAAAGTTGAAGCGCAGAGGGCACCCAGCTGGGGAGAAGGTTCCTGCCGGGTCTAAGGAAGGTTCCAAGCCTCTTCGGTTTTCATAACTTTGTAATTTGAATGGGGTTCATGTCAAAAATGAAAAGTATGCAACTACTTCCATAAAGTGTATTTTAGAAGTTGAACTTCAGCAAATGAATTTTGTAAAAATGAAATCTTAAGTATAAAGAATGACAAGCTAATTGTTAGAAATCGTGAACATGTGAAGGCTTACTGTTACATTTTTCTATATGTGCACACCTCCTTCAGGCCTCCCTCTCCCTCTCCCTCTCCCTCTGTCCTCAAGGTTTAACACACTTCTGTGTACAGAGTAGATACTTAATAAACCGCTAATGATTTATTTATCCATTCAGTGTTGGTGACTTGCTAGTATATGCTGCGAAGTGCTACCAGGATAACAAGATGAAACAAATGTAGATCATATTTCTAAGGAGCTATCAGTCTAGGAGGGTAAATAGCATACATAAAATATAGGCGAATATGAAATTATAAAATAATAAGAGAAACTGGAAAGAGGAGAGTATTGCTGTGGAGGTACAGACAGAATTCAATTAGATGTTCAAAGGGTGAAGTTGGAGAAATGGAAAGCCTGCGTGAAGGAAGTGGAGGCTTAGGGTTATTGTACAAAAAACAAAATCTAGCCAATGATATAGTATTATTTTGGAAACAAATACTGCATGATAAGAAAAATAATTTCATTTGAGAGGAATTACATTCCCTGAAATACTGGAACACTGGAATGTCTAAAAAATGTTCCAGATGTTTTCTTTGCATTCAGCTATATGATAATCATTGTCTTTCTGATAAATTTATGCTTTTCCAAGCCACACCTCTCACACACATGTAAAGCGTAAACTTTTATTCATTTGTTTAATGAGTAGTTACCAAATAACTTTTTTACTATAGAGTACTAAAAGCAAAAAATAATGATTAAAAGTAAAAGAGATACAACCCATCTTCTCAAGGCTGCTTCTTGAGTGTACATTTATGCAGGCATCCGTAACTAAGGCAGAAGTTACTAATTGTAACATCCTCACAGCTGTGTTTGACTCATCCTACACCTTTTTAAGTGGAAACGCTCCTATGCATGGCTTGCCAATTTTATCATCTGTTAAATACAGATGATCGCTACCTTAACAATACAACTGGTTTCTGAAGTTAGTAAAGCACATCAGGTTCAATCCATTGACATTACAAAGCTAGAGCTTTATCACTTCTCTGGCTTTTTATCAAAGATCATATGTAAAGTTAGAGCTTTATTCCTACAAATTTATCTTCTTTTTTTTTTTTTTTTTTTTTTTTGCGCAAGGTCCCAAGTTCAATCCCTGGTACAAAAAAAAAAAAAATTATCTTCTTTTAATAACACCACCAGCTTCCAGGGAATGCAAGAGGAGGACCCCTTTCAAACCTTTTATGTTTTTTTTCTTTTTTTTTTTTTTTGGTACTGGAGATCAAACTCAGCACCTTGCACTTGCGAGGCAGGTGCCAGCACCACTGAGCTAAATCCCTGGCTTCCTATAAATATTTATTATAGTAAAGTTACTCATGATTGCAAATTAAGGTGAAATGCAAATGCCTTTGATAAACCTATATCAAGTAAATGTGGGGAAACTATATAATAGAAGTCGCATTGTAAATATGCCTTTGAAAGGATATTTCTGAACTTGTTGCTGAGGTTATTTTTAATTACAGTAAGAAAGATGATAAAAGCATGACACAGTTTAAGATATAAAAATATAGCCTCTCTGCACAAGTGCAAGGACCCGAGTTTGATCCCCAGTAGGAAAAAAAAAAAAAATATATATATATATATATATATATAGCCTTTTGTGGCAGGTAAAATACACTCAGAAAATTCTATGGATTATGATTTTTTTACTCTGTTTCTAGAAAGCAGTCCAGTTTCTTATATTGTTTCATTTCATTATGTATATTACTTATTTGGTAAAACTTTGTGATCTAGTCCCTATATTTGAGCTACACGTTTAAATTCTGGATAAATAGCCAATGGAATAGCCTTTGGATAGCACTAAACATAAAGACATATAGGACTGACTAGACTAAATGTAAAATCTAGAGATAATTTAAGCCAAAAAGTATACATTTGGTAGTCAGAGAAAAACAAAGTAGAGATAGAAGATGAGAATAATTAGAAACCGCATTATTCACAATAAGTTATATATCCCATTATTATCTGAGTAAAGATAATCTGGAGATCTGTGTAGTTCCAGATTTCCCTGCTTGACCTATCTCTGCTAAGACTAACTTACTAAGATTTATTAATGTCATTTTTCCCTTTGCATTTGTACAACAAATGACAGTGTCCTCTTGTTGTCATGAGCTTATGACTACCCACTGCAGGCCTTTTTTCTGTGGCCATTCACAATCATAATTTATTCACCCGAAGGTGTTTGCTGGCCAACATTGGACAAGGTTGTTGCCTTTATAAAAGCAATAATTCCTGAGGAAGGATCTTTTCCTCTTTGACGCTATTAAAGCACTGGCTTGGTTATTAATCTACTAAGGTGATCATGTCCTGCTTCAAATGCCTTCTTATCCACATGCAAATGAACCACATAAGGAACTACATTCGTGCACTTGATTATTGGGTTTACTTCATTGTTGTTTTTGAAAGACTATGGGATCTGAATACGTAAACTGAGGCTATAAGTGAAAGTCTGTCATAACAATCTCCATTCGCCTACATTCTCTGCTATCCCCCAGGCTGTTTTGCACCTGACTAGTTGCACAGTTTTAGTCCCCATTAAACCAGGTCTGACACTTCAACAAAACACAAATTGTGCCAGAAACTGGGACTATTAAAATCCTACAGTGGCATCCAGAAGTCAGCAAAGGCATTGCAGAAGGCCCGTGAAGAAGAAAAAATAAAAACATGTGACATGCATGCAGTGCTCCACTTGTTGTGGTACCTCTACCATTTTTAAGCTCCAGAAGTCGGCTTCATTTAGCTTTGTCAGGACATAACTTACAAGACCAAGGTTGGCACAACCTTGCAGCCCGTCACTTTGAAACATTTCCTTAGGAACTGAAATATTCCCAAAGACAAATATAGTTATCTCCATAATAATCAGAACTTTCAGCAAGTAAAAAATAACAAACATCAGACATTTTCCTCCTCTGGAAGTTATTAGCTTTAAAATTCAACACATAATAAAGAGATTCCCTTCAGCCATATAGTGCATATTGATTGGGGAAATAGTGGGTATTGCTCCTAAAAGGGAAGAAAAAAGACAAAATTATGGCAAGGACTCAAAGGGAAGGAAAGAAGTTTAGTGTCCTTAGAAAATAACTGCCGTATAAAGTATCCTTACTGCTACCATCAGTAATAACATTCCCCAGGTTTTCAAATGGCTCCCTAGAGCGCATAATCACAATAGCCAGTGAGCCCTTCTTTCTCTGTGAGTACACACACGTTTCATCACAATTCATGCTTCTTCCCATGTATGAAGATTTCAGTTCTCAGAATGACACCATTCAATTAGAGTTTGCCAACTTGAATTTTCAACACACAGAGGAAGAGTCCTAGTATGTTCAAGTTTCAAACCGAGGGTACATGAATGAAGAAATCGATCTCTTTAGCCAGAGAGATGAATTACACTGAAGGAGCAAGACCAGAGCCCACCACAGCTCAGTAGCTTGACTCAGGGTCAGAGTGAGCAGGTGGAAGTGTCCAACGGGGCTCCCGTGGCTCTGGCCCCTGATTTTAACAAGAAAAGCTAGGGAGGGGTGATGACTGAAACATGGAAACTTGATATAACACACATCAGTAAACATCTCCCCTCAGTATTACTGTTCGGTATTCCATGTGGAGTAGATAAGAGAAGTGGTGGCCCATGGAGATAAACAATACATACTCTGAAAATTTACATGCGAAAAGGGATCTGTACTGTAAGGATAGTCACTTTACCAAGATTCAAAATGTGCTCTATTTAACAGCTAGAAAAATAGCCTGCATTCCAACTGAGATGCATTCAAGATACAAAAATTATGGCCGAAAGTTATATTATACCTACTGGTGTTTTGCAAATCTATTAGGTTCTGAATATTTCTTATACTATTAATTATCTTCTATACCTAGCATACTACTGAAAACTTAGATATGATTCGGGAGACTGTTCAGTAAAGTAACTGTTCATCCTCAACAGGCTGGTCTTGCAGTGCATTTCTGAATAAATAGATGTTGTAAAATATCTTTTCCCATCTTCCTCATCTCATCCTTGTCACATCAAACAGCCTTCTCTCTGCTAGAGTCTTCGCTATAGAAGCACAAAACTAATTAATTGATTATCTTTGCCCTACCTGTTCAACAATAAGCTCATTGTTTTAAAGTATACAAAAGAACCCAAACAGTCCAATTAAGAGAGAAGGAACAAATGGATTTAGTTCTTCTTTGAATTGCAATCAACCAGTTTTTCTACACTATGTAATCAAAAGGGATTAATTCTAAATCCTCATGCCCTACCACACATTATTTTCAGTGTGGGTGTAGAGCAGGCACATTATGTTGGTTGAACAGAAGTGGAGATCTGCAACACCATCATCTAAAAATAGACTATGTCTTAGCTTCAAAGTGAATATGCAAAGATACACTGGCATTTTGGGTACCTATTATTGTACTGTTCCATGTAGCTAACTCAAGGCAAAAGCTTTCCCAATCAAATTGCCATTTTTTAAAGTTTATGTGGTAATGTGTTTTTGAAAGCTAACATCAATGTGGAGTTTTCTTGTTTTCCAGAAAGCTTATATTTGGAAGAAATATAATCCTAAGAGTACAACAAGATATCTGTGGAACTTTTGATTTTAATTATGCTTCAAAAATTCAGCTTCCACAAGTATGTATTGTAAGTTAGCTTTCTTCTAACATATTCATATGCTGATCAAGCTCTTGTCTTTGTATTTTTTATTGTTAATAAAACTTAAGTTTTACCTCACAAAACAAATGCTTCACTTAATGAACTAGTTTATGTAGTTATAAGTAATACTTTTACTTTAAGAAGTAATACGTCATTTTGTATTTAAACATTGTACAATGCCAGGATATATATATAGCCTGTTGTTTGAAAATAAAAATTTATCCTTTCTTGATGATATTTAGGTGTTTGAGAACTTTCCAGATCCCTTGACATTTTACAAATACATTATCACCATAAACATTACCTACTGGTAAATAAGAAGGGAGCTGAGAAAAAAGAGGCCAAGTAAAACTCAGGGAAAATAAGCAGAGTAATTGGGTTAAGTTGGGCTAGAATACAAAGATAGCAGTTCTCTGGAAATATTTAAAGCTATTATAATAAGTTAGTAGAATAAAAACGTTCATATTTAAGACCTTTCTGTGGGAGAGCCTATGGAATGACGTGTGGCAGAGAGGAGTGTAGATTCTCACATGGATCCAGGCCAACCTTCTGACCCTCAGCATATACTTTGGCTTTACTGAGCTTTATATGCTCCTCAAATTAATCTAAAATACAAGATTTTTAGTTATGAGAATTAAAAAATATATATGTTGTCAAGAAAGCTACAAATACAGGTCAAAGATCATTTTCTACAGATAAGATAGGAATTGGTACTCTGAGTGTGTTACATATCAATCTCAAATATACTCAAATGTGAGCAAGTGAACACATATTTAGTATTATTCTTCTAAGTTTTGACCACCTCAGCAAGAAATTTAACAAATTTTCAACTACATCAGATTGAATTATTTTAAAGTTATGAAAGAACTATGGGTTAGAAACTCCTTGAGCATAAACATAATGATAATCTATGAAAGGCTATACTAAATATACCTCCAAAAGAAATTGGTGTTACCAAGTGTGGCCACAAATAATAAATTTAGATTTTAAAAATTCAGTACAGGTTTACTTGTATTTTTCACCAATATGTTTAACTTTTATTCATTTTTAAATCTACTATCATAATTTCCCCCTTTTTAAATTCACTTCAAAAAGTATTCTAAATGACAAAAAAGTGATGTCCTACAAATTGTTCCAATTCCATTTATTTGACCTTGGAGTTATGTAAACTGAAATAAATGGTTACAGGCACTAAGTCTATCTGAATGGGAATCAAACTGGGCATGTAAAATTTAACAGAATAGAAATAGTGTTATGGAAGTATGCAGTAAAATAACATAAAATAATACAAAATTATAATTTCTGTGGTTTTGGTTTCTTTGTTTTGTTTGGATATAAGGTCTTGCTGTTGGCCAAAGGTGGTCTTGAACTTCTGACTCAGCCTTTTGAATAGCTGAGATTATAGACATGTGACTCCAAGTCCAACTCAATATTGGAATTTCTAAAGGGAAAATATAAGCTGCACAATTCTCAGCTGGTAATTTTTCTTGCTTCAGTTTTTCATTTTAATGTTCTTTTAGTTGTATAAATAGCATATAACTAAAGATAGCAAAAACTTTTAAAATTCAGCATATTAGTAAGAGCTAAAGTACTTAGCTGTGTTAGGAAGGGCCCTTAAAAATGGTTTCAAAAGCTTTATTCTTTGTTAGAAAACACTTACAGCTAAACAAAACTTATTTATAATTATGTAGAGACAGGGTAGAAAAAAGAGTCCTAAACAATATTCTAAATTTTATTATTCTTAAATCATAATTTTCTTTTTCTCCTCTCAAGTTAGTTGCCATTCTTTCCCTTAAATTTCATGTTAAAAGTTCACTATTTATTAATAACACATAAGAGACTGCTCCCAGCACAGAGGAGAACCGTGCAGGCACCAGCAGCACTGCCCCACCCCGTCAAAATGAGAAGACACGAAACCAAGCCTCAAAACCAGACTTCCAGATCACCTACAGCAATCCCAAAGGGAAATGAGATGGAACAATCTGATACTCAACCACCTGGACTCCCTGAACTGACAACAAAAGAGGATCTGGAAAAAATGAAATCAGAAATAATTTCTCACATAACAGCAGAAATTGTGACCATAGTGCAAGATATGATTAATAAATCTAGAGAGGACACAGATAAAAAAAATAGAGGAGCTGAGGAACATGATGGAATCCATCAAACAGATCCAAACAGATTTCCAGGAGATTAAAACTCCATTGAAAGTACACAGCAGAATGAGCCAATGTGAGGATAGACTTTCACATATAGAAGATAAGATTGCAATCAGTGACCAGGAAAAGAAAAATTGCTTTAAAATTGTAAGGGAAAAGGAGAAATCAATCCAGCAGCTGCTAGATGATGCAAAGAAGAATAACATAAGA
>NW_004624743.1:7014309-7034428 GCF_000247695.1 Heterocephalus glaber | reverse complement strand
TTTTTTTTTTTGGTACCAGTGATTAAACTTGGGTCCTTGCAGGCAGTGGAACCATTGAGCTAGATCCCCGGCCCCCAGTTGTGACCCTTTTGCCTCAGCCTCCCAGAGTGCTGGTATTACAGTCTTATGCCTCCATTCCTGGCTATAAAATATTTTTTAAGCAGTAAAGTCTATATTAGTATCTGGCTCTTAAGCCAGAAAAGCTGACCAAAACAGTACAGGCCTGGTGTGGTGGTACACACCTGTAATCCCAGGACTCTGGGAGGCCGAGGCAGAAAGATCACACATGCCCGGCATGGGCAACTTAGGAACTTAGTGAGACCTTGTCTCAAAAAGAAAAAAAATGGGCCAGGGATTTAGCTCTGGTTTCACCACCTGTTGCGCAAGCGCAAGGACCCGAGTTCAATCTCCGGTACCAAAAAAGAAAAAAAAAAATAAAGCATAACTACATAATCATAGTTTACATGCTAAATGAAGTAAATTGGAATTTAAACATTTTAAAATTTGTTTGAAATACATAACACCTATTTGAAAATTTCATTTACACAGTTTTCAAGGATCATAAAAATGTTAATCTATTCCATTGATACAAAAGGGTTCAAGAATATAATTACCTCTTGACATCTGTCAGTATTCAAGAAAGACCATCTAGAAACTGAAGTCAGATATACCTTAAGTTGACCTTAAAAACTGACTGAAAATGTATGGGTTCTGGAAAAAATAGATCTTTAAGTAAAATAGTGATTTTATACTTTGGCAATCTAGAAAGTTAAGTAATTTTAAATCTCAGTGTATATACTCATGAGGAAGAGAGCCTGCAGAATAAATACTTAGAGGGCAGGGACACATTAATTGTTACTGAATATAGCACTTAGAAATGCGTAATTTCTGTAGGATATTTTTAGAAGGTTCACAAAGTTAAAGGGCATGGCTAAAAATAAAACCCTGAATGGTAATGTTTAAGTGATCATACAGGGTAACAGTGATTACAGATTGAATTCTAGTGCTATAGGCAATATAACTTAGTGTTCACTGAATCGACCTGAAATAGGTTGTCTATCTTGTGGTAGGACAGAAAGCACAGCATCTAGCCAACACCCTGATGAGCAGAGGTGTCTGCCAGATGGAACTACTGTGGATGTGGGGCATGGACTTCTGCAGCAGGTCATCTCAGTAATGCTTCCTAACAGTGTAACTAACATCTGTCAGCTGCCATCCTGTGTCATGCCAAGGGAAACATTTCAGTTTTTTCCTTGTTTTAAATGCTTATAGAGAAGAGCATCCCCACCCCCACTCCAGTGGAAGAGATTGAACCCAGGGCCTTCACACTGAGCTCCATCCCCAGTCCTTTTGTTTTTATTTCTTATATATTTTTTGTTGTTTTTGTTTTTGAAATAGGGTCTCATTAACTGTTGCTCAAGCTCGGCTCAAACTTGTGATCCTCCTGAATGCTGGGATTACAGGTGTGTGCCAGGGAATAGGTGTTTACTAGGGAATATAAACCTGTCATTCCCTGCTGTCAAGGCCCCCCCCACAGGTTTATGTACCCCCTTTCCATTAAGAGTCAGCATATGAGAAGATCTGCAACTGACTTAAGGTTAAAAAAAAGGTATCAGCAAGCACAATAGTGACTGATTTTAGAAAGAGCCAAAGGAAATTCTGTAGCATAAAATTCTAGCCTTTTCTATTATTGCAAAAGAGAAAAGGGGAAGAGAAGCAGATAAATTGGAATCTTACCAGAATAACCAATCTGTGGAATTGCAATGTTAATACTTGTTAAAAGTGTTTGGTTCCAGTCTTTGATAGTTGCAAAGCTTTAAAGTGCAGTAGGAGAATTTCAGGCACCATCAAATGCCAACTGGACAGGAATGACAATCTGTAGTCTTACTGTAAGAAGGCCTTGGCAACATAGGGCAAGAGTGTGCAGGGCACGTTGTGTGGCCTTGTGGTGCTTAGGGTTACGAGGTTATCCCATGTAATAATTACACAAAGTCATCTCAACATGCTGTAGGGGACTCCTGGTAGCAGTGGGCAAGTTAGTAACAAGTCAGCCTGTTTCTTGGTGCTTTGAGTTTACAGAGATGCATGGTACAAACGCCGCCTCAGCTGCTGAGGAAGGGCTGTCTGCATGATGAGTCCAAGTGGTCACATGACCTCGATGGGTCACAGGAGCTCTAGAGGTGCAGGGCCAGCTCCACTCAAGGCAGGCTGGACAAACAGCTCTGAATGAGCAGCGCATGGCAGGAGTCACAGACCCGCACCGGCTTTGGTGAGGAAGGCAAAGGCAGTTCATTGTCAGAGCAGGCGTTACAGAAGATTTCCCCACAGTTCCTACAGTGGTGCTTTCTCTTAGAGAGTGAAAATTCCTTTTCACAAAGCTTACAATGTGTTGCTTCTTTATCCTTCAGCCAAACCAGTCCTTACAAGGCTTTGTTAGCTTCTTTTACATCTTCTATTTTCAGTTTGGATTCTCTAAGTTTGTTGCCGAGTTCTTGAAGAGCTTGTTCTTGTTCATGATACATTTTTTTCAACTGCTGATTTTCATCCTGGAGATTAAGGAATTCTTTTTTAAAACTGATGATCTGTTAGGTCTCGTTCCGGAGCTGAAATAAGGCGTCCTTCTCCTTTTGAAGGTCTTCCTGAAGTGTCTGCCTCCACTCCTTCTCAATCTTAAGGTCGGTTTCCAGCTGCACCAGCTGCCTCTTCTTCTGCGTGATGCGCTGCTGCAGGCTGGCCGACTTGCTGAGACACTCCTGCAAATACTTCTCATCCTTGCCTTCCGCTTCTGTTTGCGCCTTCTCTGCTTGCTGCAATCTTTGTTCCAGCTGTTTCATGGCTGTAGTAATTTTATTGGTTTTTTTCTTCTAGTCGGGCGATTATTTCATTTTTTCCTTTCAAGCCATCTTCAGAGCCCTGCAGCTTTTGATACATCTCTATGTTGATGGCTTTGACTTCCTCTAGCTGTTGGCGAAGGCCTATCAGAGTGTCTTGTTTTTCGTGGATATCTTTCTCCAGCAGCTTCATGGCAAGCTCGATCTCATGCTTCATACTGACTTGTACCTACAGCTCATTCTCCACCTCCTGCTGTAACTGGGACTCATCTCGAAGCTGCCGCCGGGCATCGTTGTACATCTCGTCCAGCCCCTGCCGAGAGTGCTTGTATGTCTGCAGCTCAGTCTCCACGTCCACTTTGGTGACCTCCAGGTGCTGCTGTGTTTTCATTAAAATCAGCTTATTTTCATTTCTTAATTGATGGTTTTCTTCTTGGAGCTTAATGATGTTACTCTTTGCTATTGCTAACTCTTCAATCAGCTTAGTGTTTGACTTTTCTAACGAGTCAACTCTTGTATGCAGGCTGCTGACCGTGCTGTTGAGCTGTCTATTTAATTCTTCAACATAATTCTTCTGGTCCAAGATGGCAGCAATCTGAATATTTCTTTCTTTGTTTCCAATATCTTCTTCATCCTTTAAATACATGGCAAAATCAATCACTCCAACTTGGGAATCTAAATCCTCTCCCTTCACACACAGATTGGCATCGATCACATTCAGGCCAACTAGCAGCCCGACGATCACGGCTCCCTCCTCTTCCATCATCAGGGCATGATACTCAGAACTCACTCAGGAGATCCCGCTGAATGATCAAGCAGCACAGGTAGTCGGCCAGCTTCTTCTGCATGAGCGCCCGCCGCAGCCAGGCCCGGGCACGGCCCAGCGGGGTCTTAAGACCTGGTAAATCCCGGACACTGGCTCCTATTTCCTCTGCTTCTGGGTACAACTTTTCCACCAGTTCTAAAGGGCCCCAGATGGTTTTGTTGTAACTCAAAAAAGATTTTCTTACTTTGAGGCCGTGTTTCAGACAGTGCTCCATGACGACAAAGAACTGCTGCAAGGGCGACCGAAGCTCAGGGCAGATGCAATGAGTCCCTTGATGCTCAGTTTAGCCATGTTTAGCAAGTTTGTTCTCTCTACAGCTGTGGGGTCTTTTGTAGCCAGGGCGGCGGTACGATCTCGGGCGGTGGCTCCCTGGGCCCGGCCGCCAGCTCCCGGCAGGGGAGCGGCTGCCGCCAAGGCGTCCGCACAAGCCCGCAGCGGCCCACAGCGCCCCCGGCGGCGGGAGGACGAAGGCCGGGAGAGCCCGGCCTGGGACCCCGCGAGGAGAATAAAACAGTTTTTAATCACCAGTAATCTCCATACAATACTTGTGATTTCCACGCTTTGAATGACCTTGTAAAATAAACTGCAGAAAAACAAAAGACCAAGGATCTTTAAGAGTTTATAGGATTCTTGGAAGAGCAGTTACCAAATGGGGACACCAGAGTATGTGTAATGATTTGGGTTAGTGTCAACTTAACTGGCTTTAGTAACTTCCCAATGGATGGGTGGAGCCCACTTCTGAGTGGTCTGGAGTCTGGGTGACCTTGGGGTCTCTATCAGCTCCCTCATCCTTTCTTCCTGGGCAGTATTCCATTGGTCTGCCTCCCACCTCTGTGAACTAAACAGCTCTGCTCTGCCTCAACCTTCCACCGTGATGTTCCTGACTTGGAGCCAATCAGCCATGGACTGATTGCCCTGAAACCATGAGCCAACTTGAACTAGTACTCCTTTAATCTGCAGGTATCAGGTAACTGTGTTCATCAACTAGTCAGAAGCTGAATAGTACAACATGTGATTTCAGAAACTCTATCAAAAGCACATTCTTAAAGCACTTAGATTTCACAGTTAGCACTCCTTAGCAATCCTACTAGCCCCATGATAATAGAACAGCATGGTTTGTGAGAACACATGCTGTTCCCTAAATGCTCCATAAGTGTAACTGAATCCATGCTGCTTAGAGAGTTTAGTCCTGTGTGCTCTCCTTCCAGTTTGTAATAGAGTGCTTACTGGGCATCACTAGTCTATTACTTCCGAGACAAATCCATTTTCAGGCTTCCTTCATATCAGCTGTGCCCCAGACAACCTCAACAGGAAATGGGCATTTTTCAGCCTGTTGAGGAAGAGTGCAGGTGGGGAAAACTATCTGCATGTCTAGATATAAAGCCATCTATGGATGTCTCACTGGTGTAGCACTGATTTTTCCCTGAAAGATAGTGAAGTAGTACTTTAAATTTCTATATCACCTTCCATCCATTGATTAGAAAATTTAGTATTTATATATTTTCTAGATTAAGATTATCTAGTCCATTTGAATTTTTTAAAATACTGTATCTTGAAGGAATGGTGATCATTTTGAAAAAAATATGCAAATAAATGTTAACTAATCATACCTATTTCTTTCAAAGAAGTATTCTTGAGACATATTAAGTACAGGAAATTGAAGTATTTACTAGGTTTATAACTTAGCAATTTTACTAAATATGTGCGCCTACATCCTTTTGTAAAGAAAGTAGCAGAGATAACCTGTGATAGCTTTTTAAAAATGCAAAGAACAAAAACCTTGAGGACACTGTCTCATAAAAAGCAGCAAGGTGGTGCACCAGGTTTATTCAGCTTCGAAGGCAAAGAACCCTGGGCTCTTTTCAGGAAAACAATAGTTTTAATGACTCCAGAGACAGGGCTGTTATTTGGAAATCAACAAGTATACCGTGAATTGACAGTGGCCTCTTTGTGTTTTACCTTTTAATGTGAACTAATACTTTCTCCAAGTTTTCACTTTTCCTATCTACAGATAAACCAATATAAACAGTGAGCTATAATATTCAACCTGCTCACTTCCCTACTTGATATTGCAGCACTGATGTGCCAAGTCCCTAGACTAATCCTTTATTTGGGAATAGAGTGCTTTTTTTTACCAGAATAAATAAAACCAGAAATTTCATCTTAATAAGGCAAGTATACCCCTCTGCTGCAATTTCAGCTATAGTAAACAATCATTTTGTGCATCAATTTCGTTTTCTTGGAAAGGAAAGTAATGCATAGTTTCTATCTCGTGGTGTAGAGTGAGATCACTAATATACCACTGCTTAAGGAAACCCATCTATAAATGAATGAATGCAGGTACATGTGCAGCATAATATAATACTTAGTAAAAATATTTAGAAAAGGGAAACATAGGAATATTGGTAAAGAATTTCAAACCTAGGAAGCTAATAATCTACTAGGTTTTTGAAGTGTTTAAATAATACAACATTAGCCCTATGCAGGCATGTTAGTGCAGCAATCTAAATTATTATTATTCCATCATGCTCAGATTTATTCCAGGAAAGTCATATATAGACACCTCAAAAGTAGTAATTTGAGCTGGGTGTGGTGGCTCATGCCTGTAAACCCAGCACTCCGGAGGCTGAGACAGGAAGATCGCTTCGACTTCGAGGCCAGCCTGGGCTACATAGTGAGTTCAGGGCCAGCCTGAACTACAAAGGGAGACCCTGCCTCAAAAAAAACAAAAGTAATTTGGAGAGAAAAATGTAGACATAGAGAATTTAAGTCACTACCATGGTATATAACTGAGGCAGAGTAAATAAATGAAGAAGAATTTTGATCCTCCCTCTGGAGAGCAATGCTGCTTACTCTTTTTTAAAAAAGCAAAACATTTTCTGTCCATGCTAAATCCAGTTTTATTTTTGCATAAGTTTTTCAGAAGAAAATAGGTGATGAATTTAGGGGGAAAATATGTTAGCCACACTAGAAAAAATGCTTTAAAAATGCTCTAGAGTTAATTCTGACTTTCTGTGAATAAATGAGTAAAGCCCATGGTACATAGTTTTTAATGAGGGGCACAGACTACTTTCATCGGAATTACCTAAAGTGAATGTAAATAATTCACATTTCTGGATTCCACCACAGAAATCTGAATTTTATACATTCTCTAAGTATTCCCCATAACTTAGCAACCATTCCTATAGTGCTTTAGTACTTCTATATTTAACTATCAACAATAAAATACAATAGAAAAATACAATAAATACTTACTTTTTAAAAAAAATGTATGGTAAGTCACACATTGCTGTTAATCATCCTCAAAAACACTGCCCCTGCTTTGAACACACTTACCCCACCATTCTTGGCACTTTCTGAAGCAGTTTTCAAGGTCCTCTTTCATGGGTGTCTCAGTTGTGCTGTTGTGGCTTCCTCAATGTCCTGAATCCATTTCAGTTTACCTTTTGTCGTGGCTTAAATCTAGGTGCTGCACCAAAAGGCTCGTGTGTTCAGAGGTGGCCTTCTGGAAGGTGATTGGTTCATGGTGACACAGTGAATTCATTCACTGCAGAGTTCAGGGCAGAAAGTGCTATTAGGTGAGGTGTGGTCTGAAAAGGTGGACCACTGGGGTTGTGATCGGAAGACTTCCTCTCACTTCTGGTGCCTTCCTTAGCTCTCTGCTTCCTGGCTTCCATGGTACAAGCAGCTTTCCCCAGGCTCTTCCTTCCACATGCCATTTCTGGATTTCAGCCTGCAATAATTGAAACTTCTGACACTGTGAGACAAAGTAACCCTCTCCTTCTTTAAGTTGTGGGTGTTGGGTTCTGGGTCCTAGCAACAAAGTGACTAAAACACTTTTCTTGGGGTTTAAAATACTCAGTATGTCATGTTGTAAACCTTTTCGGAGGCTTGTTGCTCCATTTACAGAGCACAAGTAAACTGCATCCATATGGGCTGTTACAGTTACAGTGTAATTGAATAGAATTCCAAGATAACTGCAGTGTAATTACAGTATAACATCAAGTCACTGATCACAGATCATCATAACGGATGTAATAGTATAATGAAATATTGAAGCGATTACAGAAAGTGACACAGTGAAGTGAGCATGTGCAGCTGGAAAGACAGCACCTCCAATTCAGGATTTCTCATGCCTCCAATTTGTAAATGATGCATTTTTATCTGTGAAGCACAACCAAATGAACCACACTGAAACTACTAATCCTACACTGATGCTTGAATTATAAGACCAGAGAAAACAAGGTGGGAAAACTCTTGGAACATTTGCCTTGTTTCCCTGGAAGTTTGAAGTTATGAAATCTAGTTACTTAACTCCAAATAGAAAATACTTGATAAAAGATACTTCAGTGGCTACCACCTCACCATTTTGCCCATTGTGGGGCAAAACAACGTTGTTCCTGTATTGTTCTCCAGAGACTTAGTAGATGTCACAAAAAACAACTTGTCTGTAGTTGTCTTAAAAAATGACTGTCTGCAGGGTCAATGGTGCAAGACCAGGAAGAAGATGGGCTGTTTGGCCAGGGTGGACGGTCAGCCACAGAGGGAGTGGTGGGATCGCTTCATGTCATGGAGCTGTAAGGGAAGGCTCCCAGCTCCAGCAGGGTGGAGGTAGGACACATTTTCATAAAGACATGTAAGTGCCTCATACGTGAGAGATACTGTCTGAACATCTGCCGGGAAATAAACCTAGTAGCCAAGAAAGCATGATATCGATGGCACTAGTGAAATAAACATTTTGTTCTCCTTTATTCCTCATCACTCATTCCAACTTCAGTCTTGGAAGAAGCAGACAGAAGAGTGACTAGCAGCAGAGAAATGCAAGAGCTGAGAAAAATAGGTAAATTGCAGAACATTTTCTTACCTTGCTGCAGGTCTCCAAGGATGGGTCAGGCCTCAGCCAGAGCTAGGAGAAGGAAGACACAGAAAGCAATCTTTGAGATGAACATGAAATGGAAATTTTGGTGTGGTAAGACTGACAAGACTATTCTATTATCTGAAAGTAGCAGAAATTTCTTTCTGATATACCTAGGAACTCTCCAGGGTAGGGAAGGAATATTTGACATTGCATACTTGAAAGGAGAAGAAAGAAAAAAAGAAACAGAGATACATTTTTCTTATATCTTTATGAATTAAAATTAAATGCATTATAATGTCTTTTAATAATTTAATTGTTACTTCACAATGTTGTTAGAATATGCTATTTACATATAAGTTTAATTAAACATTTTAATTAAAGCTTCAAGAAATTAATCTTATTTTAAAAAACAATTTGAATGTAATCCTTTGTGTTCCTATTTCTTCTTAACTATTCTTCTACTTTATTTTGTAAATCTGGAAAAACAGAACTTTGAACTATGAAGCTATGAACATTGAAGGTAAGATAGAACTCACGACACCCAAAAAGCTAGTGTGGCTGTTTTTTTCTGAAAATTCAGTTTTAAGTAAAAAGTAGCACATTATTTCGGTTTCATGAAGATGCAATGTACCCAAACATTTAATCAGCATCATAAATGATTAGGTGATTAAGTAATTAAAGACCAAAACCCCAAGTAATAATATAAACATATTAGCAAGAGGTGAAAAAGATTATCAAGGTTGATTTGAAATTAGATGGAGCTAGGACTGGGCCGGGGAAGGTCTTTATTAAATGTCACTGGTCAATAAAAAATTCCTCCATATTTTAGTTGCTGTCTGACTACACACAACTGCTGCACCACAACCACAATTCCTCTGGACAGCTAAAAGAATGACTTTTGCTATGATGAGCACAACTAGAGTGTGAGCAGAAACAGTTGGAGTAGAAAAGACAAGTAAAATCAGAGACAAGAAAAAAGAGATGGAATGAGGAAAAAGAAAGGTCAAAAAGAAGAAGAAACCAAAGGAAGTCAAGAATGGGCTATAGATGAAAGAAACTGACTCCATAAAATGTAAGCTTTTAATCTAAATGTAAAGCAAAAGAAGTCTCCAAAGAAGGATTCTATTCCAAGGAAGAAGAATCAAAATTTTAAGTGTACTGTGGAATAACAGCATCCACAAGCTACGTGACCTATTTAAATTTAGGGTTCAGATAATTAAAATAAAATTAAAAATTCAGTTCCTCAATTGCACTGGTCACATTTCAATGACTCAAGAGTCACATGTGTCTAGAGGCTGCCATATTGAATGGCACTGAGTCCTTTACAACATTACATAAAATTCTTTTGGACCTCGTGCTGTTATGGAACTCTGGGGTTCACTGAAATTCAGCTAATTTGAAGGGAGAGGAGATTAAAAAACTGGTTCATGCAAGAGGGAGGAATTGTTCTTGGGGAGTAGTAGCCATTGGTTGGGAAGTTTAGATTTATTAATTAGGGTGGAGAGAAATAGTAGCTAAGCTCATGTGTAAGTAGAGATGGGGAGAACTGTGTAGGACAAGACGTGTGAAATGCACAGTGAAAAATATTCAGGCCGCTGGAGGCTTTTACAAATCCTGCTATCAGTCAACAGGGAAACTGAGTCTCTAATTACCACATCTTGGTTTGTTTAGTTCTCCACTATTCCATTCACATCAATCATAGTTTCAGCCTCACTAGTGATGACTGCCAACAGGACTTCTATGAATTTTCCCTTTACAGTTACATTTCAGTGATTTGTTGAGTGAACGGTGGTGTGGTAGATGAACTTGGATGATGACACTTAGCCAGGATCCTGGCCTGGTTGAGATCAGCCAGACAGAATGTACTACAGCCCCATCTTGAGTCTGTAGAGAAAGAATGCTTGATATTAATAGTTTTAGTTTATATTCCCCAGAATAAAAAGATTATGGGAACAACTTTAAAGACAGTGTGGTATTTATACAGAATAGAGTACTCCCCTGCCATGAAGGAGGATAAACTTGGGTCATTGGTAGGGAAATGGATGCACCTTGAGACCATACTGCTAAGTGAAATAAATCAGATACAAAGGTGTAAATATTGCGTAGTATCTCTTATATGAGAAACCTAAAATATAAATAAAGAACAAAATAAAAGATAGATAATAGGAAATAAGGAGATAGATCTTTTGCAAAAGGGAAGGGAATCAAAATATGGAAGGAGGCTAAATGAGGTGAGGGAAGTGAATGAAAAACAATTAAGATGTGTAATGTCCATGTACCAATCCATGTACCAATGTCCATGTACCACGCAGAATGTCAATATTATGTACTGCAAAGGGGAAAGGGAAGAAGGGAAAGGAAAAATTATGAGAAAGAAAAAAAATGGAAATGAAGTCTATGTAAATAGGGAAGGGTGGAGGGGGTGAAGGGCGCACAGGTAATGGGGAAAAAAAGAACCAAGATACATCATGTACAGGTACAAACACGCAATGATAAATGTAAATGTATTGTATACCTAAAATGTACCAATTAATATATAAATAATAATTTTAAAAAGCAAAAAAAACAGGTGTACTAGTAAAAATAAAAATTAAAAAAATTCTCAATTTAACAATCAAAAACCTTAAGTCAGCACACACACACACACACACACACACACACACACACTCCCTAAAAGAAGAATCAGCTTCCTGAGATGTGGATCCCAAGATTCTTGGTGGAAACCAGCCACATTTGGCAGCCTGATGTCTGATCAGAAGTTCATGAAATCTGTCTCCTTCATGATGCTGTGTTCTTCTGGAGAATTCTGAGTCTCAGTTATCAATCTCCTGCTGGAGGCTTAGGAGATACATACAAGATATATTTGTATTCTTTTTTTAATTCTTGTGGTGTTAGGAATCAAATCTAGGGCCTCACAATAGTAGGCAAGCATTCTGCTCCTGAGCTGTATGCCCCCAGCTGTCTATGCGGGATCCTTTTAACCAGGAGACATGAGTGCAAGGGTCAGTTCCCTGAAGATTCGCTCCAGGGTCTGGGGTTAACAGTACCTGCTAAGCTTCATTCTAAGGAGTTTGAGGAATAGTCCTTTGCTGCTGTTCTGTCTAGTAGTAAATCAGGGCTCTAGATTGGCAGTCACAGGGTTCCTGTGGTTTGTTTTTGAAAAGAAACACCTTAGTCTTTTTGCACACTGCATTAAAACTCTGATATTTGGCCATATCGACCTTAAAAAATATGATTGTAAAGAATAAGAAATGAGTTCCCTAGCGGGACATGTGGTGAGCAGTTCGTAGATGGATTGTGTGTGGATTTCCATTGGAGAGAACAGAGTGGCCGCGAGTGCTGAGGGAAGTCTTGGGCCACAGCAACTGAAGTTTTTTAGACAGTTCTGAAAGTTTCTGTTTTTATGGGCAATAAAAATGCTGGTTAACAAGAGAAGCCTTAAGAATCCCTTACTTATTGTTTAAGTGTAAGGGTTAACCAAATCTCTATCAATACACAACTGTGTGGGCATTACCAAGTCTAAAATTTCCTCAGTACCGTTTGAGTAGTTACTTTACAAGAGGAAGAGTTCTTAGCTGCCAGACTTAGTAAGAAAATATTCATAAATGCATAGGTGAGATGTCTGAATATCATCTAGTGTCCTGTTGAATTAGAATCCCCAAAGCTTATCCGAATATCTCATGCCCACACAAAAGAAATGTTTATGGTGGTTTGGGAATTTATGAAGTTATAGAAGACAGCCTCTGTGAATTTGTCCAGGCCAAGGGCCAAGGCATGTCAGCTTTTATTAGATTATATAAAGGTTCATCTGGTTAAATAAAGGTAAACATCTAATGTATACTTTATCATAGAAATTTCTTTATCAAGAAATCCTCCCCTTTGGTAATTGGCTGGAGAAAACTGCAAATCATTTTTAATCTTTGAAGGTAAGGAGACTTATTGTTCTGCATGATGTCATGCCTGACATCACAGGCCTACTGTAATTGGATTTTATCTCTAATAACTTTGGGTAGCTTATATCCTAGCATTATCAGCCATGGAGACAGTACTGGAGAGATCAATTTCTGCAAAACTTTCAACATAAAAGAATGCAACAGAATTATCACATTTTATCTAACTGTGGATATTTATAAAGTATATATATAGTGTGTAAGAGTCCCAAAGAAGCTGGAGGCCTTTAAACCAAGTGTGTCCCAAGTTATGATTATGCAATTGCAGTAAGAGGATGGTTCTGTAAACCTTTAGAAAGCAACTCTCTATGTGCATTGTTGATTTTCCCAAGGGAATGCAAATAGGTGAGGCCATTCTAAAGAATGCTGAACACAGAGCCACCATTGTAGAGCGAGTGATTATTTCTAAGATTGAGAATGAAATGGTGTTAAAATCAAGGTCTATAAAGAAGTTAGAAAACACAATATTGTCAACATGTCTTAAATCCTGTCAAGAACTGTAGTCATGCCCTTTGGTCTTCCTAAGGGTTGTGCTGGGATATTACAAAGACTAGTGCAGAGGACAATAAACTACTTCTGTAGGTCCACAGATGAACTGCTGACTCCCACAGCCTCTTTCTTGGACTATATTGGGCATTTCTGTGAAGGAGTAGCTGAGTTGGTTGAGACTTATCAGGATACATCCTCCCTTATGTATTCCATGTCATAACTTTCTTTGGCCCAGAAGGAAGCAATTAAAGACAGGTGCAAGGGGGAAGATGTTGGTAGGGTAGACATCAAACTGTATGTAACTGTAAGCCCATTCCTTATGCACTGGTTACAAACTCGTCTATGTCCAATGCAACAGATCTTTCTCAAACACAACACATTACATCCAAGAAGTATATTTGTTACTTACACATAGCAGCAGGGGCTAAGGAAGGCTTAGAGCCCTGTAAGCCAGTCCCCCAAGGCTCTGGCACGCTATCCAGGGTTGGCCTAGTCTCAGCTGTGAATATCAGTCCACTCTGAGTTACGTCAATACTCCTGGGGCCATGTAAAGCGCTGGAATAAAGCTGGAAAGATGACTGGCTGCCAAGGAAAAGAGGATCAAAGTGTCCTTACTGCAGATGTTACGGTCCCTAGGAGGGACAATGACAAGGCCCAGCTTGCTTCCACAGTTCCTCCCTACCTCCGGACATTGTGTTCCTAGCACCTTCTATAGTTATTCTTCAGAAAAGCGAGCAAGATTTCACAACTACCTGAAGAGCTGTCTTGCAGTGATCATTTGTGCTGTAGTCTGCATGTGTACTCTCAGAATTCATATTTGAAATGGTAACAGCCAAAGTGTTGGCATAAGGAGGATGGGACTGTGGCAGGTGATTAGGACATGGCGGTGGATACCCCATGAACAGGATCTGTATTCTGACAAGAGAAGAGAAAGAGAAAGCCCCTGTCCTTTCTGCTATGTGAGGCTATGATGAAAAGTTATTCCAAGACGTAGTCCTTCACTAGATACCTAATTTGCAGGTGCCTTAATCTTGGACTTTTAGCCTTTAGAATTATGACAAATAGATTTCTGTTATTTATAAGCCAGCTCCTTTATGGCATTTTGTTATAGTTGGTAGAACAGAATAAGACAACACGCCATCATAAAATTACACACTAAGTCCCTCCCAGAAGGACTGCCAGATGCAGTCAATGGCAGGGCCTGTTTAACAAGTACAGTGTCTTCGAAACATACGGGCAAGGTGAAAATCCGCAGGAAGCATACTGACTACTAAGAAGGCCCACAGAGGCAGGAAGTAGCTAAGGAAAAAGCAGGGCCTGAGGGAGAGGCCAAGACATTTTTGTTACTCACAGAAGCCAATGATGAAAAAACAGTTGAGTTTACAAGTAACACAGTGTACTCTCAATATCAACAGAAGTGGAACATTCTGTTTCTGTAATCTTGTGGCAATTTTTCTCCTTTTGGATAAGAGCAATTTTTTTTTGTTTTGATTTGTCTTGTTTTTTGGTGCCAGGGATTGAACTTGGGTCCTTGCACTTGCACAGCAGGCAGCGAAACCACTGAGCTAAATCCCCGGCCCAGTTAAGGGCAATTATTGGCAGACAAGAGCAGCTTTATTCTGTCAGCTCGGTTATGTTTTCTTTTTAGGTACTATCTTTTGCTCCAAGATAGGGCAATGGCTTTTCAGAGTCCTTTTTCCTTATAAGATTGACTGGAACTTTGGTCTACTCTAGACATAGGGTTACCTTAGTCCTTGGTTTTTCTAATATTTTAATTCAAAGAGTTATTAATTTTTTCTGTATTTTTTTTCTGAATCAAACTATCTTCAGAGTATTCCAGAAGCTCTTATAATTCAGAAAAATGGACACTGTGCCATCCTATTTTTACTAAATCTGCCAACTCACATTTAAGACCACTCCTAAAGAAAGTGGATAAAGATGTTGTGGTATTCAGGCTTTTATGGAGACCAAAGAATCCCAGAAGTCAGCAGTTCAGGCAATCTCCAAACTCATGGGTAGCTTCATTCTCTCCAGTAGAAGAACTGGATGGTGGTCCATCTGTTTGGATGGTAAGACCTCAGAAGTAGCTAAGAGTTCCCATCTTATTTTTATACCCTTTTAAAATCAATCTGTAGTCAAATTTTGATTTATATATTTTATATTAATCAATCTGATCATCAATCCATTCTCCTTATTCTAACCAAAGTTTAGGATTTCTGTGTCCACAAGGAGTTGAACTAATTGATAAATATCAGAGAGTCCCAGATTACACATCCGAAGGATAATCCTAGGTTCTTTAGTAAACTTTTGTCTTTCCTTAAGAGGGTTTAGAAAATGTTTAAATAAGTTACAAAAATCTGGGTTCTAAAGGCTTAAACCTTTAGAACCACCAAGGTTGGCCATGGTCGCTAACTCTGTCAGTTGGGAATCACTAGCTAAATACTACCTACCAACTCACAAAATGACTTGCTAAGGTCCTCTACCCTGGAACTCCAAATGTGGAGCCATCATAGGATCTCTAGTAGACCATCCTTGTGGACGTAGCATCCTAGGCTGAGAAGCAGAGGGCCCAGTCCTGATCTAAATCACAACACCAGAAACTGGAAGAAAATTAACCAGAGGAACTATTGCCATAATCCAGTAGAAGGGGGCAACTTTACCTGCAAGGAAAGAGTGCCAGAGTCTGAAGACATTTTGGTTGTCATAACTTGGTGGTTGATGGCTGTTTTTGAAATTTTCTGGTAGATAAAAGCCAATGGTGCTACTAAACATCTTACAATACACAGGGCAGTGCCCTACAATGAAGGATTACTGATCCCCCAATTTTAAAAGCACAGACCTTGAGAAATCTTGACATAAGCTTTGTGCAAAAAATGACAAATATGAGAAGTTTCTGTAGAGCCTGTTTTGCAGAAAGAAGACAGTATTTTTAAAGCATTGACAGGAAGGGTCATTCAGAGTTCACTTAGAGAATTGATTGGTCACAAATAGACCTCTGAATAAGAAAAAATCATTAAGCAGGTTAGTATGAGTTTATCAAGAGGGGTGGAGAAGAAACATTAGGAGCTAAAGTCATATTCAACAGAGAACCGAGAGGAACAGGTATGGGAAATAAGAGCAAGAAAGGGTCAGAGTGGAAACAAGAACAATATGACACATACAGACGTGCACGGGAGTAGAAATACATCAAAATGCAAGCTGCTTTTGCCTAATTGAAGAATTTTGACCCATTAGAATGAGTACAAACATGAAGTCTGACGATTAAGTTAGTTGTACCCTCTGTCCAAAGAACTTGAACTATGAGCTATAATGCTCAGTACTGGCCTAGTCAAGGCAATATAATATTTAGGCAGCAAATATAAAAGGTGTTTTGTATCTACTTTAGAATCATATCACAGATTTTTTTAATTAAGTAATTTTAACCTCACAGCTCTTATCCAACTGATCCTTACACAAACTAAACCAAAGTGGGTAGGATTCTTTTCTGTGGTGGAATGGCTCCTAGAACAAATATGCAGTTAAAAGCAGTTAAGGGCAAATTACGTGGAATGTGGACAGTCTAGATTGTTTGTCCTACTTGAATGAAACGTATAAAGACTGCCGGCTCTTATTCAGATGTGCAGAAGCAAGTTTCTTTGAAAAATGCTTTCAAATACAAACATCAATTCCTCATTAAATCGACATGTTTTTAAATGGGTCTGCACCAACTGTTTTTCTAAGAGTGAGACAAAAATATTGGAAGGAAATTTAACAAATCTCAATAGGTGAAAAAGACTTCCTATCACAACCAAGCAGAGCAAATGACATTTTCATGAGTGGAGGCCTGCCATGGAAATACTTCTAACAAAGCATTTCCCACAAAGGGAGCTGGGCAAAGACTGAGGAGCAGAGATATGCATATGCGGAAGCACAATGCCTGGTAATAAACAGACATGTTTCTTTTTAATGTGCAATCTTTTAGCTTTCTGCCTGGATGATGTTATATAAGGCCATCATAATCAACAAATTTCACTGCTGCTGAGGAGAAGAGGAAGTCTAAACACATCAGCAATTTCTTAAGAAAGTGAAAATGCCAAACAAATCAGGAATTCATTAACTAGATGGTGCTGACATTTCCCAGTGGCTTTTGGAGAACTGAACCATTCATTCTTCAATCTTTACCCAGAGAACAGGGGGCTCGCTGATAGTGTGTATGAAGTGTGATTTTGCTTAGACTTTTTCAAAAACATGATCTGGTGCTCATGCCTACCTTCAGTGTTTTATTGGATGCAACCCAAGGCAACTCATGGGGTGAAAGACCTTCCACATCTCATTCCCTGCCCATGCTCATTGCTCTTCTCTAGACAGACCCCAGGAAGTTTCAGTACTGTCCTCAACTTCTGATAGCACAGAACTTTAGTAAAATTTCTTGGTGAATTTCCTTTATCTTTTCCTACAGGTTATACTAGTTGTTCTCATCTGAAATACTAATTGTACAAGTTTGTCTTTATAATATTTGACTCCGTGGAGTCTGAATCTATTCAGTCTATAAAATGCAAGGTCAAATAATAAATGGCCTTTCTTTGCCACATGAAGAGACAGCCCACATGTCACAATAGGAAACATCCACAAGAAGATGACAGGACATAAAATACAGGCACACAGCTTCAGCCAGTGTGGGGCGGGAGAAACACTCCATGAATAATTATGCTGAATAACAAATCACACAAAATCTCATGATTTCCAGATTAGACTCCTGTATTAAAAGCTTTCCAAACACCTTCCTCATATTTATCTTTCATATTATGAAACATTGATTGATTTTTGGATGATTACAAACTGCCTATCCCCAAAAAGTGAACATTTTTAAAGCAAACAAGTAGATACATTCAACAATCTATTGTGATATCAATATTATGCTAATATTTCAAATATCTTCTTGCTTTAAATAATATTGGTATGATTTTAGATATTCACCTATCTCTAAAAGTGCTGTACTTTATAAACTTAGTGACTTTAATTGATTTTTTCTTTATTAAAATATTAAATTTTGACATTGATTAAATAGCTATAGACATTCTTGCTTTGGGTATTCTTTTGGCAACATTTTAGAATATTTTAAAATGGTTAATATACTTTATTTTGCCACCTAATAGTAAGTAGGAGAAAAGAAGAATCCACTATTATTTCATTCATGTAGCAACTTGCACTGAAATGTTTTTCAACTCAGTATCAGTAAGTTTTGGAAAATCACCAGTAATCTATTTATTTCATCACTGGAATTCTTTCAAAGTTCATAGTTCTCAGTCTTTCTTAGTGTATTTTAAGTATTTAAATAATTATTTTAAAGAAATAATTATATTCCATCAAGTTGATGATCCATGTAAGAATCAAGAGCCACAATATTAAAGTTTTGCTGTGTCAGAAAATGTTTTATACATGTATACCCAATGACAAATTTTGAGCCAACCTCAAGTTAAAGCATGTAGAATTTTTTTGCCATCCAGAAATTTGAATCTATTTTATCCATTTATTATCATGTAGATATTACTATTTTTAAAACTAGATAACTCACAAGGAAAAAATAAAAGTTGAGAGATAAAATGATGAATTTAATGTAAGATAAAAATCTACATTTCAACAACTTTCAGCTTTAATTTCATAATTTTGGATTTAATTAATGTGTGAAATAGCAGTAAAGCCCAATTGTCCACCAAAATTTGTTCTTCGGAAAAAAGCCACAAAGGCTGTAATTTCACAGCCTCCTTGCAGTCTGTGCAGCCAAATCACCACTTTGTCCCACTGGACTAGAAGTCCACCGGATGTGTGCGTCCCCAGGCCTGGCTGTGGGAACTTGCCAGATGCACCATTCAGGTTCTCTCCTCTTTGCCAGAGAGGAGCCAGGGGCAGGTGGTGGAGCTGTGACAGCATGGGAGTAGCCTGTGTCCCCAAATGACCTCACAGTGAAGGCTACCCCAACAACCAAACTGTGGGGAATTATTACAAGAAATAATCTTCATGCTTGTAAAGTACTAAAAGCTAATTCTTATCATAGCCTAACCTATCCTGGGTGATATAAAAATTGGCAGCAGAGTGAGTGCTGCTGTAGTAAAAAGCTTTGGAGTGTGGAAAATCTAGTGGGCAGGGGCCCAACATAAAGGTAACACATAGTAGACCACATGACTAGAGACCTGCATTATGCATGTCAAGATAGAAAGGCTGAAAAGCAGGAAAAATGTCCCTGAAGTTCACAGTAAAACCTAGAAGACTTTGGAAAAGCTCAATACATTTAGTTTGTGCTGGCTCTTACTATATTTGCCAAGATTCTATGGAACAGAAGGGTTTAGAGGGAAATTAGGTGGCTTTTAAGCAGAGATCAAAGTGGATGGGGCAAAGATTAAGGAGCTTCCAAGGTTAGAGGAGTCAATGAATTCTGGATCCCAAATGTAATTGATAAATTTTTGGGAAAGGTTTTAAGTTAGAGTCTTGTTGAGACTTCCTGCTTATACAAATGGACTTTGGGTACAGAGGAAGCTCCTGGGTAGGCATGCCAAGGCTCTGAGCCCAGAGGAGGTGAGCCACGTGGGTGCCAGGAACACACACTCACCCTACCCACCCCACCCCCAGCCCTGCACATCAAAATGAGTAGACAGGTAAACAAGCCACAGAACCAGCCTTCCAGATCACCTACAGCAACCCCAAAGAGAAACGAGATGGAACACTCTGATGCTCAACCACCTGGACTCCCTGAACTAGCAACAAAAAAGGATCTGGAAAAAATGAAATCAGAAATAATTTCTCACATAACAGCAAAGATTTTGCTCATGGTGCAAGACATGATTAATAAATCTAGAGAGGATACAGATAAAAAAAAATAGAGGAGCTGAGGAACGTAATGGAATCCCAACATAGAGAACAAATGGAATCCATCAAACAGATCCAAACAGATTTCCAGGAGATTAAAAACTCCATTGAAAGTCTATGCAGTAGAATGAGCCAATGTGAAGACAGAATTTCAGATATAGAAGAAAAGATTGCAATTAGTGACCAGGAAAAGAAAAAATTCTTTAAAATTTTAAGGGACCACGAGAAATCAATCCAGCAGCTGCTAGATGATGCAAAGAAGAATAACAAAAGACCAATTGGAGTCAATGAAGAAACAGGAGAGAGTGCAGATGACATAAAA
>NW_004624743.1:6964940-6994789 GCF_000247695.1 Heterocephalus glaber | reverse complement strand
TCTTTAATAGGTGCTATTCAAATTTTATATTTCCTCCAGAATTAGTTTCATTAATTTGTCTTCGTCAAATTTATTTCAAAAAAGATTTTTGTAATATGCTTTATATATCCTTTTAAATTCTGTAAAATCTGTGGTAATGTCTCCCAGATCTTGATACTGTAATTTTAAAAATGTATAATTGATATTGTGTAATAGGAAGTAAAGGTCTAAAGGAGCAGGGGAAGTGGGAGGGGTAGGGGGAAGGAAAGAAGGGAAAAGAGAAAATATGAGAAAAGGAAAAAATGTAAACAAAGTCTTTTCAAATAGGGAAGGGTGGAGGGGGTGAAGGGAGGGCAGGGGAAGGGGAAAAAATAAGAACCAAAATGCGTCATGCAAAGGTACAAGATCCCAATGATGAATGTAACTGTATTTTATACCTGAAATGTACCAGTAAACTTAATGGGAAAAAAAAATTCTAGTCCTATGCAAACAAAAATTGATAAATTAACTTTTGGCTTCCAAAAAACAAAAACAATATCCCACCAACATCACATTCCTTTACTATGCTCATTGTTTAATACCAAGTCTAAATTTTTACATGGATGAAGTATCATTGTCATAGTTACTTCTCTCATTGCTGAGATACAAAATACCACCACCCACAACTCTAAGTAGGAAAAGCTTATTTTGGTTACCAGTTTGTAGAGGTTTCAGTCTATAACTGGGTGGCTTCATGCAGGGTGCATGGCAAAGGGGTGTGGGAGAGGAGAAAGAGCTCATGGCATGGTGGCTGGAAGCAGAGAGAGACAGAGATCAAGGGAGGAGGAAGGAGACAGACTCTTCCAGGTCATGCCCCCAGGGACACTTCTCCCATCAGGCTTCACCTCCCAACATCACATTTCGCTAGAAATTCCTTAGTGGATCAATCCCCTGATGAGTATCATGCCCTCATAATCCAATCACATCCCCAAAGTGCCACCTATGAGCACATGACACTTTGGAGGACATCCAGATATAAACCATAATAGTCATTTTTATGTAATTCTTCCACTTATAAATGTCATCTAAAATATATGCTTCTCAAACATTGATGTGCATACAAATCCCATGAGACTTGTAAACTTAGCAGTTCTTGCTTCAAAGCCTGAGATTCCACATTTCTTTTAAGGTCCTGGGATACTAAAGCCATAATATCTGTCAATAATGTAAAGCATTCTTTAAAAAAGTTGTAACCTGTAAAAAGGAAACTTATCAAGCTGCTAAATTTTAACAAAGGTAATTGTTAATTTGCACCAAATTCTTGCGTGGACACTATGTGAACAATGCACAGATTAGACCCTGAAAAATAGGTAGTCTCCTCTAGGGTGGAGGTTATATCACTTACACAGCAGCCCGAGCCACCTTCTAAATCCCTTAAAATGCACAGACAAAGAGCCCTCCTGGGTACCCTACTCGGAATCCATCCTGGTCAGCAGGAGCTCTGCATCTTTGCCTTTAAGTAAACTTGCTTGCCCCTTACCTTCCCTGTCTGCGGTTTCATCCTTCATCACTCTGGGATACTGGTAGTCCAGTAACATATCATGAAACTATCTTTATTAAAAATTAACAATTTCTATAATGTAACTGGCTAAACATCATTTTACAATTCTTAATTTATTCCAGTACATATGTACTTTGTAAATTACTAATGGTAAATATAGAGATTATTACATAATGAGCCATATCGTAATTAAGGTGCTTAAAAATTTAAATTGAAACAACAGTAAAAAAAAACAACAGTATAAACTAAAAAACAAAATATTAAATTAGCCACACTAACACCAGTTTTCTGTTTTTTATTTTACTTTAAGATACTCATCAATCTAAAAATCAGTGTGAAAAACAGCAAAATATTCTTATTAGATGTTATAGAAAAAGATCAGTTACCATGTTCCTCCAGAAAAGAACAAATATCAACCTTTTAGAACAAGACACAACTTTCATTTGTCTGCAAATTACTGTAAATATGCTGAGTGGTTGGATTAGTGAACTCTATCTACTGGAAAATATACAAAAAATATACAAATCATTTACATATGGAGAAAACAAAGTGCGAGCATTTTCCAACAATAAAGACATCGGTGCTCAGTGCATCCTGAACCGTGGTTCTTTGCGTGGTGGAATCAGACAACCGCATGCAGGAACACGATGTGAAGATGAAGGCTAGTTCACAGACTGAAAGAGGAACTGATGGTGTCCTAGCCACAGGGCACCCTGTGCACAGATGAGGTGTGCCATCCCATCGGGGGAGGCCCCGCAGGATCATGTGGCCCACCCTGGTGAGGGGCGACCCTGCCTCACACACGTGGATTCCCACTGACCCAATGGCCATTTCTGTGGCCACTGCCTTTCAAAACTTCCATCACAAAGAGATCTGTCTCCTTTCTGTTAGGAAGAGTAAACAGCCATCGCAGCATAGAACTCTTTCTTTTCTCCCTTAAATTTGTATCACAGAGTCTGAAACTTAAATGCCAAGGATTCAGTGCCTCTTTCTCTACCATCTGGAACATTTTGCCTGTGATATCTGTGCCTGAATATGGAGGTGAGGCCCTTCTTGTCAGTTCAATATTTCACAATATTATTCTATACTGATTTATACGCTACAATAAAGGGCATGCCACTAATATAATAGATGGCATTGTTATATTTTAAGAAAAAAGGCTTCAAGCTAAATTATTTTTATGATAACTGCACTAAATATAGCACCTGCTGGAAATATTTTTATAACTAAATACTAAATAGAAACATCTGTCACATTCTATTTCTGTCCTTTGATTGATATAGTTCAGAAAGAGAGCACATAAGCCTGACAGAAAACGTATCTAAAGACATAAGAGAGGGCTGTCTGGCCACATAGTGGGCTAAAATACAAGTAAATATTTTTCTTATTACAAACACATAAGCTGGATACAGAATACCTAGAATGTTTCAATGAATGGATAAATTCACAATGAAAAGGAAAGGTGTACTAGTGACTTTTGTCCCTGGAACAAAGTGTCAGACACCGGCCGCCTCAAGGAGGAGGGCGCTACTTTGGCTCACGTGTCACAGGGTTCCGTGCACGGTGAGCGGAGCAGCGTGGCGGAGGGGCGTGGTGGAGGGGCGTGGTGGAGGGGCGTGGTGGAGGCCAGCAGCTCAACCCCCACAGCCAAGAATCAGGGAGGGAAGGGAGGAAGAGCTGGGTCAAGAACGCACCCTTCCAGGCCACGCCCGTGACCCGCCTCTTCCCACCAGGCCCTAGCCAGCTCTGCACTCATCAGTGGGCTAATTCACTGCTGAGATAGTGCCTCCACCTCTGAAAACATGAGACTTGGGGCGACATTTCAGATTTACATCGTAACAAAAGGGAAAGCTCCAGGTATCAAAAAGAAGAGAGGAACAAAACTCAAGATGAGTCTTTGCAGGTTCCTGCATGTTTCTGACTGGATATAGGCTGGGAGGTTGTCAGTGCCAGGGTGTTAACAATCCTATGAGGGAGGAGATATGACCACAAGCTATAGGACATGCATGACTTCTGTCATTAACATTTTGTTCCCTGACAACTCCTGCATTTATTATTTTTTTAAATTTTATTTTATTGGTACATTTTAGGTATACAGTATAATGGCATTCACCATTGGAAATGTGCACCTTTACATAATCTCTCTTCCTTCTTATTTTTCCCCCTTCCCCTGCCCTCCCTTCAACCCCTCCATCCCTCCCTATTTACAAAGACTTTGTTTCCATTTTTCCATTTTCTCATATTAATTCCATTCCCTTCTTTCCTTTCCCCTACCCCTTCTATTTCCCCTCCCCTTTGCCCCTTTTCTTCCTATTTCACGTTATCTATTAAACCCTTTAGTCCTTATTTACACTTTCGGTTTCTCACACTAGAAAAACTATTCAGTATTTACACATGTGTGTCCTATTTATTTCACTTAAGAGTATCGCTTCAATGTGCATCCATTTAGCTATAAATGTGTCTAATTTATCATTTTTTTGGCTGAGTAGTACTCCATTTTATTTTTTAAAGCCCCACATTTTCTTGATCCAGTCTCCAGTTGATGGGCATTTGGGCTGTTTCCAAGTTTTAGCTATTACAAACTGTGCTGCTATGAACATGGGTGCTCATATATCACTGTGATATGATTCTTTTAATTCTTTGGGGAAGATACCCAGCAGGGGAATAGCGGGGTCAAATGGAACTTCCAGTCCTAGTTCTTTGAAGTATCTCCACCCTGATTTCCACAGTGGTTGCATCAGTCTACACTACCACCAGCAGTGGAGCAGGGTTCCTCTTTCCCCACAGTCCCATCAGCATTTGTTATTGGTTGATTTCATGATAGCAGCCATTCTTTCTGGAGTGAGGTGGAATCTCAGTGCTGTTTTCATTTCTTGCATTTATTCTTATAGCCAAAGCCCTCTCCAGAGCTCCTTTTTCCCTTGTGCTTTTCCCTTCCTGAACAACCAGCACCAAAGCTATGGCATCAGGTGGGTTAGTGAGGCCAGTGCACCTATGAAAGCAGAGAACAGAGGCCCCAGGAGGAGAACTAAACCGCAAAGTGACAAAGAGAGTGTCCCTATGGGAAGGGAAACTGCACCAAAGTGAGTTTCAGGGACCAGATGAGGCAAAGAGGACTTGTACACAGTGGAGCAGGGAAGTGCAAGGGCCGGAGCATCCATAGAGGAAGAGGGGACCCCCTGAGAGGGGTGCCAGAGACAAACAGGATTGGCAGAAGGGCTGGGTGAAGGGAGGAGGAGGAAGTAAATCCATGAAAACTTGCGAAGTTGCCAATTTCAGAAAAAAAGAATCAAAAATGTGAAAAGAAGTAAAATAGTGAACCTTGTAGTATTGATCTGCAATCAGGGTTTTCAGTGAATTACTAGCTTTCATTACATAGAAACAGCAATAGAATTACGTAGAGGTGTGCACATGTTTATTCATGCATAATGCACATGCTCCTTACCTGTCTCCACTTAGAAGACCTGGTGTCAGTGGAAATCCCCCAAAGCAGTGAATGTAGCAAGCATCAGAACTTGATTTAAAGACCATTATCCTCCTATCCAGTCCTGAATCCAGGACTGGGCCAGGTCAGTTCAGATGTGCCTGGAATATTCTGTGTTAGAAACCAGGACATCTTCCTCAAGCAATGGGATGGAGCCCAAACAAAACAGAACAAAACAAACAAGGGATCAGCTTCAAGGAGCTGTCAGTGGTCAAGTCTAGGACAATGAGCACTGAGCAAATAATGATGCAAATGGATTATAGCCTGTTGAATAAAATAGGAAACCATAGTTCATTCTCGAGAATGAATAAATTAAAAACATTCCCCAAAATATTTATTCACTGCAAAGTAAAAAGATAAGTTTAAAATGAATGTCCTTGTAAACATCACCTCATGGAAGAGTCAAAGGGATTTCAACAACAATAGGACAAGGGAAAACCTACGCATCATTTTGAAGGATGCAAGGACAAGAACACAGCATTGCTAGTGTGGTGCTTTTTCCAACGATGTATAACCTCCATCTGCCTGTGAGGAAACATCGATCAAATCCATGAAGTGACATTCCCAACATCTTCAAAGTCTTAAGGTCTGAAAAGCCACTGAAAGACCGAGAAAATAGTCCAGACTGAAGGAAGCATGACTACTACACACAGCACGTAAGTCTGAATTGTGTCTGTTAATGCTTCCAACAATAGCTGAAAAGTCATTGTCAAAACTTGAATGGAATCTGAGAGTTTTATATGTAAATTGTCAGTATCAGCATTTTCATTTTGATGGTTGTCATGTGATTATATTGGAAAGTAGATTTGTTTGCTGTAAGTGAACATAAAAGTATTTTGGGTTGTGGGGAACCAGGAAGGAAATTTATTCTGGGATGTTTCTGCTGAAAAGTTATTTTTACTGTACTTGTGACTTTTCTCTAAGTTTGAGAGTGTCGCATATGTACAGAGAGATTTTTAGGTGTTAGTCTTCCATCAGGATAATAGTGAAAAACTCAAGGATGTTTGTATAATCTTAAATTGTTTAATATAAAGAAAGAAAATAATTTAGAGCATGTCAATGTTAGGCATGATTCCCATCACAAAGTTCAACTAATTTAATTTCAGAACACCACCATGAGAGTCATAAAAGACAAAGCTGAGGAACATAAAAATTGTGTAACTTGCCCAAAGTTATCCTAAAAGTAGGTGTCAGTGTGAGGAACACATATATATGGTTCGAGGGCTACTATACAATATAAATTTATAGCCTGTCTAACCATACACAAATGTAATTGGTCCAGCGTAATTTCATTCTGGGATTTGCTTCAATACTGCTTTTATTCAAATAAAAGTCTCATTTTCCTTTTAAACGATTATGTCAAGCTTTCAATGTAGGATATTTGTCCAGGGTTCAGATGGGTCCTTCCATAGGGAGTCACAGCGAAGCTCCCTGCTCAAAGTCAACAAATGCAGACCGCAGGAGTGATCACCGCGTAATTAATTGGACAACTGGCTTGAGCACAGCTATGCCAGGAGACCCGCTTTCCCCTCTCTGCCTTCCCTGTGTACACTGTTTGATCACAGTCACAGCCAGGATGGAGCTCAGGCCAAGGAGAAACCTAAGAGTGGTTCTCCTGGAGCCACAGCCAATCTTTTCAAAGAAAGATTCACAATGAGTACTGTGAATGCAAACAATTAAACATAACACGCCTTCACGGCACATTGCACAAGATCATGAAGTCCTCGCTACTCCGAAGTAAGTTCCTCTACAGCGACTCATTCCCAGAAGAAAGTTCCGTTGAGGAAAACTCGTAGCCCATATGCTCTAGACACATGCCCATGAAAAGTCACCTGGTACAGCACAAGAAGTGGACTCTCCTCCTCCCTCACCCCCTAAAATTTAATGAGTGTCGACTCGAAGAACTTAACCCTAAAGGAGACATACCTATTTTCATTTATAAACACCATGATAAATGGAATATAAAAAATACTAAAGAGTATTACTAAAAAAGAGAAAGATCAAACAGAACATATGAAGCCCCCACGATTCAGAGATCATCCATGTGAAAACAAAGAATAGGAGCAGTGCTCACCAAAAAATGGCCTCAGGAGTAGAAGATTTTAATAAATACATGAATTCTTCAACCTGAAGATATCAGCCAACACTTCGCTTAGCCTCTTAGTGTACTGCTCAGTGACGTGATGGATAAAGTACCCATGGCAGCAGGCTAGGAGGTCTTATATATATTAAAGGAGGTGGCCAGGGCCTCTACTCCTCAAGACCTAGCTGTCCACAGCCAATCTCGGAGGGCTTTATCTTCCAAAAGTACAGACCAACACTGAGGCCCTTTTAGGGATCATACTGCAAAAGAACAGCCAGCCACTTGGTTGTAGGTTGATAAAATGGATCGTTTCCATCGAGGAAGAAGCAATTCTTTGTTCTTACTAGAATAAACACTGTGACTCTCAATTCACCGTCTGTCTGCCATGCCTCTACTGAAACTACCACCCTTGCAATGACTTGTCCATCATGACAGAATAGTACCCCACACTACTTCTAACCAAGGAACCCGTTTTGCAGCAAAGAAAGTCCACCAGTGTGACAATGCTCATGGTGTTCTCTGGCCTTACCATCCCTCTGAAGCAGCTGCTTTGATAGAACAGTGCAATGAGCTTTTGAAGACAGATGAGAGCTGGCTGAGGGGCAGCATCTTGAGCACTGGGGAACATCCCCAAAGATGCAAAGTATGTTCTAGACCTTCAAAGTGTAGATGGCGGTGCTCCTCCAACAGCAAGGACACAAGGATCCATGGTCCAAAAGGAGGAAATGGGAATAACTTAGATTACTCAGTCTTCAGTAGTAAACTAGTACAATTTCTGTTTCTCATCTCCATAAATTTGGGCTTTGCTAGTCTAGAAGTCTTAGCTATGCCCAAAAAGAATATTTCAGTAAAGGACACAGCAATAGATTCATTAACCTGGAAGTTGAGACAACTATATCAGCACTTCAGACTTCTATGCTAGTAAATTAAAAGGTAAACTACAGGGTGTGGTACTGGCTGGAGTGATTTACCTGTCTTGATGACCACAGGGGGAACCTGGCTTCTCCTATAGAATGAGGGTAGAAAAGGATTTGTCGGACATATGGGAGATCCTTCCCTTTTCATACTCTTCGAGTGAAATCAATGGAAAGCTCAAACAGCCCAACAGAAGGAGGACTGCTACTGGACGGAGCCATCAGGAATAAAGATTTGGGTCCCTAGGAGGTATGAAATCACCGACAGCTGAAATGCTTGATGATGGAACTGGAAGTGAGTGAAGGGTTATAAATGTCATCTACATTCAGGTGCCAGTTGTACGAATGAAGACTGCAGTAAAGTATTTCTTTCCTTTTGTCCTGTAAGTCTGTGAATATATCACCCAGTTTTCCTTCCCTCACTCCTCCCTCCTATAAACTATGGTAATAAGTTTCCTTTACACTTCCACTCAAGTTAAAGGCTAACAGCTCACTCTTTTTTCTTCCCAACAGCTAAACATATATCTTCAGGAGCCATACAAGAAACAAATTGAAGAAATGGTCAAAATAAGGCTATTTGTACAATTACTGCAATTATTTAAATTTACACCACTAGAATAAATATCCCATTCTGCATTATTCCCAGTGGCTTGGCATCTGTGATTGAATCCAGATTCACAGATTAACAGAGGAGGTAATTTTGCCAATCATGACTTGGAAAGAAAAAAATTGTTTTGTTGTTTTTTGTTTTTTGTTTTTCTACTTTCAAGAAGTATAGGATTTTGTCTTCGTAGGGAAAGATTCGGCCATAATAAGCATACTCCTGCTCAGTACCTGGGTCTCCTCTAGAGATGCTGCAAGGACAGGCCAGGCTTTAACGTGTTCTCTGGGAGAAGGGATGAAGGGGAAATTCCCTGCCTGGCCTCTCCCGTCTTCTGTTTCCTAATGATCAAAGCTGTCCGTGTAAACTGCCCATGTCCTGTACTCCCAAGTGTCATTACTGGGTTCCTTTCTGCAGCTGCTCCTAATGCCAGACCCCACACTAAATGTGGCAATGGTGGGAATTTCCAAAATCTCCAGGGTACCACTGTGTCATGGAGGCCAAGACCCCAGAACTTGCGACAAGTTAACCTCAGCTGCATGGGGCTGCATTTCAGAAGGAAAAGGCAATCACGGGCCTGTGAGCAGCCAGGGAGCCCTGTGTCTGTAAAAGAAATAAGTCAAAGGGAGATACCTAAGGCTTGTGCCTCTGCTGAACAGTCTGGGGCAAGCCCTGTGAGAAGTGGTCCTTTCTGGGCTGGAAACAATGTAAAGAAGTAAGAAAATGTCCAAGCAGCTCACGCCTAATGAAAAACACTAGAATTTGTCAATAAAAGTCAAGATCAAGGCAGGGATGTCCACTAGGATTATTTAACATTTTTCTGCAGCAACTAGTCAGTATATGTATAAAAGACAAAGAAATTATCAATATAAAAATGGAAAAGATTGAATATCATTGAAGATAATATAGTTTTATCTTGGAAACTGTAGTAGAACTATTATATAATCACAAACAAAAAAATTCAGGAAGATTTAGATATGTAATAAAGAAATAGAAACCTTTGTCTTTTCTATAATTAAACAAAAAATTCTAAGTTGAAACTACAATAAGAAATGGGCAAGAGCTATAGAAAGAAAATTTATTAAAGGCTGCTTCAGAGAAGAAAAGAACACATGGAAATAGGGCATATTATATGATCTAGGTCGGAAGATTCAATATCACAAGGTTCCCAACTTTTCCTAATTTAATTTATAAATATTACAACCTTAATAAAAATAAAAATTAGTTTTTTAACTAGAAATTGATGTTGAAGTTTTTTTCACTTTAAAAAAACAAGCAAAAACAGGTTGTGAAAATACATAGCAATGATGGGGACTAGTCCTGCTAAGTATTAAATTCCACTGTAAAACTTAGTGAAAACAATGTAGAATACTGGCTTTGTGAATAAAAGAAAGCATTTTAAAAGTTCAAAAATAAACTCAAGTATATATGAGAATTTAGCATAGGGTAAGGGTTGAGTCACAAATTATGTAGAAAAGATTCGTAATTCAATAGAGAGTGTTAGGGAAATGAAACATTTACCCCTCATACAGAAATAGCACTGTTTTGGATCACAAATTTAAAGGTAAAATGAAAAATGAAACATCAAACTGAGACTATCAAAATACTAGAATAGGAGAACCTCTGCTACCTTTGATGGTTTTGGGGTGCAGGAAGTTCTGAAGATGGCAGACTGACCCAGGGTCACAGACACAGCTGCCCCTTGCCTCGAGATGGGATGAATCCCATGTTCTTTGTGACTGGAGATGGTACAGGGCCAGACTGAAGCCCAACTCCCACCCGGACCATGCTGTCCATTCCCGTGCCCCATCCTGCCCCTCTCTCTGTTTCCTGAGAACATTTCCTGATAAATCACGCAGGCAAGAATCTCCCTCCCAGCATGTGCTTCCAAGGTGCCAGACCTAAACCACTGCTGAATTTATTGTCTATTAGAAAATTTATTTAAAACAAAAGTTAAAATAAACTGAAACCATTGTTCTGAGCCCTCACTACAGGTTAGTTTTACTGCTGGGCACATCATGGCTATTTATTTTATTCTTGGAGATTCAACTTTTAAGCCTTGTGGATTCTCTCGTAAAAGCAAGCCAGTTAATTTTAAATGCCCCTCAAGCTCAGCCAAGTGCTAGTCCATAAAGCCCTGTTAGCAGGGTCAGCCCTGCTGTGAGGAGCAGCCCCACAACAGTGAAGATCCCCATGGGGTGGACACTGTGTCCTCAGGATAGCTTGCTGTGATGGGACCACACCCACAAGACCTGCTTGCTTCCCATCCAGTTCCACAGCCCTTGCTGTCCCAGTGAGATTGCCATGTGAAAGGTCTGAGCAGAGAGGAGAGGATTACATTGCATCCAGGGCCCCTAGGTCGAAATGCAGTGTGCCAGCCCACAGCTCTGAGGAGTTTGACTGATTTCACCTTATCCCAGCAGGGTGACCTTTCACTTCCCTCCTTGTCCAACCTGACCCCAACAGCTATCCCCCAGTTGACAGGCATCCTCCATCCCTAGAAAGCATCACTCCTATTGATGCTCAGCTCTTTCAGTTCTCTTTGTAAGGTTTTAAGGGAGAATGTATGTATAGGTTTATCTGAATCTTTTGTGTTTTTCTGCTTTCTAAAAGTAGTACTGCCTCCACCTTCCTCAAATTATTCCCGACATTATTCTAAAAGTTTGCATGATACAATGAGGTATAAAACAAAAATAAGAACTATGCAGGTAGAAAGAATGAAGCAAACTATTATCTGCATATATCTGAATAAATACCAGAGTGCATAGGAGAATCACTTCAAATTAGAGCTAATTGAATTCAAAATTATTTGTAAGGCAAGGTGAACATACAATAACAATTTTCTTGTATCATACAAATAACATAAAAGAAAATACAATAAAATAGAACCTTATCAATAGTAATTCCTACAGTAATAAATAAATATCCAAGAATAAACTTAAACTATGAGTGAGATCCTTAGAAAGAAAATAAATACTGGGGCCGGGGATTTAGCTCAGCGGTTTCGCCGCCTGCTGCGCAAGCGCAAGGATCCGAGTTTGATCCCCGGTACCAAAAAAAAAAAAAAAAGAAAAGAAATACTGTAATACTAAATGTTTGCATAAATGAAAAAGCATACCTCTTCCGTAGATAAGAAAACTAAATATTGTTTTACAATTCCATTTATTTGAGAATTGCTTTATAGGTTATACAAATACACATACATACACACACACCCCCCCCAAAATGAATACATTTCAGAAAAAAAAAAAAGAAAATAAATACTGTAATACTAAATGTTTGCATAAATGAAAAAGCATACCTCTTCCGTAGATAAGAAAACTAAATACTGTTTTACAATTCCATTTATTTGAGAATTGCTTTATAGGTTCAACACAATTTCAATCAAAATTGAGGATGCTTGTAATTTCAGATAAGCAGAGCAAGGAAGGTCCTGCTGAGAGAAGACATGGGGGCCAAGAATAAAAGAAGTGAGGGCCCGGGATTTAGCTCAGTGGCACCGTACCCATCTCACAAGCGCAAGGTCCTCAGGTCGATCCCCGGTACCAAAAAAAAGAATAAAGGAAGTGAGGGACAACAGAGGGGACAGGCACAGTGCAGCCTGGAGAGGCATGGAGGCCCCAGAGACTGGAAGCCCTGAGACTAGAAGGAGGGGTTTGATAGGAGGGTTCATGTCCACTGCTGATCGGAAATGGTCGGGTAGGCAGCAAGGGTAGAGGAAGGAAGATCGAATAAAAACTGTGACAAAGTTAAAGAGTATTAACATAGAAATTAGAAAGGAATAAAATTACTAAAGGTAACTAAGCAGAAGACAGAGAGAATGCATAGAAACTAAAAGGAAAAGAAAAATTAGAGAAGAAGGACATGTGTGACAAATCCACAGCTGACATCTGCTTAATGGTGAAAAGCTCCACGAAGACCTTACTCTCACCACCCTCTGCTAGTTAGTGTGGTTCTGGAAGTTCTAGCTGGAGCAGTAGGTAAGAGAAAGAAGTAAAAGACATCCATCCAACTGTGAGCAATGGTAGACACCTATTGCCTCAGCTACTTGAGGGGCTGAGGCAGGAGGATCATTTTAGCTCAAGAGTTCAAGGTCAGCCTGGACAACATAGTGAGATCCTGGCTCTTGTAAAACTTTAATTAATTTTTAAAAATTTAAGGTGTCCAGTGTAGAAAGGAAGAAGTTAAATTGTGCCTGTTTGTAGATGACATGATCATACATATAGAAAACCCTAAAAGTTCTGCCAGAAAAGTTAGAACAAAAAGGTGCATACACACAATGGAATATCACTCAGCCACGTAACAGCATGGATGGAACAAGGCATCTTTAGGTGAAGTAAAATAAGCCAGAACCAGAAAGACAAGCACTGCACGATCTCACTCTGCGGGAAATATAAAAGATGATCATAAGACCTTGAAATTCATATGGTGGTTACCCTAGGGTAGGAGGGAGGAAGGTTATGGGTGGGAACAGGCTGATCCTGGGTCGGAAGTCACGGGAGATGCAAATAAGAAACTCTAGAATGGGGTGGCTGTATATAACACTACTGTACTGTACATTTCCAAAAAGTAGAAGAAAGGATGTTGAATGTCTCTAGTGTGAGAAATGATAAATGTGTGCGGAGAGAGATGCTGTGTGAAGCGGTGTAAGCTTTGCGTGTACACGGGCAGGACCCCATAATCTCGGGTGCCCAGAAGCTGAAGGAGGGCGATTGAAGTTGAAGCCCAGCCTGGGCAAATTAACAAAACCCTGTCTCAAGATAAATGGTTTAAAAAGGGCTAGGGACGTAGCTCAGTCCACCCTAGAGTATAGGGCTTCCCCACTGTGCCAGAACCCTGTGTTCAATCTCTAATACCAGAGAAAATCGCATAACACCACATTCACGTACAATTTTTATGTTTTCATGTGTGAGTTTATAAATTTTAAAGTAATATTAACCTTTTTTATTAACATGAAAATCTTTAAAATGTATCTGTAAGAATACATGGTGACATACTTCTTTTTTATTGAAATATGAATATATATAATGAATATCATTTCATTATATATTACTGTTTACAATTAGTGATTTAACTTGCAGTGACTGTATGTTTATCATAATTATACTGTCTAGTTTTTTTGAAATATGCTAAAATATTGTTAAAGAGCACTGCATGGATTTTTGCCTCTTTCACTCTCTTTTGAAGCAGATCAATATCAGAGGCTATATTGAAGACCTGTTTTTAATGTATTTATGGGGTTAAATGTGAATTTATAGTACTATGTATGTACTGTGGATTGATGAAATCAGAATGATTAACATATTTATCACTTCACATTACTTAACATTTCTTTGTGGTGAACACATTTAATATGCATTCTTCAGGCAATTATTATTTAATTTTACCACTGTTCTTCTTATTATTTTGTCTTTTCTGTGTTTGTTTTCCCTTTTCTCTTTCCTGCAGAATACCAAAGACTGCCTGTGGGAATAGATATCCCCAGGGGTAGGAACCAAGCATACTATCCCGAGAATATTTCAAAACAATAAATAAAACCTGTCCAAAGTTGATCTGCTTTTTATTATTGCCATGCTCTCACAGTCCTAAAAAATTAGTGATAACATTTAATGTTACTCCAAAATATTTTGTATACATCCTAAATAAATGCTAAGGTATGGCTGTTCCAATAATTTATACTTATCTCTACATAAATATTTACTTTGGAAATTAATTCAAGAATTCCCAACTATATGCTGTTTCCCATACATGAGTGAATTCTGCTACTCACATTTGTTTGGAGTGTCTACTCCTAAGCTAGAGTGAAAGGAAAATTTGTAAGCATAAATCTTTATTAGAAAACTAAGCGTATTATAAGAAATGAAATAAACTTTTAATTCAAGAAACTGACAAATATTAACTGCTTAGAAAACAAATCATCAAAAATTAATAAAATGTAATTCTAAGAATTATAACTATAAATATTTCTTATAAATTTATAAGGATATAAGAAGAGATAATTGTTTAAATGGACTGGTAATGGGAAAAGGCAAGAAATGTAGAAATATACTTCCAGTCCTTTTTTTTTTCAGGACTAAGGATTGAACCTGAGGCCTTAGCACTGAGCTGCATCTCCAGCACTTTTTAAAAATTTTGAGACAGGATTTGGCTCAGTTGCTCAGTCACCGTGCTGAGCTCAGACTTACAGTCCTCCCAGAGCGCTACAGTAACAAGCATGCACCACCACGTCACCACTACGTTACACTCACTTTAAATGAAGGAATTGCAAACCAAAATAAGAAGGTAAAAATGTTTCCCACAAAATGGGCACAATTTATTACGGTTAATATTTAGTGACAAAAATGCTGTGAAAAGCTGTGATCTCTGACTCATTGTCGATGCTTGAATTGGTGCCGATTTTTGGAAGTGAATTTGTCAGCATTTATCAACATTGTAAGAGACCAATGCCTGTTAACCTGATAGTTCAATCCACAGGAATTTGTTTCACAGAAAGACTTGATTATATGTTCACAGACAGTTGTTGTACAAGAAGACTTACTGAATCATTCTTTATGATAAAAATGAGGAAATAACCTAAAATCTACCACTTCCACTTTATATTATTAGGCTGGCATTAAATGATCCAGATCTGTATATTGCAAATTTAAGAAAAAGACTGAATTCCCCTATTTTCCTAAGCCCTTATTAAGTGAAGTCAAGTCAAGTCATAGAATAACATATTTTTATCCCATTTTTGGAATTACATTTTTGTAACTCGAGTCTCTATGTAAACTATCTTTCTAAGTAATCCCACGGCAAACAGTCTGGAAAAACACTTGCTCAGGAGGTGTCTCTGGAATTAGGGAAGAAGGATGAAGGAGGACTTTCCTTTTTCAACCCATACACTTTTGTATGATTTGTAATTCCCTTTTTTTTTGGTACCAGGGATCGAACTCAGGACCTTGTGCTTGCAAAGCAGGCGGTGACACCACTGAGCTAAATCCCCGGCCTGATTTGTAATTCTTAAAAGAATTTATTGATAAATAACTTTGTCATTGTGAAGTGTGTATTTCTATTTTAAAGGCCAACAGAAGAGTCATTAATAGAAGACAGTCCTTAAACTAATATCAAAAACAAGATGGCAGTGGAATCATTTCTCAAAGTAACTTGACCAAGTTCAAGTCCTGCCACCAGGAGATCTTGGGATGGCAAAGAGCTTCCTCTGTCTCTGTTCCTTTACTTGTGAGATAAGGGTAGTTATGATATCTACCTCACAGGATCATTTTGAGCATTATCTCAGTCAATACTTGCAAAATCCTCAGAAAAGTGTTCAGCGCATGTAAAGCACTTAACACTTATATAACAAATAATGTTTGTTGCTCTTATTAGAATCAAGGGAGGAGCATTTTCCAAGAAAATGTTTGGTGTTCTCAAATTGGAAATGAATAAAAAATGAAAGAAAACCACTGAGCAGGTATTTTTACCTTTGAGAAGACTGAAATCAAAAGAATAGTTCACCACTGAGTCTTTAGATTAATAAGTGAAATGTAGGTGCACCAAATGTTAATGCCTTAAATAAACATACAAGAAAAAGGGTGTGATGAGAATGTAGATTAATTAGTGGGAAGCAGTGACTCAAAGAAATTATTTCCAAATGAGAATAGAAGCATGGATCCAACATTCAAAACATGGGGAAAAGTAACATAGAATGATACTCTGTAGTTTGAAGTCTTCCTTTGTGTGTCCTGAGAGCACGTACATGGGCTACATGAGGAGCTGCGGACGCCGAAGTAGCCTAGGAGATGACCAAAGTCATCACCCTGAATGACGAATTAGGGCATTAGAAGGACAGTGGGAAAGTGTAGGGCCTCAGAAGTATTGATGCAAGTGTAAAAGAATTACAAGGAAATGAAAGAAAGTGAAATGTAAATGTGAAAACTTAAAAAAGAGTGTGCTAAGGCAGTTACAAGACACTGAAGTTTTAGGGTGATAACCAAACTTTCTCCAGTACAGTATACAATGGAATTGGTGAAATGAAATACTTATATATAAATCTCCAAGGGATACAGACCTTAGTTTTTATGCTACCACTTCTTTTAGCATTTTGGTAGCATATTAAATATCGCATATTTAAATTATATTAAAATGTGTTTAATCATAACACACTTCATTTGCTACTGTTTTTAAGAGAGTTAAAGCATGCAGTATATCTGTTGACTCCTACATTTCAGAGGCTAATTTGTTTTTATAATTAGAAACTAGACATGCAGAAGTCCATAATTTCAGCATCCTTAGGTATAGCTAATACTACTCATGTCTGTGATGTTCTAGATCCCTTGGCAAAAGATGATATAAAAGGCAGGTTCTGTGTTTTTATCCATTTCTTTCTTTCTTTTTTTTTTTTGTAAGAACCTTTTTGGTTCATGTCCTGTACTTTGAGTAACTACTTTGAAGATAACAATACATGGTGTAATAACTATTGTTATTCTCTTATTATTTCATTATGAAATTTTGTTTTACTTTTTCACAAAAGAATAAAAAAGGGAGGTGAGGCTAGGAAGCATGAACTTTGGGAAGAGACAGAGCAGGAGGGATGCATGGCGTTTATTCCTCCATGTGCTATGACTTGTCCTTCCCAACCCTGAAGCTACTGTAGTGGGACTCATCTCTCCTCTAGCAGCTGTTCAGGAAGAAGAGAGATGAAGAGAGTGGATGACACATGACAAAAGCGAAAAGCTGCAATATATGCTCTTGTGACAAAGAAACAGACTTTCGTGCATATGTACATAGACCCTTGAAGTCAGTAAGACTACATCTCACTTTAAGTAAATTCAGTATGCTGAAATAATGTTTAATGTGTGTAAAATACAAATTAGAATGTTACTGTTATTCAGTAGTTTCATTCAATGTGCAAGAGACCCCAGGGTTGTTGATATGACTGTCTCCACAAAACATAATAAAGGTGTGGACATCTGCCCAAATTCCAAAAGTAGAAACAAAGCTATGCAAATATGGGTCAGGAATAACACAGACACAGTTTTAAATGTCTCATGTAGGCAGGAATGGTAGTTTTATGAGCTTAATTACCCTTTTGGTGGATAAAGTAGTTTTCCTAAGCTGTTTATAAGATGAAATTGGAAGAAGTAATGTAGACGAGTTTCTCCTCAAGAAGTGGTTTGGCTGAATGACAAGTATTTTCTTGCCTTGTCATCTATAAAATTCAGATAATGTTTTATAATGAATATTTGAATATCTATGTCCATTTTCCATTCTCAGATCTTTGTAACACTTAAGAGAGGAAAGTTTGCCAAGCTTTATCCTTTTCTCATATTGAATTAAACCTGATTTAGTGGAGAATTTATCAGTGTGCCTTTTCCTTCATATTTCATTTATGGATATGGACAGCCACCCATTTTTACTATGCACTCTGTGTTGAAAGATCAACTACATCAGCAAAATTTAAATAAATCTGAGCACTATAAATTCCCACCAAATACAAGACCACAAATGGAAACAAGAACAAGGGTATGTTCAATGACATTAAGTGCAACTAATATAAAACACAAAGGAAATACACTCCTGTGGAGCACCTAATAAATCTACCACACTCATTTCCACACGATTTCAGTAAGCCACGCACAACTCTCGGGAGGGAAACACATATCTTAGGAACTCAATATTTTTGACAAAGACTGCATGGACCGTCAACTTACATGCTTTTTGGGGAGGCATCAAGAAAGATTCCAACCAACATTCTAGATTACTAAAAATTCTTTGACAATGAGGGAATATACTAAAGTAAAAACATCCTTATATTCAGAATCTTCATCTACCTAACTCTTGTAGCTCATTGCTGGGCTCATTTCAAATAGCACTGAGATTATAGATAGAGGCAAAATCTTTCCCTTTTTCTGAATTGATGACCTCAATAGATCATGAGTGCAATCAAACTAATCTCCAAAAGAATGGATGATATTGGAAAAAAAGGAATTTTTATAGCAGTCTGAGTATATTTGTACAAAAGTATTAATGCAAGAGGAGAAGAGAAAAATAAGAAAAGTGAGAGTGGATGAGAGTTGGAGAGGAGAAAGAAACTGACATACACTGGAGCTACATCGTGGTTCTAAACTAAATCAAAATTAATAAGTTAAGGTTTCTAATTGAACAGAAGATCTCTTTATTTTTTCTTCATTATGTTTAATGTTTCCTAGTACATGGACTTTCCCGTAACATGAATCCCAATTATTTGCTTTTTATTCCTCCTAATTCATCAATCACCAAAGGAGAGAGGTCCATGTGAGCTTCCATTTGTCCATGTTCCTGCTTCTAAGTATCTCTGAGATTTAAGAAATCCAACTTTCCCTTCCTAAGAGCCTAATATGATATAGATTTGATGATTCTCATTTAAATTTTTGCTGTTGTGATCACAAAATTTCAAGTTAAAAGACTCTCTTTCAGATGTTTCTCATTAGATATACCTGCTCTATCACAGGCAATCTGACTATGATGGGCAGAATTGAGGGGCTCAGTGTAGGAAAGATGCCCCAGCTTAGCAGATCCTCTTTGCGCAAGACTCATTTCAGACTGGTTGTCAGCCTTTTACTCAAAGTCATATAGCTCTAGAGACATCAGATAATATAAGAGAAGTTTTGGCTGCGATTAGACAACCAAATGCCATCCAAGTGTTTTTATGCTAAACAGTCTGAATTAAGAGCATTCACAGTAATTTAGTAAAAACAAAGAAAATCAGACATTAAAAAAACAAATGTGCATTATTTAAACAAAAATGCAGCATTTACTATCAAATATAATCATACTGATTGATAGTAATCAATCTTAGTCCTAATTTTAAACTCAGGTAGACTATCTCACCTGAAGGAAGTTAACATAGTTGACTACTCCTGCTTAAGCTCTTCCAACTTTTCTTTTTTCCCTAAATCAGCAGAGCAAGTTCTGCCAGGTGTAATTTCTCTTTCCCAGAGCAAACACTGAAGCAAATATCCTCGCAGACTGTTAGGCAATATGCATGGGTTTGAGTTGGCTCCTGGCCACTTTAAATTCTTGTCACTAAGCACGAACCTCAGTTTTCAGCTTCATGCCACTTTTACTAGTATTTATGCTTTCTTGCCCTCAATGGCTGCTCATTACTTTAAAGCTCTGAATAAAATCATGACATCATAAGGAGAAAGTCTCCTTTTGGCCATTGGTCTCCAGGCATCTGACTCTAAAGTAAACCCAAAGAGGAAGAGTTTGGAATTCCCTCCTGTAGAATGGAATCTGATTTCGGGGCCCTCAAGGTAGCACTCCCCAAAGTAAGTCAAGGAGACCAAACTCCTCCTTTTTCACGTTAAACCAAAGATCAGTTTTTGAAGCAAATAGAAAATTCATCAAGACGAAGTCTCATAAAAGCTTAACTAGATGTTAAGAGAAGTAAACTAAAAGAACCCATAAAAAAGAAGATAGCAGAAATAATCTGGTGAATAATATCTACTCATTAAAATAGAGTAAAAGAAAAGTCATTTAAAAGGGAAAAAAGAGAAAGAGGGAAAAAGTCTTAGATATAAAGGAGAAATGAAAGAAGACAGTGAAAAGTAAGTTAAAAAGAGAATGGAAATTTCCCACCATTGTAAAATAAATTATTATTATTTTGATAATATTTAAAACATGAAAAAACAGGATGATTAGTAAACACATATAAATATTTTGTATTAAAATTCTGTTTACATATCACTCTATTGCTTTATTTAATGTACTATCATTTTAGCAAAAATGTCTATATCCCCTTCTTTGTGTCATTGGATAATTTCATATAGATAATTCATGTGAAAACAGCATTATCATGTAATGTGTTCAATGCAGAGAACTCCATGTGTGTACATTAATCAAAACACTCAATTCTACTTAAGTGGGCACAGTTATAACATCACAGTTCCATATTTTCTCAATGCCTATTTGGTCAGTGTTTTAGGGTTACCCATGTAGTTTAGGTATAATTGGGATAGTCCCAAAAAAACCTGCTGGTGGCTGCCTTCTTATAGCTATATGCTCAGACTTGTGCAAATAAATAATGATTTCTGCAACATCCTTTAAAAATAAAGAGCTAATTGTGACTGCTGCTTTGTAGGTGTGCATTTTATGCATTCTTTTATGGAAAAAAATAACAACAACCAGGAACAATAGTCACAGGCAAAACTTTGCCACACCAATTGCCTTGAAAAGGAAACAAATATTTCCCACACACAGAAGGAAAAAAAATACTGTCCATTCCTGTCAGCCTTTCAACCTCTTTTGTGTTCCAAGAAATTGCGAGTAATGAAAACAGGGCAGAGCCAATCAAATGGGTGTGTATACCAGTGCACTGTGAGAGTTGAAAGCTCTGCATTTAAAATAAGGATTATGCATAATTCATAGGCTATGCATGTTTATGTAAATTACCAAAGGCGGAAGTGTATGCAAAACCAGAATCTGAGGTAAAATGATGATGTTATAATATACTGCTGGACTTGCATCTCACCAATTCAACATACCCCCATTAAACTATTCTTGAAAATTACATCATATGCCAGTTCACACTAGAAAACCTAATAAAACTTTGAGGCTTACACACATTGTATATTTTTCAATATTCCTTTCAAGTTCAATACATTATTAAATACTGAAAGTTAGCCATATAGAGTTCAGGCAACCTAGGAATAATGATGTACACATAGATTCCTGTAAATGAATGTTACCTAAGGGAATGGAAATATATAGATAAGAAGGTTTTTAATGTATGGGGATTTCTACTTTTCAAAAACAAAAAGAAGAAACGAGCTTTTCCTTCTTCGGAAATGGAGCCAGTGAATGTTGGACAAGGTGTGACATTTGGAAGGCCACCTGCCACCCCTCATGAGCTCTGGTGGCACTCAGACTCTGGTCACAGTGTTCTCCTGCATCAGTCACTGTGGACGAAAGCAGAGGACACAGCATCGGCATGAGCTCTCCACCCCCTAAAGATCTTGGCAGCTCAGCACTGAATTGGCAAAGGAGTGTTTTTTTAAAACATTAATAAATGAGGGCTTCTAAAGAAAGCATTGTCACCAAACTAAGTCCAATGCACCTGAAATACATTGTTGTGTTATCATTTTAAAACTGTTATAAAGATAGCAGGCATTTTAGACTCATTTCTGTTTATTCCCTTCCTAATGTACTGTGTGGACCATTTTTCACATACGTTAATGTACTATATGCAAATGGCATTTAATGTGTTTTATTCACAGAATGGATTTACAAATCATTTTGTGTATGAGGGAAAGCAGTTGCTTCACTTTTGCATGTGAAACTGAAAAGGGAATATACATCATTACATTTGCAAAATGAGAGAAAATTTAAATGGAATAAAGAAAGCTCACAGATGCTATCATAGAAATTGTCTATGTTCCTAATTCACCTATTAGAACCTTTTCCTCACTTCACAGACTCAAAATCTGGTTGCTGAATTTTCCCTCTCAAAGAATTTGAAGCTCTTGTTATTTGAAGCAATTATCCTTCCCATTATTCATCCTTAGGTCCACACATACTGCTTCTCTTAGAGATCAAAAGAAACGCTCAGAAACAGCAAACACCTTCAGAAGAAGGAAAAAATTAACTTAAACATTTGTGATCTGTGTACTACTACAGTAACTGACAGTAGTTTTGGATACATCTAATGATCATGTGTTTTATTCATGGCATTTAAAGATTTCTAAATGATTTGCAACAGAAAGTATTTTATTTTTAAATAGTTCCCATACACTAATATAAAACAAGTAGGTGTTTATAATGTAGAATAACTTAAATACAGAAGGCATATTAAAATTCCATTTTACATAATATATATAACCCCAAATGAACATCTCTAATTATTATAAAAATAACATGAAGAATGTGTTCAGCAGAATGCTTCTATCCTGCTAATTTATAGAAATAGAGTCCTTAAATGGTTATTATTTTCCTTACATGTATAGAACGACCAAGAAAAATGCTGGTGATTATTCTGTGAATGGTGCTCTACTGTGGCATGAAGCTGTAACGAATTTGCATACCGCATTGTCGGGATGGAGGCAGTGACACCCGGATCAGCAGCGGCCCTGAGGAGCACATTGCCAACAGCACCTCCTCCTACACACAGACACCGCCACTTAGGGACCAAAGGGAGAGGTGCTGTGACTGGGACCCTGGGCTATTGAAACGCATCACGCTGGCTTATAAGTGGGGCCTTTATCATTGAAGGATATTTTCCCTTTGCTATATAAACAAGAGGAATTTTACGGTAAACCTCATCAGTGGAAATGTTTACGTTTTATCTGCATTTTTATATTTTCCCCTAAGGAGAAAAAAGCATACAATATAAAAATTAAAAATTGTAATTATTTGATAAAATAGTAAACAGTATTTTGTATTTTTTTATCACAGAAAGACAAAGTCTTTAAATTTTAGAGTAAGAAGAGAAAGAACAAAACGTAGATGAAATCCACTAATCTTTGAGCAGTGGCTTAGTAGTTTCCATGGTGACACAAATCTACAAATACAAAGTCAAGTGAGGCAACTTCTACCTTATTTACTAGAAAAAAAGGCAAAATAGAATTTTATTTTCAATTAACTGGATAATTATTTTCATATTGCATGTATATTGCTTATGGCTTATCTTCCATCGTTCATCTTTGCATTTAAGAAAACTAAACATTCATTCCATACATTTTAGGGTACTAAGTATTTTAAATTTAACATAATAAGAGATTATTACTATTTCTTGATGTTAAATAAAAGCTTTCTTTGTAACAAAACAGTGAATTGGTTATAGAACTTCAAGAGAATTAAGCTTTCAGCAGTAAGATATTTTTCTGCTGAAAATTTAAAAGTGGACACATGAACGCATTAGAGATTTTATATCTGCCCCGTGGGACTATCTATAGCAGATTGCTTCTATACCTTATGTGTCAGGACTCACCTATTGAGGAATATATAATAGGTATCCACTAGAGTATAATTTATAAAGTATGCTTAAGAGATATTTCTACAATGGCCTCACCTACACTTTTCTTGTCCTCTAATTTTCATGAGTCTCTATTGTGCACCTCATTTCCTACTTCATGAAGAAACTGATCGATAATGGATGATAAGAGGAAAATCAGTCAAACGTGGACAGGGCTAAGCTGATAAGACTGAAATGAAGTTTGCTTCTGCTTGTGTAATAATTTCCAGCTGTGTTCCAGTTTAAGAAAATGTCCAACATGACACTCCTAACTTGACTCAGTCACACATTTCATACAGGTAGCATTTTTCAGATGACACCAAATTAGAAGGGGTGGCTAACACCTCAGAATCAAAGATCAGAATTCAAAGTGACCTCGATAAATTGAAGAAACAGCATGAATCAGATGAAAATATTGGCTAGCCACAGGTGCTACCATAGGGGGAATTCTAAACCAGACTGCAGCATTCATTTATTTATTCATTCATCAAATATTACTGAATGCCTACTATGTGCTGACTACTGAATATCACTTAACACGAACACATGTCGCATTTGGAAATCTGTCTTCTCCTTTATTGCACAGCTGGCCCCTTTTAGAAAACTGGTCTCTTTCAAACTATGTTCCTACATTGTGGAAAGCTGCTATAGACTTGGGACAAAAAAGTGTGGCAGGTCAAGAAATATAGCATCATGCTGATATGTAGATACATGCAGCTCATTCTCTTTAAGGACAAAATAAGTCATGCTTCATGTTTAACTTTTGGTTACTATAGAGTTATAATAAAAGCAATTAAAATATAGCTTGCTGGTTCAATCTTTGTATGCCAAAACTGAGGTATATTCAATGCACCTTTAAAAATCTGGTTCCACTAGTGTGTTACCTGTGTGTCCACACTAGCTGCTTTCAGGAAGAGTAAGCATGCATGTTGGTTTGAATGATACAGCTGACACCTGTCTCAGCATAATTCCTAATCTGGCTTTTACTCTTAGAAGTGATCAAGTTAAGCAATAAATTATGTGACCCCCCCCCATGCTTTGAAGTGTCTATAACTGAACACAACCTCTGCGCATTTCCATGGGGTCCAGGAAGGTGCACTCCCATCTACGCACAGGTCACTGGACCTGGGGGAAATATGAATATCAATGGAAATTTTCAGGGAAAATCAGGGACCTGAAGGCTCAACAAGCTTCACACAATGATATGTACAAAGGGGATTAGTACGCAAGATGCTAGTCAAGCTGTCAAATTTGAGAACACAGGACATCAAAGCCTAATTAAGAAGTTATTGGACACAGTTCATCTTTGTACAAAACCCACGTTAGATGGATACGTGTAATTTGAAAGCCAGGTTCCAGAACCTAGTATGAAATGAGCAGGAAGGATAATGGTATATGACAGTAATAACCATTTAAAAATACATATATGGAAAAGAATTTTTATTACTCTTCCAGCCCTGCTCCCCATTCTTTGAGAATGCACATGGTACAACCAATATTTTCTTATAACCCATATTTGTAACTATTATATTTAAATTATATTTCTCATGTTTGTCTCTTCTTACTTTTGTAACCTTAGGTGTGAGAAAATAAAGAGTTAAATTTTTTAACAGCCACTGATATGCTCTCTAAAGCAATTATTCCTTCTGTCACCAAGAGATAAATGTACTACCACAAGACATTACAAATGTGCTCTTCCATACTCTAATACAAATTACTGTCAGACTACACCACTTAAAGCCTTCCCCCTCTTATTTAGTAAAGCCAATTTCTCTTTGACTTTTTATATATAAGAAGAAAACATCTTGCTCTAGTGATTGTTGAACACATTATTAACAATGTTTAACCATTTTAAATACACTTAATTGCTTATTAACTCCTAAAACCATTTAATACCCAGACCCACAGACACTCTGGAACAGGTTGGTGGAGAAGAGAGCCTCCAGTGTCACAGGTAAGTTCTCTGTCATCTGCAGAAACAGCTGAGTCCATGAAAGAAATTCCAAAGTTAACTATAAAACAAAACAAACCCCTTGAAGAATAATTTACTGCAAAAATTGTACGATAAGCTTACCTCAATTAGTCTCTTCCTCAGAAGAAATTATCTTAGGGTCATTCAGAGCATATCACTCTGCCCAGAGATTATGAACATACAGCTCTTTTAAAATATAATGTGCCCTTTAATTAAATATTTCCTCATCTACTTTTCCATGGGAGAAATGCACTACAGCTTCACATTTACTTTCTCCTGATTTTTGTGTGGTTGTTGATGAATAATTTGAACTTTCTGTTCTCATTGGTATGTTCAGTTATTGAAGCGAGAACACCCACTGTGGTTTTTGTAGTCTGTGTTGTACCCAAGCCAATGATGGCCTTAAAGTATCGCCAGTGGCTCCTCCTTGGTAGGGAATTATGCTCCTTATCTGCATCCCAAATCTGAGACTCTCCCAAGATTACAACTTGGAGTGCTATTTCCCAGATCTCATGTCCCTTTCGTGGCTATGCAATGAAAGTGGCTCCCAGCTGTGCCAGGCGACAGTGCCAGCCTTTATTATCACAATGAGGAACTACCTGTTATGACTTGTGTCTAGATTCCCCCCCAAAAGCCTCATGGAGTGGGGGCTTTTTCAGAGGTGGCTGGATCTACGTGTGTGACTCTGGCATTAAGGGTGTGTGATTACTAAATCAGTCCACTGACTCATTTGGCACCCACTCTAAGCCTGATAGCCTGGATAGAATAGAAAAGGGGCAGAAAGAAGCTCCCAAGGCTGCTTGGACTTGCTGCCTTCTGCCTGCCCTGCTCTTCCATGGATGGTTTCTCCTCTAAGTAAGTAAGACACTGCCTGACTCGGCTCTGCCTAATTCCTCAGTCATCTACAGCACTCTGACCCTCAATAGCTACTCCACTGCACAGGCCTTAGGTCAGTTTCTAAACATGCCTGGATCTTTTCCAAAGAAGAGCTCTGCACACATTGTCCCATCAGCCTGGAAACCACTTTCCCCCACCCTGTGCGGTGAATGCCTCTTCACCCCTGACACCTCTGGGCCCCTTCCTGAGCACTTCTGTACATACAGTATTCCTCTTCACTGATTACCATAACACTCTGTATTTTTCATAGCATTAATTACAGGTAGATATTTGATGTGTGCACTAATCGAGTTTGTCTGTTTTTGCCCACTACACTAAACGGTGTCTAAAGTCAGGAACATCTGTTACTTGTGGGCTGGGAATGCAGCCCAGTGGTAGAATGCCTGCCTAGCATGCAAAAGGCCCTGGGTTTGATTCTCACAACCCACTCCTGGGGGCAAAAAGAAAAAGGAAGAGAAAGAAGGAAAATAAAGAAAGAAAGGAGGAAAAAAAAGGAAGGAGAAATGAAAGACTCAGAAAATCCAATCACTGAAGGAAACATTAATATGCTTTACTTAGAAAGTAAGAGAAGGAATTAGATGCATTCAGAAGAGGCAAAGGGAGGATGAAGTGGGGAGGAGTGGGGACGGGGAGGGGGAAGCAGCAGCAGGAGAGCAAGAGCTATGAAGTTAAAATATAATAAAAATGAAATATCCAACACAAAAGTTGATGGCTAGATCTTCCATAAATAGAAGAAAAATACATTAGACAGAAAATGGATGAAAAAGAAATTTCAAAGACGATGCAAAGAATCAATATCAGAAATACTAGAGATGAGGAGAGGTAGATGAGAGCCCATCACTTCAGTCTACAGTGTCACCAGATTATTCTCTGGAGTTTGGCGGTGGTTGAAAGCCCTTTTCCATAGCCCTTCATATGACTGGTGGCCATTTTTAACTTATAGGAACTTTAAACAACTGAACTAAGACACAGCAAAAACCCAAGGCTCAAAGTATATACTATCTAATTATTATCTAAAATTTACTCAAGTTGGTATTAAGGGAACCAAACTACATTTTTAATGGTTAAAAGAATAACTGTATATTATGCATTCAATGTTATTACAAGGGTTTTAAAAATTACCATGTTAAATATAAAACAGAATTTGTTTCTAAGAAAGAGGAACCCCTTCTTTTGCTTTGGTCTCTTAAAGGTCTAAGTTTTGGAATCAACTGATTGTGAAAAGAACTAATTAATTAATTAGGACTTAAATGAAGAAAGACTGTGTCTCTGACCTAGGTTTTTTAAAATTAATAGGTGGCGAATGGCAAGAATAAGGCAGGCCTTGAGAACCTGTTAGAATTATCTCAGGGATGCATTTTAAACGAAACCAGTTTAATCCTCGACATAGCTTTACTTTTTGAGGTCTTTGTTACTATTATGAAAACAGATAAAATGAATGACCACAAAAAAAATGAAGAGGAGACAGGTGATAATTAAGACTGGGAAAAAATTAAGTTTTCAACATTCAGAAATGCTTGACTGTAGTGATTGCTTTGCTACAATTGCAGTAATATGAATCCTATTCATTTGCTTTAAAAAAGAAGGAAAATTGTTGGCATACCAAAGAATTAAGTAAAGTCATCTTTGCTTATATTGTTAAATGCATGGTTAGGATGACATGGTTAGAAGTCATACTAAGCTCTCACCCCATATGCAGAATGACATTTTTTCCAAAAGACTAAAGAGTTTCAGAACCATATGTAAAAAAGCCTCTCTTTTTCCCTTTTGTTTTATAGGCCAATGCTTTGGGAAATAAGGTAAACTTCTATATACTACAAGTCAGCAAGTTAAATTTTGCTCCCAAAAAACTTATGGAAAGAGGAACTATCTCAGCTAGGTTCACTTATGGATGATTTAGTGGGCCTCTGATACCTCTGTACATTACTCTGCAGTGGCATTCACATGCTCTTCCTTTTTTGTTCCCTGGAACAACCCTTCCCTCTTGTTTGCCTGGTCTCCGTCAAATATCAAGCAAGACATCATCAATTAAAAACTGACAAGCGATAAGAAACTACCAACTGCCAGACAGTTGTAATAGCAGCAGGTCTCTTTGCTCAGAAAAATGGCAAACAGAAGCTCCACTTTGAATAGAATGACATGTTTCTGAAAGATTATGTATAACAAAAGATTTTCTTCCCCATTTCATAGAATATAAAAGATAAATATATGAAAAAATCATGAGGCTTCTCTTGTTTTGCATGTCTTAGGGACACGCTGACCCAAGTCCAGAGACAGAAATAAAAGAAACTTCGATGAGGTTGCATAGAATAGACTCTCCTTGGTTTTCGTCCTACTTACTTTCTCCTTACAGAGATGACAAACGAGAGCATTGCGGCCATATACAGCAGTTCTGAGCAAAGCTATTCATTAGAAAGTTTCCCACTGGGGGGACCCATCCCTCCTTTCATCAGCCCTCCCACATTGGTAGGATACATGTTTGGTACAGGCTTTGGGTAATATCTTCAAAATTTAAAATACACATGCTCTTGGTCCTGACACTCGCAGGAATATTTCTATAGGACTGATTTGGAGAAAGAGAACTCAGCTCCTCACATCCAGAAATTGACCTTCCCCTCAAGGCTGAGCCATAATGCTGCTGCTTACTTTCCTGGTCCCCACGGTGGCTTTCTGTGGGACAGAGATGTCTCACAGAACCTGAACATCAGATGAGGTCACTTTGTAACTGTGATGGAGCAAAATCAAAACAAAACAAGCAAACAAAGACTCTTTTCATGAAACCTACGCAAATTACCTAACCAAAACCCAAATTCTCTAAGTCCTTACCAGTACCTTGTTATTAACATGACTCCCTGCGCCTCCATGAGGCGAATGCTCTCCATTACTGCAACAAACAATATTGCACTAGTAAGTGTTACAATATATTTGTACAGAAAAGTGAAAAAGATTCCATAAGTTATGGCACAACCATTTTATAAAACAGAATTTAAGGAATAAGGTAAAGGCAGGGACTTACAACAGTGGAAGAAATCTCTAAGATTTGTTAGAAGAGAGAAAAAGCAGGCTAAATATCCATTACAAAGAATGAGATTTTATTCTATGTTTAAGAAAGAGCAAAACTTTTGTGTGTGTGTGTGTGTGTGTGCCCACATGTATGTGTAAAAAGCTCTGGAAGAATACACATCAGACAACACAGACATGACAAAGAGGTAAAAGGAAATTTCTACATTTCAACCTGAATAAAAAGAGATGTGTTCTTTCAAGTTTCACAAGGCTTTATGAAATTGCTTTTGTAACTTGTAAAAGACTGTAATTTTAAAAATTGACTTCTGGAGTGGAGATGTGGCCCCATGGTAGGATATTCACATAGCTCATACAAGGCTCTGAGGCTATCCTCAGCACCACAAA
>NW_004624743.1:6949435-6964840 GCF_000247695.1 Heterocephalus glaber | reverse complement strand
TATATTATTGACTTTTCAGTAAAAAAAGTTGAGATTTATACATAATAATATGTATGTGTGATATATGCTGACAGGAGTCCTATATATACTCTGCATCCACATTTTTATATTTATTGTAGGTATCCTTCTAATTCAATGGATACAGATCTAATTCAGTATTTATAATAGCTACATACTAATCCATAATACACATGCTCAGAAATTAATCATTTTTCTATTGACAGACATTTGTTTCATGTGCTTTTTTAGCCATTATATACTTTTGGCCGAGACAGATAGATAGATAGATAGATAGATGGCTAGAAAGAGAGATGAGTCAAATCCTAATGAACTCATCATTAAGCTGAAAGTACATTTAAAACACCTAACCTCCAAGTAGCATAGGTTAGCACCACAGTACACTGTAGAGTATCTATTTTTGCCCTCTTAATTACAGCTGACTGTGAGATGCAATTCACTGCTGCTGCCTATCATCAGAAGAGGCTATGCCATGGTATTTCCCTAACCTACAAAAAGATCAAAATTCTAAATCTGAAGTCCAGTTTCTACTGAATGCTTATCAGTTTTGTGTGATCAAATGTGGCTAATAAAAAATAATGAATTTTTAAATTTAGAAATTTAATACACTATAAAACATGTTGCCATTAATTTCCCTCCAAATACTCCCCTTACTTCCAACACACTTAGCCCATTGCTTTTGCTACTTTCTGAAGCAGTTGTGGAAGTTTTCTTTCATGAGTGTCTTTAGTTGCAAGGTCCTGGCTTCCTCCATGTCCTGAATCAGTTTAAAACATTTACCTTCTGTGGTCATCTTCACTTTGGAAAAGACCCAGAAGTTGCAAGGTGCCAGATATGGTGAATAAAATGGGTGAGGACACACTGTAATTTTTTTTTTTTTGATAGAAAAAGTTGTGCCGGAAGTGATGTGTAACACAGAACTTTTTCATAACACAAGATAAAACCATTTGTCCATTTCTCAGGCTATTTTCTATGCACATCCTTTCTTAATGCTCTAATAGGCCCTTGTAGTGTTCCAAGTTCACCATGCTGAGTATAAATATGGCTTGTATTAATTCCATCAGGGTCAAATAACACAATCAACATCACCATGATTTTGAATCTTGACTGACGTATTTTTTTCAGGAAGAGAACTGGGTGATTTCCATTGAGAACTCTGAACCTTGGTCTCAGAATCATAACCACAGACCTAAGTTTTATCTCCCATGATGACATTTTCTTTAAAAGATGAGATCTGGCAGGATCACCTAACTCCAATGAAAGTACCAAAATTTTGTGTTACTGCATTTTTCATGGTCCGTTATTTATGGCACACTTTAAAACACACTTCCTCTCAGTTGTAGCTAACAACTCACTGACTGCACACACAGGTTGAAACTTGTCACACACTAAGGTTCAACATAGCTCTCCTCATATTGAAGATTTTTGTCTTTCTGTTGCATGGGACTCAGAGGCAACAGTCACCATATGTTTTGATCACATCTTGTAAAGTGGAAAAATTGTAAGTTGAATCATCTTAAGTCGGGGATCATTTGTGTATCTTCTGCTAGGTGTATACTTTCTTTCCAGCACTTTTATATCCTTGGCATAAACTGATAAAAGTGGGCTTTGGGAACCAAAGTGCATATGCAGTTCTCAATGCTAAGTTATTTACACAATTTTTCTCAAAATATTTCATATTTCTCCAGCAATGTTTGAGACAATACTTTATCCTGAATCCCAGCCACCAGTGTCATCTCTCTATAAATTTTGCTGAACATAAATAAATATAATGTATATTTATATAGAAATAAACGTAATCTTTTTATATTTTTTTCTCTTACAAAAAAAAGACTGTTTATTAACAGTCTTGAATTTACTCTTCTGTGAATTGCCTTGAGAGTCTTCCTATTTTAAGTCTTTTTGTTAATAATTTATAAGGAACCATAATTTATAAGGAACATGGTGGCACACACCTGTAGTTCCAGCATCTGGGAGGCTGACAAAGGAAGGTCATGAGCTGCAGGTAGGTGTGGGCAGCATAGTGAGACTGTGTCTCAAAAAACCAAAATAACAACAACAATAATTTATAAGAAAACTTTGTAGAGTGTAAGTACATCTTGAATTTGTATTTTTTTCAAAATTTCTCTCAACTATTTACTTTATTCTTGATACTTTGCTATTTCTAAATATTTTGTGCAGTTAAATATGCATTTATTTTGTTTCATGGTTAGAATCTTATCTTTATGAAAATAAAGATCTACCAAATTTCTCGTGTTTAACTTTTACATTTGGTTTTACTCCATCTGAATGTATTTTCTATGTTTTACAAAAGGTAAGGAATACTTTATTTTCTTCCACTTTATTATGCCACTTTTTAAAAAGTACCCTTTCCTCAAAGAACTGATAAGCTATCTTTCATATGTTAAACTGCCATGTGTACTGATTCCACATGTAAGCTGGATGCATATCCCTTAAATGTCCATGCATTACAGGATTGGTTCCCAGGGTGGCACTACTGGGAAGTGGGAGATGTGGAAGGCCATTAGCTTATTAGAGGTACTCCCTGAAGGGGACCCTGACTTTGGTCTCTTCTTTCTCTTTGCTTCCTAGCTCATGATGGAAATGGTTTTCCTTAGCTATGCACTCTGCTGTGATGTGCAGCAGTTGCCCGAGACCCAAAGTAATAGAGCCACCTGATCTTGGGCTGGAATACCCGGAACCATGAACCAAAATAAACCTTTTGTTTGTTAATTGCCTCAAGTATTTTATTACAATGATATAAAAACTGGGTAGTACACATATGTGCTGGTATTTCTATTCAGAGTCACTGTCCTGATTTATTACATTCACTGTGACTCCTAAAACAAGTTGAACTATGGTTTGTGATATCAATATTAATTTTAAATTTTGGTTTTTCACCATTTAGCATATTTGTTGCTGATTTTAGGCAAATAATTTTTATGATTTTAAGTACAGTCTTTTTAGCTTTCTGATTCAAAAAGTGTCTTTTTTGACACATTTTCAAAAAGTCACTTTCTTGTTACTGAGAAACAAAACCTGACACTCACAGTTTAAAGAAGTAGGTTATTTTGGTTCAAGGTTTTTAGCGAATTCAGTGTATATAAGCTGGCTCCAAGGCAGGAAGGGCACAGTGGAAGGGTCTGGCAGAGAAAAGATGCTCTTGGAAACAGAGCAAGGAGTGAGGAGCCAGGAAACAGAGAGAAGGGAGTACTTGGGAAGTGAGATATACCCTTCGAGGTCTTGGCCCTCAACAAACCCCTCTTCTGCCTCTTCTGACCAGGCCCACATCCTGACAGCACATTTAACTATGGATTCATAAGTGGATTAATCCACTGATTAGTATAGCACTCCCATGATCCAATTACCTTCCAAAAGCCCCACTTCTGAACACACAAGACTTTTGGGAGATGTTTTACATCTAACTGTAATATTCCGCTTCTGAATCACAAACTCCTCATGTCCATATCTTAATGCAAAATCTATTTAGTCCATCTTTAAGTGTCACCAGAGTCTTACCAGTTCTTGCATTGCTGAAAAGTCCAAATCCAAAGTCTTCTTTGAGAGTCAAGGCAAACTTATAGCTGTGAGTCCTTGTAAAAATCAAAAAGAAAGTTAAATACTGTTATGGCTTATGTCTAGATGCCCCCCACTAAAGTTATGGGACTTTTCAGGGGTGACTGGATCTGGAGTATGTGAATATGGATTAAGAGTATGTGATAATTGGATTAGTCCACTGACTAGTTAGCATTGTTCTGGATGTAGGTAATGGGAATCCCTAGCCTGGGTGTGGGTGAAACCACCCATTAGGCTTTTAGCCTGAATGAAATAAAAGGGAAAGATGGAAGACAGGCTACTGCTGTTTGCTGCCTTTTGCCTGCCACACCATGAATTGTTTCTCCTCTTTGATGCCTCTCTGCCATGCCTCCCTGCCTTGGAACCAGCTGACAATGGACTGAAACCTCTACAAACTGTAACCAAAATAAACCTTTCCTCCTGTTACTTATGGGCATTAGGTACTGTGTCTCAGCAATGAGGAAGTACCTAAGACAAATACTCCCAACATTCAATGGCACAGGGTATATATTTCCATTCTAAAAAGTCCGATTCCATAGAAAAGAATTACAGCAAACAAGACCCAAACCCAGAAGGGAAAACATTCAATCCTTTAGCTTTATTTCCATGCACAGGGCAAGTTATGGCAAGATGTGAGCTCCAAAGGGTTTGGGCAACCCCAACCCTATGGCAGTGCTGGTTGCAGCCTTCATGGCCCCTTTCAAGGTAGCTTCTCTTACTAACTGCAGTTTTTCTCAGCAGGAAATTCATATTCCTGGCATCTCAAACTTCCTGGGGTCTCCACTGTACTTTGGGCTTCAGTCACACAGCTTCATGCATCAGCTTCTTAGTGATGCACAGCCTGGCCTCATTACCTTCCGAAATCTGACCCCATAGTTCTTACATTCTCTATGCCCCTGACTTCCTGGATGGCTGAGATCCAGGAAACTTTCCTAGTTGGCCCCAAATGAAGTAGGCACCCTGGAATTCTCTTCTCAAAGCAAAGTCTTTCACTTTTGCACCTTTGAGCCTGAAAAGGGTGGGGTCTTGCTGATTCCTTAGATACCTTCAAGCCATCTTTCCTATTGTCCTGATGTAAAGCATTTAGCTTCTTTTTAGTGTGAATCTTTTCAGTAACCACACTATCCATAGACCCAATTTTTCAGGTACTTCCCTTCTGTCAAAACTGGAGAGTTTTTCATCTTTTAACTTTTAACTATTTGCTCCTGATTTTTACTATAGATCTGGCTTAAGGCAGCCATTAATGCCCATGCCACAACTTGAACATTGGGCTGTTTTGAAATTTCCTCTACCAAATTAATTAGCCTGCAGCCCTTATTCTCAGTCCCCTGAAAAGTGTCAGGACATGACCAAAATGTAGACACATTTTTTTGCTACAGCTTCATCCACACATCATCTTATCCTGTGGCCAGTGCAGTCTTTTTCCCAGTAAAATCTCCTGAGCCTAGCTTTCACAATCTACATTTCTATTAGCACTGTGGTCTATTAAATGCCAACAAGACTCTCCTATCAAGCTCAGTTTATAATCTAGGACTTCTCTGGCCTCCAAATCTTCCCAAACTCCTCCCACAAAAAAGTTGCAAAGATTTCTAAACCACACAGTAAGGTATAGTTAAATAAACAACCCGACTTGTCTGATACCAAAAATCTTAGTCCCTTTCTTGTTACTGAGACACAATACCCAACACCTGAAAATTAAAGGAGATATTTATTCAGGCTCATAGTCTTTAGAGGACTCAGTTTGTATTCATCTGGCTCCCAGGCCAAAACAATATAGCAGAGGGGCATGATGAAAAAAATGCTGCTTGTGTTATGGCATCCAGAAAACAGAGAGGAAAGGGAGGAGCCAGTAAGGAAAATATACTTCCAGAAGCCTTGCACCAGGAAGAAACAAGTCTCATAAAACTAAAAATACTTTCATTTATCTAGTAGAGCTGGGTGTGGTTATACAAGCCCATAATCCCAGAATTCTCAGAGGCTGAGGCAGAAAGATTGCAAGTTTGAACCAAGGCAGTCTAATGACTTAGTAAAACTGTACCTCAAATTAAAAATTAAAAAGTGCCAAGAATGTAGCTCAGTAGGGAGACCCTCAGTTCAATCCCCCATAGAAAAAACAACAACAACAACAAAATTAGGTAACTACTCAGGAAAGGTAGTTATCTGAACTGAAGTTAAGTACCTACATAGGGCAACAGTATAGTTTAACTGCCATCTTCCCAGTCATTCAGATATATATGTGTATATATGTATGTGTAAAATCATTCTCAATTCTACAGAACCATTTTATTGGGTCCGGAAGTCATCCTTTTTACAATAGAATGTATCTTACAGTTTTAAATGGGAAATATCAATATGCAGAAATTTCATGTATGGATTCTTTTCAACTATTTATGTCAACTATCCACTTCCTTATATAAATTATATAATCATCATATTCCATAAAGAAATGTATCTTAGTATCATTTGCTCCAGGAAAACAATGAATTAAGTTTTCTACTATAGCCAAAGTAGCCAAAACATTTCCTTTAACTAATGAGTGAAAAAGCATACTGCATCTTGGAAGATAAATTCCAAACACAAAATTGGGAACCACAAAATCTCTTCTATGTTGTCTCAAAGCAAAAATACAAAGCTTCATTTATTTCTTGCCTGAAAATTTTAAAACTCACAGAAAACAATTCAAGTGAAACTGCAAATAAACTTATTAGTCAGAAAAATCTACCCAAAGTCATCAGAATCAGCTACTATAATTTGAACATACGCTATTTCACTATCATAATAATACCTATAAGTCAGTGGTTAGATGGCATGTGTTTTTCAGTTATTGACAACAAACGGTTTGTTACAAGGTCCTTGGAGCTCTTTCTAAAAAATGTTATAAATGTTATTGCATTCACATCAATGAAATCTATCATAAAGGATATTTTTTCTAAAACCATTTTTCTCTAGTTTTAAAAATCATGAACAATGAATTAATGTACTAACTCTTTCACACAAACTACAACATTTTATTGATCATCCAACCACATCAAAATATAAAATACATGGAGTTATTCTCCATAACTCATACTCTTTGTAAAAGTAGTAATTTTGGAATTATCTCAAATCATGTTTTCAGTATATATTAAACCTATAAGTTTCACCCTTTTGCTTATAATAGTCTCATAAGCCACTCATTTGTCACCATTCATATTGCAAATATTTTCACCAGCTATAGATGAGTAGCAATTCTAAGAAACTACTATGAATAATAGTACATTTTATTTGTACTTTGCTGGTTTTTCAGTTTTCAAATACTTGTTTTTATTTTGTGGAAAGGTTCATGTTTTGACAAAGAAGAAAAATAAAATCATTCTCTAATTATACTAATAACCCATAACAAGAAATAACTGGGAAATCTTAGCGTGTATAGTTATATGATATTCAAATTATCTAGTTCTAAATTTTAAAATAAAATACATTATCCATTATAACAACTATGTCATCATCTACACATAAATTTAGTAGTTTCTTAAAAATACAAATTGCAGCTCCTGCTTGAATTGCTTGTCACTACTTACCGTCTTAATGATATTTCTGTTTGCAGTTGCTCCTTGTTTATGATACTTGGAGGCAAGACACAGTGGACTCTCTCCATCTGCACTTTCTTCATCCACAGATTAAACCAACCACAGATTAAATATTTTCCAAAACAAATTTATGACTGTACTGAAAATGCGGATCTTTGCCCTGTCATTATTTCTTAAACAGAATAAAAACTATTTACGTAGCATTTACACTGTGTTAAGTACTAGTAATATAGAGATTACATTCTATGGAAAAGTGTATGTAGATAATACACAAATTCTGTGGAATTCATATGGCCTAGTGAACCTGTGGAATTTGCTGTTTATAGAGTGTTCTATAACCAGTCAATTACATTAGGACTTGGAAGGGCAGCTCTGGCTGAAAACCTCAAGGCAATACTTATGCCACACTTCACCAAGAATGTACCACAACCTATTGGACAGAACTGGGCTTCACTCAAAGACTTCCCCAAATCATGTGTCAAGTATACAGGCTCCACATACTCATACCTTGTAAACAATTTTATTTTTAACAACATTGAATGTAAATATAGTATATGATTATTGTAAGAATTTTGGAAAACTAAGTATAATGAAGAAGCTGATTTTCTATAAGTACATTACGAACTGTACATGTCATGTACTAACTGTAAATGTGTATCTTTGGTATAAATGTATATACACAGTCCCCTAAATTGAGGTCACCCTATATATATTATTTTGAAGGCTACTCTCCACACTATAGATACCTTACAAAACTTTTATGTATGCAGATGCTTTGTATAACTTTAAATTGGAATTCTATATAGGTATGATAGTGACTATACTATCATTTCATGCCCAGAATAATAAATCTGTTTCTTTTTTTTGGTACCGGAGATCGAACTCGGGACCTTGCACTTGTGAGGCAGGCAGCAGAACCACTGAGCTAAATCCCCAGCCCAAGCATTTCCTTTTTTAAAAAAAGATATTTTAAAATTGGCAGAGTCCATTAAGGGGATGAACTGTGTATTTCTCTTCTTCCTCAGTGCCTAACATGAAACATTTTTGGTTATTTCCACTGCTACTTTACTGTTGATAGAATTGATTAGAAAATTGTGTTCCTTTCTGCTCCACTTTATTGCTTCTCAATAATTTGGGATAGTTCATGTATAACCTGATAACTTCCAAGATACAGTTTAACAAATATAGAACTTGAAGCAAAATATCTAAGCTTTAGTGCTTGGTGAAAGTACTGAAATGACTTTTAAAGTGGGGCTACACTAAGTGAATTGGCAAGAACAATGTTATGTACTCAAGTCCACAGCCAAATGTCTTGCAATGGGCAATGGGCAGCTCACATTCCCTAATTCATTACTCTATTGGACCTCCCCAGTCCTACACTCTGAACGATGCCATCAGCTCTTGCTCTTTACTCTACAGATAGTGTATGTTAGGACAACTGCTACTGCTCTTTTTTTTTTAATGGTGCCAAAAGTTTATTTGAAAAGTGAGGGATGAAGGAGTAAGGGAAAAATGGCTCTGCAGAGCAAACATGGGCCAAACAAAAGAGGAGAAGAGAAAAAGAACAAAAAATAAAGACACAGAATGGGGCACTGTGAAGAGCCATGGTTGTGAGGTCCTTGTGGTGTCTGTGTCCTCATATGCCACCCACATCTCGAGGGAGCTCGAGAAGTTCCACATTCAGGGTCCAGGAAATTATTTGGCGCTGTCTTGGGGTCTTGTAATTGACAGGTCCTGCTCATTTCCCCAGCCAGCTTTGCCATGCCCTACTTCCTATCTTACTAGCTTTTTCTTTTTTTCCATTTAGTTTATTGGTACATTTTAGGTATAAAATACAGTTATATTCATCATTGGAATCTTGTACCATTACATGAGTATCTTGGTTCTTATTTTTTTCCCCTTCCCCTGTCCTCCCTTCACCCCTTCCACTCTTCCCTATTTGCAAGTATTTTTCTGATTCTAGTGTTGCACACCTTTCCTTGTGCTATACTGGCTATTTATCGTCTTCTTGTGTCGACTTTTTAATTGGGTTGTCTATTAATGAGCTGGAAGAGTTCTTTATATATTCTGGTCATAGGTTATATGCATTGTAAATATGGTCTATTTAAGGACTACTTTTCATTTTAACGATGTCATTTAAAGTTCTAAATTTTCATGTCTCATTTATCAATTTTTTCCTTTTATACATCATGCTTTTTGTATCCTAGGAAGTTCTTGCCTACCCTAAATTCATAAACATTTTCCCTTATAATTTCTTCTTCAAGTTTTATACTTTTAGGCTTTCATATTTAGGTTCATAGATCCTTTCAAGTTATTTTATATATGGAAATAAAGGGTTGAGGTTAATTTTTTATATATGGATACCAGGTGTTCCAGAGCCATTTGCTGAAAACTCTATCTTTTCCTCTGCTCTTGAATTGAATTTATATTCTACAAAATGTTAATGTTAAATAATCTTTCAAAACTCAGTGGACCATATATGTGTGGTTCTATTTCTAGATTCTCTGTTTTATTCCAATGATCTATATGTCTTTCCTTACACCAACACTGCCTTGATTACTGTAGCTTTAGAGGAAGTCTTAAAATTAGGTACTAAACGTCTTCCAACACTGTTCTTTTTTTCTTTTTCTTTTTACTTTTCTAGGTCCTTTGTGCTCCTACATAACTTTTAAATTTCAATATCCAATTCTTACTTTATAGCAAGTATACTTAGACCTGAATTTTTATATATACTTTGTGTTTTCTAATCCTGCTAAATTCAACTACCGCTCTTTAAATCCCTTGCTATCTCAGCAACAAACTATGCTTTTTAAGAGTCAGTGCATTAGTCACAGAACACCAATATATTTTTGGTATTTAACTTGCTTATTGGTGCTTGGAATTAAGGAAATAAACAGGATCTGAACGTTATCCCTAGAATCCCAGACACAAGAGACCTGCTGCTTTGAAGTGAGGATTGGCTGGAGCTGTCAGAGGTCACTGTCTCTAAATCCTCAGATGATGAGGTCACTAAACACAATCTGCAGACTTTCTCTTTGAATCCTTGCTGATGAGGAAAAGGGTACACTTGGTAGCAAAGAGAAAACTGTTTCAATGGGAAAGAACCTTAGTATTTATAAAGTTCTGTGTGAGTCTTGAAAGCTCAACTTCGTACAATAATGTTGTTTGTCATGATCATAAGGTAAGCAGGTATCCTTAGATTCTAAAAATCACAAGGCCACTTTACTAGATTATTATCCCTGTGATTTCATAGAGTTCAAGTCTACTTGAGTCAAGAAGTTCCAATATTAATAGCATTATATAATAACCTCTTCTTATTTGTGATTTCACTTTGGCCCATTTTAGTTACCTTCAGTAAATTGTAGTCTGAGTATAAAATGAAAAATTCCAGAAATAATCTTAAATTTTAAATTGCACTCAATTCTGAGACGTATGATGAAATCTCATGGTGTCCTGCTCTGTCCCACCCAGAATGTAAACCACCCCCTGGTCCTGTGTATCCACACTGTATATGCTACCTGCCTGTTAGTCACTTAGCACCCATTTCATTTATCAGATCAATGGTCACTGTATCACAGTGCTGTGTTCAAGTAACCCTATTTTACTTTAAAAAGCCCACAGAGTACAAATTAGTGATGCTGAAAATTTTATTACAGTATATTGTCATAATTATTCTATTTTATTATTGTTATTGTTAATCTCTTACTGTCTAATTTATAAGCAAAGTTTATCATGGGAATGTATTACAAAAAATATAATGTGCACAGGATTTCATCCTACCTCCATTTTTAGGTATCTGCTGGAGATCTTGGAATGCACACACCCCCCCATGCATAGGGGAGACTGTTATACTTATCTTAAATGTATAATGTATATTTGCATTGAGAACAAATGATCTCATAACATTTCTGCCAGGCTAGGATCACTTCCAACAACAGATTTATGCAGTGGGGGCTGGAGCAGTGGAGGGGATGGCAGAGAGAAATATCTTAAATGGATGTAAAGTGTAACTTCAAACTGATCAGTGGATCCATGAACATAAAATATCTCTATATTCACTTTTTGCACTACTTTTAATCCACATCAATGATTTACTGCAAAATGTTTATATTGACAAGTTGAAATTTACTTTGTTGGGGTTTTGAAGAGAACAGTAAACCTGAAAATAGGTGCTACCATTTTTTTCATTATCAAAAGCTCTCTTAATGTGTGTTTCATTCTCTTGCCCCATTCCCAGCTTCTGTCAGCATTTAATTCTATATTCAGTATATCTATGCACAGAATCACATGCTATTATCTTCTCCATCTCCTTCTATTTTGTGTGAATCCCTCTTAAGCTCCTTAAATAGCCCAGATATGTGCTAATTAGAGTGGCCATCCTTAGGGTATCCATATCAGTAAATCAGACTTACCTAATCCAACCCTCTCAGTGTATTACTTTGAAATGCCCTAGGATGCACAAGGGTATTGAAAAATATCAACCCTAGAGAACAAGATTTATCACCCCTGTCAAATAACACTCACACTGATGAATTCTGACATTCACCTAATATAAGTTAGAATCCACTTGTTATTTAATTAGCTAATTCTGTGTAACTTTTGCATTAAGTTTGACAACATATGCAGCCTCTTTCTTTTCTTGCATTATTGCATAACTTAACATGAATTTAAAAAGATGTAAAATTGAGAGTTCAATCTTCCAAGTCATATATTCTTTGCCCTACAGCTTGGCATTCTTTGGGTAATAGGAGTTTTGTAAGGAGCAAAACCCTCTTGGGGTATGGTAAGTTCTGGTGGTATTTTAAAAATGCAAATTTGTGACTCTGGGTTGAGAATTATTTCTAGAAATGAGTAGTTTATGAGATACATAATGATTCGTGATGTAGCTGAAATATGATTGCTGTAATTGAAGTAGTCTTTGCCCCAAATATCTGTTTATTGACAAACTGAATCAGATTTTCTAACTCTATGGTAATGGCAGGGTTTGCCTATAAAATTAAAAGTGCTTCTACATCTTATATAGGTGATATAGCTTAATCTCTAAGTCTAAACAGAAAATGAATAACAGTTCAATCAAGCAACTAGTTGGTCTTAACCCTTCACTTTTTTAAGCAAGAGAAACCCACCTGAACCTTAGTGTCTAGAAACGTTTGCATCATATAATGTCCAGAGGTGGTGGTGTTAAACCAGCATTATTCTAATAACGATACTCCCTTCTTTTGTGAAATTTCTCTGTCACTCCATCCCAGAGTGGAGGCAGCCATTAGTAACCACTTTTCTAGCCAAAAGTTGGGTGAGCCCATGATGCATCCCAAACTTATTATCCTATCCCTGAGGACACACTGATTTTTCTAACACCAAATATGTGACTCAAGCTGGACCAGAAGACATCTGTCTTAGCAGACTCTAACCAGTATTGTTTGGATATCCTTTTGCTTCTTGAATCATGTAAATGGAAGGCTTTTAAGTCCAGAATGGTGTACAGTCATGTTCCCAACTATAAAGAAAATTCATTTGAAATGGTAAAATAAATATGATATGTAGAAAGAATCAGAAACAAGAGTCTGTGGGAATAATAAACTTGAATGAGTAAAGTCCATGAGTCCCTTCATCTCTGAGTTTAATTCCAGCCCTGCAATTGCCATGAATTGGTACTATAATGCAACAAATTCCTTACTTTGCTTAAATTAGTTGAGCTGAATTTTATCACTGGCAACTACAAAAGACTGAAATATACTGGAATATCTGAAAGTCTTAATATTTTTCAAGAAGCTAGTAGTTTCTGATCAGCCATTTTTTTAAAAAAGCATATTTGTATCTAAGCATATAAGATATCCAATGTACATATGTGTTATAATATAACTGTTTCCATGTGATTTCCCCAAAGGGGAAAGTGGTATTTATGAAGATGTTCACCTCCTGAGGCTTTTGTTACATAATTGGAATTCTGTATTTTAAATAATTTAATAGCAAAATAAAATGAAACAAAACAAAACCCAATTAAAAAAATAGTAAAGGACCTGACCAAGCATTTCCAAATACATGGTCAACACGTTTTTGGAAAATTATTCAACTTCAGTAATCATCAGGGGAATTAAAATCTAAACTGTAATGAGATATTGCCTCATACCAGCTAGAATGACTATTACCAAAAAGAAAAAAAGAAAAGAAAATAAAATCCTGAGAAGTATGTAAAGAGAATTTTTACGTATTGTTGGTTGCAAGGAAAATTAGAATAGTCATTATGGAAGACAATACGGATCTTCATCAACAAATTAAAAGTAGAACTACCATATTATCCAGTAATCCTATTTCCAGGTATATATGGAAAGGAAATTGAAATCAGGATCTCAAAAAGATTTTTTGCATTCCTATGCTCATTGCACCATTGTTTACAATAACCAAATCAAGGAAGCAACCTATATGTCCATCAATAGACAAATGGATAACAAAAATGAAATTCATATCTACAATAGCATATTATCCAGCTTTTATTTATTTTTATTTATATATTAATTGGTACATTTTAGGTATATAATACTTTTACATTTATCATTGGGTGTTTGTACCTGAACATGATGTATCTTAGTTCTTATTTTTTTCCCCATTACCTATGCGCCCTTCACCCTATCCAGCTTTTAAAAGGAAGGAAATTCTGACATATGTAGCAACATGGATTAACCTTGAGGACATTACACTAAGTAAAGTAATTCAAATACAAAAGGACAATCACCTCATGGTCTTACTTATACAGGAAATCTGAAACAGTCAAAGTCACATAAGAAAAGAGTAGAATACCAGTTGTCAGCAAATGGAAAGGGGGGGAATTGAGAGATATTGGTCAAAGGTCCCAAAGTTTCAACTATGTATGATGCAGAGGTCTTATACTAGAAAGCATAGTGCCTATAGTTTACTGTATTGTATTACATACTTAAAAATTTGCTAATGGGGCAGATTTTACCTAAGTATTGTTACAACAAAATACTAATGAATATAAAGATAATAAAAAGGAAACTTTTGAAGGTGAGGGATCTATTTGTGGCATTGGTTGTGATGATAGTCTCATGGATGCATATTTGTTTCCAAATTCACTGAGTTCTGCATATATTAAATAGGTACAGCTTGTTATGTGACAATTATACTTGATAAAGTGTTTTTCTTATTTAAAGAGAAATAAAGCCTTTTCAAGCAAATGAAAGCTAAAACATTTGTTGTTAGTGTTAAAAGAAAACATGGATTTATACATGAGAATAGAGTGTGCAAAATGTTAAACATGTAGGTAAATATAAAAGATGTTTTTATTATTTTGTTTCTTTAAAAGATGATTGATTGTTTCACATGTATTATGGGGGTTTTGACATGTTTGTTCAGAAACAAAACATGTAATAATAACTGAAAGTGCAAGGGAGAATAAAATATACTGTTGTAAGATTTGTGTACAAATGAAGTGGCATTAGATTTGAAGGTAGAGTGTGACAAGTGAAAGTTAGATGTTATAAACCTTAATATAACACTTAAAAATGGAGTCATATAGCTAATAAGGCAATGATAGAGGAAAAGATAAAATACTGGAAAGCGCTTAGTTCAAAAAACCAAAAATATAGAAAATAAACTAAGAAAAATGGATCAAATAGACAATAAATAAAATGATGGTAGATTTAAATTAAAACATACTGGTAATGACAGTAAGTATAAATGTTTTAAACACACTAATAAAAAGCAAAATTGCCATCCTGAAAACAGTCAAGATTCAACTGCTTACAGTATACAAAGAAACTCATTTTAAATATACAGATAGAAACAATTTAAAATAAAAAGGTGTAAATACATAGCATAAATATGAAGCATATGAACGCTGAAGTAACTATGTTAGTATCAGACAAAGAAAAAGGAATTCTACTAGTGATACAGAGGAATGTTTTACAACAATAAATTATTTCAGTCTAAGATAACAAAGTATACTAAATAGGTATATACTTATTAAGGAACTTCAGGGTACATGAGTCAAAACCAGTAGAACTGAGTGAAGCTCAGCCGGTCCCAGCACCCAGAAGGAAGCTCCCCGCCACCATCCCAAGCTCCTAGGGCAGAGAAGGTGAGCTGCGTGGGTGCCAGAAGCACCTCCTCCCCGTGGAAATGAGAAGACACATAAACAAGCCTCAAAAACAGAGTTTCAGATCACCTACAGCAACCCCAAAGGGAAATGAGATGGAACAATCTGGTACTCAACCACCTGGACTCT
>NW_004624743.1:6883113-6946525 GCF_000247695.1 Heterocephalus glaber | reverse complement strand
AATAAGAACCAAGAGACTCATGTAAAGGTACAAGATCCCAATGATGAATGTAACTGTATTTTATACCTAAAATGTACCAATAAACTTAATAGGGGGGAAAAAAACAGAACTGAAAGCAGAAACAGACCAATCTACAAATGCACTAGACTATTTTTCCACTCCTTTTATAGCAACTGATAAAATGAGACAGAATAAGAGTCAGAGTGTGGAAGGTTTAAATAGTACCATTAAAAATTCCACTTTATTGACATAAAAAACTCCACTATACCCCAAAATTGTAGAGCACACATTTTTGTCAAATACAGACAGAGCATTTATCAAAAGGGTCATATGGTGCCCATTTTAAAATAGGTCATATGGTGAATCAACTGAAAACGGCAGAAACTGAGTGTGTGCTGTGACTACAATGGAGTAAGACCACACACCACGGCAAAAGCACCTGGCAGAGGAAACTGCTCAGCTCGTGGCAGCAGGAGGGCATGAGAGAACAAGAGCCAGGGTCTGGCCGTGCCCCTCCAAACCGCACCTCAATATAACCGACACTCTGCCAACAAGACCCCATCTCTCAAAGGTTCCGCGCCTCTCAACTGCACAGTAGACAGGAGACCAAGCCTGTAACACACGATGGGGCCTTAGGAGGCATTTATCCAAACCATAATACTATATTCTGTAACCCCTTACAGACCAGTCAGGAAGCATCCAGTCTTTCCAGAGCCTAGCAAAAAAAAAAATTTTAAATGGCAACAAAAGATTGAATTAAATTTAGGCAAAGATTTTAACACAAAAACGAAGAAGACAGATGATAAGAAATAAAAAGATACTCAATATCCTAGTTATTAGTAAAAGGCAAGTTAAAAACACAAGATAGAACCAAAACTCCATCAGAATGGGTAAAATATTTAAAAACTGACAATACTAAGCGTCAATAAGACTGGTGAGTGACTGGACTTCCTGTACATAGCTGGTACGAGGTACAATGATATAATCATTGTATGAAACAGCTTGGCATTTTCTCATAAAATTAAATTATACCTTCCATCTACTTCAGCAATTCTGTCCCTAGCCATTTACCAAGAGCAATAAAAACAGATCAAGATAAAGCATTGGTCATGAAACATATCGCAGATTTACTTACAATAGTCCCAAACCAGGACAAGCAACAGGTAAATGAGCAAGCAGCTTATGGTATTCACACAACGGAATACTAGCAATATAAAGGAAGAAAAAGCTTCTGATAAATCCAGCACCTGAGTAAATCTCAAAAATGTGGAAAGTGATAGAGTTCAGATACAAAAGAGTGCATATATATATATATATATATATATATATATATATATATATATATATATTGGGAGCGGGGAGCGCACTCGGGTCCTTGCACTTGAGCAGCAGGCGGTGGAGTCACTGAGCTAAGTCCCCGGCCCGAGTGTATATTTTTACATTCATTTGAGGCTCTAAAAAAGGCTAATCTGCAGTGACAGGAAGACTGCGGGTTACCAGCTATCAGAGAGCAGGACAGACTGACTAAGGAAGAACATAAAGAAATCCTCTGGGAGCCTGGCCATCTGCTGTATCTTGGTGATGGTGGCTACCTGGATGTTGACATTGGTCAAAACTCATCAAATTGTTCATTTAAAAGTGAATGAATTTATAATATATATTATAATATATATAATATTATACTTCAACAAAGCTACCTGCATACTATGGGGAGACGTTTTAATTTGTGAGAATAAAATTTTAAATGTAGACTTATAAAACCACTTTAGATTTTTCTTCAATACTCATTACAATTTTTGTTTAAAATAAATTCTTACCAGTAACATTTCTTTTTTCTCTCCCATTATTAACTTTTCCATGAACATCTCTCCTATTTTGTAGTTTTTGGTCTATCTCACAATATAACTGCAATGTTAAATAAAGTCAAGTTTTAGGGATACGAAAAATTAAGAAATAATTTGAACTTCACCCATGTAAGAAATTGACAGTTCACTAGCTAATGTAGAATAATTTTGTTATAAGAAAGAAAACCCCTGCTTCAGGGTTCCAAGCTATTAATGTATATCTATTAAAAAAAAAGAGTTGCTTTTGAAGATAGTCTGAGAAATAATTTCCTGACAGCCAAGTATTATAAGTATTATACCTTACATAGTAGATGGAATATCTTTGTAAAAGAATGAAAATTCCAATTCTAAGACAAATTATTATAGCTATTGTCTTTTTTTCCACAAGAGAAAATAAAGTTATAGAACCTCCAGTCATAAATATATGGATCATAGCTTTTGAATTTTGTAACATTTTATCAACTATAAAGGAAGTCTAGTGTAGCCAAACACGTGCATTTTTTGGTTCCTCTTTTATGCTATACTCAAACTATTATCTGTCAGTAGCTAAACAAAACTGTTCATGCTAACGAGAGGTGAGAAAGTTCAACTTGTTTATCAAAAGAGAAATATTTTATTGCTTATGTTTTCCACACTGAAGTAAACTGATAAGCTTTAAAAGAAGAAATCCACTCATGCTAGGAATGTGATAGAAGAATTATCTTTAGGCTTAACCTTCTGCCTTGGCACAGGCATAGAGAATAAAATTTCCAAAACTCATTTTTTTGTATCACATTCTAGAAGTTCACATTTCAATGCATTTAACAAATAAAAACAGTCCCCAAAGTCTCCACTGCTGATAAATTTTTTTTAAAAATATGCACCTTTGTTATTTTTATTTGGCTAGAATTCTGCCACCCTCACAAATCCAAGCTGAACTGCAGCCACAGTTTACTCCCAGCTCACCATTTGTCTTTTGGAATGTCCTTTCATTTCTCTGTCTCACAGGCATGTTTGACAAGATAGTGCAAGTAGACAACAGCTAAAGGTCTTCTTTAAAATGTACAGATATTAAAATGAAAGATACATGTTTTCTAATTCCATGTTCATGCTTCTTATAAATGACTCAAATTTAGGATAAATCATACTGTATTTGCCCTAACTGGACCTCCTCTTCTTTTCTTTTTTCTTTCTGTTCTCCTACCCATTGAAAGATGTGTGTTTCTACAGCGGAGGTCGCTCTTCTCAGTCCTAGTCTTCTATGAGAATTTTAATATGTACCTTATTTTCCTCCAAAGAAAAGGGCAGATACCTTCCTGTGGGATCTTATTTTATTCACCAAGCTGTTTATACATTCCTTCTTCTTTCTAAATTTTTGGTTCTACTTGGAATATTTAACAATAGATTAAAAAGCAGAGTGGTGCTTATTCTAACACTGATTATTCATGTGAAAGAGAAATGGAATCAAGCTGCTATCTCCTACTATACCTAAAAACTATTATTGAAGGAAGAAAAATACAAATGTGAAGGGCAAACAATAAAGGTCTTGATATAGGGAAAAATTATTTAAGCAATATACAAAAATAGTCATAAATATGGTTCAACTATAATACAATTAAGAATTCCTATTCATCAAAAGACACAAACAAAGCAAAACAGTACTAATCTCTGTGAGAAGATGCTACAAATATAGGCAAAAAATAAAGATTAGTATGCAGGTACAGAAAATCCTTATCAAGAAAAAAAATTCAGTAGAAAAATGTGCCCCAAAAATGAGAAGAAAGCAAAGAAGCATTTCATAGATGAAAAACACGAATGGCTCATAAACGTAAGAAAAGAATCTCATTAGCAATTATTTGCTGTCAGAAAAATGTAAATTAGAAATATAGTTTTATGGGCTGGGGATTTAGCTCAGTGGTTCCGCCACCTGCCTCGCAAGCACAAGGATCTGAGTTCGATCCCCAGTACCAAAAAAAAAAAAAAGAAACACAGTTTTATATCTTTGGCACCTACCATAGTGGCATAAATATACAAACCTGAAAATACCATTTTTGCTTTTTTTTTTTTTTTTTTTGGTACCAGGGATCGAACTTGGGTCTTTGCGAAAATATCATTTTTGGCAACAATACAAATCATGGAGTAATCTTAGACAATGTTGATAGGAACATTAATTGGCACTACCACTTTGGAAAACAACTTGTGAATTATAATCACATTCCCTACCGCCCACTAACTTCAGATCTGAGTATGCCATGTCCCACTTACAGATGTGAAAGACATGTGTATAAGAGCAGCATAGTTAATAGCAAAATTCTGGCAACAAGCTAAGTTCTATCCCCAAGAGAATAAATAGGTATGTGTGTGTATAGTGAAGGGTATCTCCCAAAGCCATTAACTTCTCCACCATTATACACCACCCTGCTTCTGGATAAAGGGTCCTCTGCTTGCAAAAAGCCTAAAATATAAAAGTTAGAGAACTGATAGGCACTTGAGGTAGGGCAGTCGTATTTATAGAAACTACCATAGCTGCTAATTTAAATCAGAAGCATGCTAAGAGGAAGTAACATGGGGAACAAAAGGTACTTTTCTACCAAGACGTATTTCACCAATCTAAAATCAATGTTTGTGTTATTCACAGGGTCTCATTAAAAAGTGCTTTAGCCTATTGACAAGTAGGCTATTTCAGGGAAAATGACATTACAGGGAGATCAAACAAAAACCCCAAATATTAGAGCAATAATATCAACAAAGAAGACAAACAGAAAGGAAATCAGTACACAACTGGGTACTGCCTAACCTTGATGCAGTGAAAGTGCAAAGGATGGATGTTATGAATCACATAAAATCAAGCCTTAGAATGATGATTAGAATAAAATCTATTCAATAATTATCATATTTGGGGAGAGGGATGAAGGAAGTCCAAGTTAATACTGTAAGTAATATCAGAAATAACAACAAAGAGTGTCTATAGAACTAATACAGAGAACACACAAATAAAATATCAGATATAAAACACAAAGTCAAAATTTTGTTGCTTTTTAATGATAAGAACATCAAATTATAGAGACATCATTTTAACTAACCTCTTTTCCATTTGATGTAAGTGATTCTAATTTTTACTGGCTAAAACTTGATGCCACTAATATCAATATTGACAAAAACAATAAATAAATTAGTTAATCTGACCCTCTGTCATAATGCAAAAATTGAGAAACAGTTTCATGCATGTGATTTGCAAATATGATTTGTTTTACTGCTAGCTATGATCAAAGGAGGCTCAGATAAATAGTCAAGTCTGAACTGATGCTGGAAAACTACACAGAGTCACTATAATTAGTATGAAACTTCTTTCCACTCAGAAGGTAATCTTGGAAAAAAACATAGACAGATATAATTACAGATTCTCCTCTGTTTCCTGAAGAGCTGTACTTTAGTTACTGTTTTCTCTACTTAAATGTCCTCTCCTCTTTTTGTGAATCTAAATTCTCATTCATCGAGAAATAGCTCAATGCTACTTCTTCTGGGAAGTTGTATCCTTTCCTGACTCTTCCAGTCTCTGCTCTTGAAAGCAAATTCGCCCTGCCTTACACCTCTCAAAATTCTGAAACTTCCATTTTAGCTATTTTGTAGCGCCCCCCCCAAAAAAAACCTAAATTATAAAACCTTGAATGTGGAATTCATGTAAGATTCACCTTTGAGATCCTATTGCATTTAAGAATAACAGCATATATGTAGTGGATGCAATTGAAGCTCTAAAACCATTTATTGGGACAAAAGTTAAATAAACAAGTGGTTGTGTACTGGTAGCTACCAGAAATTCCTTGCCTCTCTGTCTCACAAAACAATTTAATCCCTACACGTGCAGAAATCTAGTTCTTCCATTAGTCTGATCTATTCTAGAGTAGATTGTTAATCGCAAAGCCTAAAATATAAAAGTGGAAAGAACTGATAGGCCCTTGAGATAGGTCTGGGGTATTCTTCATAGAAACTGTCTACCCCAGCTTCCAGCTTAGATCAGAAGCTAAAATAAAATAATGAATAAATAATTGAATCTGATTCCTGAGCATAATGAAAAACTTGAAAAACAGCATTTGGACCTGTTCAAGTTATCTATTAAGAATAGATTCTCAGAAATTTCTAGGTTAGCCACTGATAGGATTAATAAATGATAAGGAGCAGAACTTCCAAATGAAATGCTTATCTCAATTATTTTGAAAACGTGAGCATACATGGTATTTCCTGATACATTCTAAGTACTGTATCTTTGTAATTAGTGTATCCTCCTCTAAGAAAATTATTCAAAACTTAGTTGTGATTCTTGCTAGTATTTCTGAAAATGATTTCTAGATATTACAGGAAATGGGGAGAAAAAGAGAGCTGCTTTACTCAGCCAGTTTGCAGAAATAAACCACTCATCCTTTCTTTTTCTAGTTTTTCTCTGTAATGCCATGCAGACAAAAAAAAAGTCACCAGAGAGTTGGTTTCTGCATGCTATTTTTATTCTATTATGCTAATATAGCTATCTGAAATGCCAAGTCTGGAAAGAAGGCACCCAAGGATATTTTACACTTTAACAGAACTCAGTCTTTTCCACTGCTTTCTAGTCTCTAATCTAGTTATCACCAGACTGATTATGGTCAAAGGGAAGAACTTAGGGAAAGTTTTTAAACAAATATTTAAACACTTTTTTCAGGAGAACTAAAACCTGAATCCAGAAAACATTTACAGGCTATAAACTTTTCCATACATCTCAAAAGATAGATTTTTTTAATCTTTCTAAGAAAAACAGTATTTATATAAGGTCAACATCTTAATATTTTATGGAGCTGAACCTCAAGTACCTTTGCTATTTTATGTTCTAGACCTATGCTGTGCATTATAGTAGAACTACCAACACGTTGCTATTGAGCACTTGGAATGGGGCCAGTCCAAATGTAGAGTTGTTAAAATATAAAATACAAGTCAAAAATTGAAGATGGAGTGTGAAAATAAATGTAAATTATCTCCTTAATAATTTATATACATTATATATGGAAATGGTAATCTTGTATACATACTTGTTTTAATAAAATCTCAATATTATTTTCACCTGTGACTTTTTTATGAATGTGACTATTATAAATTTTTTAATTATATATGGCTTAATTTTTGACTTACACTGTATTTCTATTGGACAGCATTTCTCTATATATTTATCAAGCTTTATTCAAATTAGAAATATTTTTTCAGAAATATTCTCTGAATTTTACCACCTATGAATCAGTAGAGAAATTTAAGAAAACAACGGGTTATGACTGCTTTTTTGAAGATGGATCAGTGCTGGAGAGGCAGTAGTTTGCCAAGAGATCTTTTCTTTTATAAATAGTTATTTTCGGACATTATGGCAGGTTTTTTTAAAACTTGGACCATATGCAATACTCATTTACCAAAATTATGCCTCATTTTATAGGGTGGGGTGCTGTAAATGTTTTAAAGAGGAGCAAATATGGAGAGCTACACTCAGCAGACTGCTTCCCACTTAACAATGATTAATAATCATATAAAAACATTAACACTATAACGTCAAAGAACAATAATAAAATAAGTGAAGAATTCAGAGAATTAAGCCTTTAGAATCACTAAATAACTAGAGTTAAGCTATTCAATTAGAATGATATTCTTGCCTTTGCTATTAGATGAGATGTGATCAAAATATATGGTGAAAGGTAAAATTTTAAAGTTTTACTACAATAAAAGACAAATTGTCTCCCCCAATACTCCTGCTCACTTCAAACACACTTATGCTATTGTTCTTACCGCTCTGCTGGTCATGAGTGTCTTTACAAGATGAAGTCACAATTCAGGCAAATGTCGCTGAGTGCCATCCAACGGAAATGTAGAACGAATGTAAAAGCATTAAGGTGCCTCCTTAACACCTCATGTGGCACCATGGGACTCCTCGCTCTTCTCCAAAGTCAAAATAACCATGAAAGTAAACATTTCTAATCAATTCTGTATATCAAAGTTGCCATGGCAGCAAAACTAAAGACACCCACAAAAGAGGACGTCCTGGACTGCTTCAGAAAGTGGTAAGAACAATGTAATAAGTGTGCTCAAACCAGGGGGAGCATTTTGAGGGGTGTTAATGGCAGTGTGTCTTTTAGTGTAATAATTTTTAATTTAAACATTCACTGTATTTTTTGATTACATCGTCTACAACTTAATGTACAGATTGCTTTTTAGTCATTGGAAAAGAAAGCATAAAGTGCTAAAGATACAGTGAGATTTTTTTTTTCTTATAACTTTTTAAAATCTGGCTTTCCAGACTCAGAAAGTTAAGCAGTGCATGTTTTCTTCTCTATGTGAAAGCTAAAAAATAATTAATAAATTACTGAATAAAATGAAAGACATGCCAGGAAACTAGAAGATGGACTTTGGGAGATGGGGAAGGGGAGGAGAGCAGAAATAAAAAGAGGGTAATGAGATTTAAACTGATCAAGATATATTAAATGCAAGGATCAAATTTTTCAAACCAACCTCACCATTCTCTATTATTAACAAGAACTAATAAAAATAGTTTAAAAAATCTGGCGCTTGCAACTTCTTCACTTCTTCCTTCATTGAGGAAGTAACTACTTCCTAACATCATCTGATGAAAACTGCAGATGCAATGATGTGCTCATAGGAAAGAGGTGGCTTTGGAGGAGCCCCCGAACCTCAAAAAGCACACTGCACACTCATCAAATTTCTGAATTCTTTTTAGATAGTAACTGTTTGCTGTAATTCCATCCCCTAGAAAATGAATCAGAATCAGATATTTAGCATTCAGATGCTTTATCTGGGTCATTTAAACCAGAGGAAAAAGGACATGAGTAGTAGATAAGTAGTGTGGCTCCCCTTGCATGGTTATTGTTGCTAGGGAAACCACTTCCTTCTAATCCTTGTGTTCAGCTTATCCATTCCAGTATATGGCATCAGTGCCTCTTCAAGAGAGCAACATCACAGCATGGCACAAGAACAAGAAACAAAAGGGACAAAAACCAGTACATTATCCTGCTGCACACAATGTTTCTCAGAAAATCTGCATGAAGTGACTTCTCAGAAATGAAAACCAGATCCTATTCCCTAAAAACTACGATATGCGCATGTGCTGAGGCACTGTATTCACACATACAAGTATGCAAAAACAGCAATTTCCAAGTCACATTTATGAATGCAGAGGGAATATAAAGTGTCAGGCCTGGACAGGACAGGGCTTGGCAGATCAGAGTCCCAGGGATGCTGGGTCAGTAATGGAGCCCTGTGATCTTCCAAAAGGTATCATCGCTGGATGCCAGATCAGTGAAGTGATTTTGTAGGAGCAGAGTCTGAGAATCAATATCTGGAGGACTGAGATCCCATAGGACCTGGGCTCAGGCCGAAGTATAAAATAGGCAGCTAGCCCAATAACAGCATTGTGAATGAATAAAAAGAAAGCTGGCATGTGCTGACTAAAGAGCCATAGGCGACAAAGGAAACATCTTGTGGATGTGTACATCTTAGTAATCCACCAAACTCTTTAGACTGGCTGTATGAAATAAACAAACAAAACCTGGGAAGGTGGTAATACACAGCAACTAGTTTGAATGAACGCAAGTGAAAGGGTATTTCTACAATCTGTGCAGAAGACACCAAACGATCTGCTCCTCTACTTTTTTGTTCTACTCTGTGTTTCTAGTATTTATTGAATATGTTTTCTTTAAATGTTTGTTAAATTGAATTGAATATAGAAGACCATATGGCAAAGGCCAAACAATATCTACCGAATTCTGAAGTTAGTTGGTGACATAAAGGAGCTGCAGCTATAGCAGATAATTAACTAACTCAGCTACAGAGCTACAAAAAATAAAATATACTACACTTATCTGAAAGAATCATCCCTTGAAAGATGCTTATTATGAAATAAATGTACTAATGAGGAGAGCTTGGTTAAAGGCCATGTTTAATGACTATATTCAGGGGCAGTTTACTGTTTTTATAAACCATGCCATATAAGCCTTAACAAAGTATAAAGTATATTTGTTTGTATCTTCTTGAATGATCACAGAGGATGATCCCTGAATATTACTACCATATAGAATGCCTACGAATACCTCCTCAGATAACCATATTAATATAAAACTTTTTATTCAGATTCTCAAGGGTGCCATTCTGCGCAACTGCACAGCACAATCACCAGACTGACACCTACAAATGGAAAATGGAAATTTATCTATGGAATATTGGAAAACAGAAACAAGTTATCTCCATTCTGTATCATTGAGATTCAAAATTCACCCAACAGTTTCTTAAATGATTTTATAGAATATGTTACAAAGTAGGACGATGCCTCCAAATTCTCCTCCTGCTAATACCTCCAAATTGCCTTCCAAAGCTTCCTTTTCACATGCTTGTGTCATCACTTTATACACTTTATACTTAAGACCTCTGAGAGAAAAATATTCATTCATTTTAAAGGAGATTATGCAGAAGAAAACAGTAAAATGCTACTGATCACAATAATTTTTAATTCATTTTTCCAAATAACAACCTAAGTGATCCAAGACTACATACAGAATCCCATTTCTGAAAATTTGTGAAATTAGTTGCAAATGAAATTAATATCCAATCTCCTAACTAGCAATATAGAAGCTAGTTATTTATACCAATAAAGAGATAAAAGGTATGAAGTGTTCGAAACTCTCTAACAATGATCCAATGTTACTCTCCAAAATGGAGCCCTGGCACTTCAGTACCAAAAGTGCGGACATGCACAAGACCAGTTCCATTCTTTCAAAGTATCTGTTTTTGTTTTACTTTCCAGTCTGATGCAAGACTACAGACCTTTGGGGGTGCTTTCTCCCTTCTACGCATATTAGTAATATGACTATAACCTTATCATTTCATAATTAGATGTGAGCCACAGATACAATTTAGTAACTCAGTTCCAACAGTCATCATGTAGTACCAACTCTGCCTGACCAAAGAGGGCATTCATGTGTTCCAAATGGTTGAATTAACTTGCACTTTATTTGGTTGATTTAAATGTCAATCACATAAAGTAGTACTATTTGAGGAGACTGCATATATAGGAAAATAATATTACGTTTGTTATGACATTTAAGCTAGGTTGTTAACTTGTCTGGCTTGAGAGTCACCCAGGGGATTAGTAAAGCCCATTTCTGGATGTGTCTAGATGGGTGTGTTATGAAAGCCTGCCCTTGGGTATTATATATGGTCTCTGATTCCTTCCTCTGACACTATTTCCCTGCTCTGATTTCTGACCACCAGGAATTAAGCAGCTCTGCTCCACCATATCCTCCCATGATGTTCCTTCTTCAGAACTAGTGGATCATGGGCCAAATTCTCCAAAACTATGATCTAAGTTAAACCTCTCCTACTTTAAGTTGTGGGTATCAAGTATTTTCTACAAGGAATGGGAAAGCTCACTAATACAGAAATTGTTACCTGAGAAGTGGGCCTTGACCACCTGACCATATGGTTCAGAAGCCTTTGGAACTGCTTTGCAGGAGGAGTTTGGAAATGCAGGCTAGAAAGTCCTAGCATGCTGTAAGCAGAGCCTGATGCATGATTTTTGGAGCTCAGATGATCAAATAATGATAAGAATGTGGACAGTAAAGTTCAGGCTCATCTGGTTTTAGTTAGGAATGAAGATTCTTGAAACTGGATTAGAGACCATGCATGTTACACTGTGGCAAAAAGAAAAAAAAAACTTGTCTACATTTTACCCATGTCCTCAGATTTTATGGGAGACAGAATTTAAAGGTGGTAGAATTGGTCTGGTGAAGGAAATTTCAAGGTAGCCTAACATTCAACCTGTGGCATGGATACTGATGACTGCTTTTAGCCAGATGAATGGCAAGGATAAGGAGCAAACACTAGAGTCAAATTATTTTAAAACTTAAATTTTGACCCAAAAAAGCCATGCTTTGGGGAACAAGTGATATGTTTGCTAGAGATTATCACCATGAAAAAGAAACTGGGTATTTTAAACTGGGATAAGAGCATCTTAGGTATCAGCAAGCCTCTACCTATCATAGGTGCAAGGGTGCAAAACTCTAAACCTTTCATTTGAGAAGAGAGTCCCTGAGTGCCCTGCTCAAGAAGGAATACCTAGGGAATTGGTTCCCTGGAATTCATTTCATCATGCATTCAGACATCCAGGCACTCAGAGGCTGCTGCAAACATTATCTGAAAGTGCCTGGCTATTGCTCATGGTGACAGCAGACTTTGTCATCAGTCATGCTTTACAAGTGTGGAAAATGCAAGAGTTGTAGGCTCATGGAGGTTTCCATCCAAATTTCAAAAGATATCAGGCAAGGAAGCCCCAGAGAAGCCAATATGTGCAGCTATGGGAAAGAAGCCAAAAGGGCAGTGGAGAACCAAGGAAACTGGAGACATCAGAAAAATGAAATGTCTGCAGAAGAAAGCTTCAGACTGTGAACAGAGGTAACCTGAGAGACAGAGGCCCTCTAAACTGCAACCAGTGAGGCCAAAGAGGTGAGGCTACTAAAGCACTTTGGAGCACATCTTACCACCACATATGCTGGATGCTAGACATTATAGGAGTTAATATTGTTCCGCCTGGTTTCAGTCTTTCTTGGTCTTACTCTGTTATAGCCTCCAATTTCTTCCCTTGGAATAGGAATAGTTTCTTTATGTCATTGTGCCTTGGGATTATGTCCCATGATTTTTATTTTTATAGGGTTTCACATCTAAGAGTCTGTCTTGAGTCTCAGAGTAAATTTTGACTTGTACTGTTGAACAATGCTGGAACCACTGAGAATTTGGGGATAGCATTACTATGATTATTGGAGATTAGGTATGCTTAAGGAGATGGGTTTGTGTATAAGGGGTGGAATGTGTGAGTTAAACTGACTTGTCAACTTTAATCAGTTTGAGATGCAGCCCGGGTATTAGTAACTGTCTTAGTTACTTTTCTCATTGCTGAGACAAAATACCAACAACTAAAATTAAAGGAGGAAAGGTTTATTTTGGCTCACAGTTTATAGAGGTTTCAGTCCATAATCATCTGGTTCAAAGGCAGGGTAGGGTAGCAAGACAGAGGGGCATTGCAGAGGAGAAACAGTTCATGGTGGGCAGAAGACAGACAGACTGCTCCAAGCAAGAAAGCTACATGCAGCAAGCAACAAGCAACTCCCTTTCTGTCCGTTATGTTTTTATCCAGGTTACTCACTCTTAGGACAAGTACCAGTCACACCCAGGATGGGGCACCCTTAATCTTACCTAGAACTGTTTAGTAATCACACACTCTAGATCCAGCCACCTCCATTAAAGCCCCACCTATGACTGCAAGAGGCTTTGGGGGGAAATCTAGACACAAGCCATAACAGTAACCCACATGTCTGATTGTGTCCAGGTAGGTCATACAGGTGTGATCTTGGGTGCTATATCTGGTCCCTGGATCCTTCCTCTCTAATGATGTTCACTTGCCCTGCTTCCTGGCTGCCATGGACTAAGCAGCTTTGCTCCACCAAAACAATCTGCAATGATATTCCTGCTTTGAAGCCAGCCCACCATGGATTGAATCCCCTGAAACCATAGCCAAATTAAATCTCTTCTTTAAGTTGCAAATGTTGGATATTTTGTACCAGTAACAGGAAAGCTGGCTAATATAGTTATGAATCTGATAGAAAAAGAATTTATGTGCAGAAATTATACCCTTTCTTTTACTGTCCTCATGTCCCAGCCCTATCTCCCAATTAAAGTGCATTAGGACATGTCCCATATAGCATCTCCTGCTCCCTGGAGAGAGATACAGGGTTGGAGAGAGATACAGAGTTAGAAACAGACACAGAGAGAATCTAAACCCATGCAGGCAAGTCTCGAGGAAGAGAATAAAAGCTTGGATTTTATCCTTATTCACATGAACTCCCATCCAGGAAACCCAATGTGGCGTGGAGGTGATGAAGTAGTCGGGAAACTCTATGTGGGAAAGTACAGCACGGTGAAGAGTGGATTCAAAGAGCATAAGAATCTCGAGAAGAAGATTGAAAAGAAGGAAAAAAACTAGACTTCTATTTGGGGTCTTCTTCAGATACTATACCAATGCAAAGCTACACCCTTTTGGTCTCAGTTTTACAAGGATTGCACATAGTAGTAAATAATCATGATGTTCAGGGCATGAATCTATTTTGGGTAAAATTCCTGAAATTCACTGTTTCCTCTTAAAAACAAAAAAAGCTAAACAAAACAATTTCCTAACTTGGAAGGATTTGACCACGTGGTATTCATGTATGACTAAAAAGTGTAGCTTATTTCCTGGTAGCCTGGGACTTGTTTAGTATATATGAGTTCACTCATGCACACTCAAGCCACAGGTTGAGCAATAGCTAAAGTTAACTAACATAAGAGCTTCCTCCAGCCTCCTCTTACCTTTTATGCCTCTCTCTAAGTTGCCCAAAGCCATATTTTAATAAGTGACCTTCAACAAGCTGAATAATTTCTTCAGTACATGGATACATTCAAAAGCCTTGGAGGATTTAACTGTAATAAGCAGTCCTAGCAAATATGCGATTTTACGAAGCCTTTGAAGTCTCTAAAAACTTCTCTTAAATAGCCTCAATTGAAGGTTTGGGCTAGGTGATTTACTGAGCCCCTTGAAAGGCAAAAAAATCCTATGATTTGGGATCAGCAAAACCAATTGGATATTACACTTTAGTGCTCTCAATATGGCTTTCTCATCTTTAACAATATTTTTAGACACAAAATAGGTTACTTAAATTGTTAAGCTAGTAACAATTAATGTCCAGTCTTCACCAGGTTAGCAACAAAACCAAACAAGGTAGAGATTTTTATTCCCATTCCACAGTTTAAAGAGTAATCTGATAAATTTTCATTAAACGCAATTAGAGATTATTGCACAGTATTGTGAAGCCAATGATATTTTCTTGTGACTTGAGTGTTGCTTACTACACTCTGAGCTTGTATTTTCCTTCAGCAAAGCCCTGTTCTTTACTCACAATTTATACCTTTCATATCTATTTCTTTAACTTTATAAACAAGTTTAAGATAGTATAATCCAATATTCTTTTTTTTTTTTGAGACAGGGTCTTGCTTTGTAGTTCAGGCTGGCTCTGAATTCACAATGTAGCCCAGGCTGGCCTCAAACTCATGGCAATCCTCCTGCCTCAGCCTCCTAATTTCTGGGATTACAGGTGTGTGCCACCATGCTGGTTAACACAATATTCTTTCTTTCTTTCTTTCTTTCTTTCTTTCTTTCTTTCTTTCTTTCTTTCTTTCTTTCTTTCTTTCTTTCTTTCTTTCCTTTTTGGTACCAGGGATCAAACTCAGGACCTTGCACTTGCGAGGCAGACAGCAGCTAACACAATATTCTTAGTGTTATGTTTTCAGTTAGAGATGTAAAATATCACAGAAATTTTCTTGGGTTGGTGAATGAATAGATTTATAATCATGTTTATTCTAAATACCATTTTTTAAAATTTCAAGGTCTTTTTATACTTATTACTACCTTTCAAAATAGCAATTGCATACCAAATCATCTATAGTATCTAGGGCATGATTTTTGGACAAATAAAATTGAAAAGCACAATCACAATTAATAAATACATACAGAATCATCATCAACAAAAAGCATACTATCTTAACAACCAATTCCTAATTATCAAATTTGATGGCTTGATTGACCATACTTATCAAAAATATATTTTGAGAAACACTTAAAAAATATATTTCATGAAAATTAATTGTTTAAGTATATCTACTGAATCTAATCTGGTTTTCTTAATATCTGTAGAGAAGGCATGTCAGGCACTAGTTCATGTGCTTTACATAAATTATTTACTCTTCACAACAATGCTATGAGTTACAGTTTATTATTATCCCCATTTATTAAGAAAGAAACTGAGTCACAGTCATGTTGAGTGAATTTTCTAAGTTTACACAGGGAAAAAGCTGTAGTTTGTCCATACCATACAGACTCACAAAATGATATTCACTGATCATAGTACACTTTAAATATATTTTAATATACTTTAAATATACCTTGAAATATATTCAATATATCAAAATTAAACCATGTTGTAACTTAGCTTTCAAAAGTTTGAATATTTTAAAAATATTTCTGCAAAGGGTAAATTCATTTGACAAGTGGATAAAGTTTAAGGAAATATATTCCTATTTATTAAATATATGTAAGATTAGTTCTTAGAACATACCATCACTTAGATTTTATTAGAAGGGAATCACTAAGTCCACAAAGGAGAATAATTAAGCTCCACCTCTTGAAGGAAGAATTAAAAAATTTGTTAACATCATTTTAAATCACCATAGGATGAAAATTTTAATCAAGAGAAAAGCTTGAATATAGTGAGTTATATGTAGTTGTTTAATACATTAATTATATTACATATAATACATTAATTTGATTTATTCAGTCATGATCCACTGGACACCCTGTGTTTTCCCATTGTGGTGATATTATCTGAGCTACCTATCTGAATATCATCCATCCTTTAATTCTAAACTCAAATATTACCTCCACCAAGAAGGCTTCCATGACTTATCTAAATGAAAGTAATGATGCTTCTTTATATTATGATCTCCTATACTCTTTTTGAATACTGTAATATTTAATTATTTGATTAAATATCTTTAATGTAAATAACATACTCAAACTCTGCATTCCATGAAGTCTATGGTGAGCTTATAGTTTTATGTATTCTGCACACAACCTAATGTACACATATATTTAATTCATTGAATGATCTGACTGACTGCTCATCTGAATGATTTTTTCCTGCCACTAGAGTAATACTGTTATGATATTAGAAAGAGTGGATGAGGCTAATAAAAATGTGATGGCCTAGTAAAAATGTTGCTAAGGCAAAATATCTCTTGAACCTAACTTTAAGTACCAACAATAGTAGACTTATTTGGCCTACAAATTTTTATTGGTTTTCTAACCTCAGATGTCATAAAATCTACTTTGTGGTTACAAAATGTGCAGTAGCTGTGTATTTTAAAGAATCACCTAAGCTTCATATTAGAGAAATTTTCCAAAGAAATAATACATGTGCCATTGGAGACAGAAAAGTTGCTTTTTAGATAGCTGATGGGCTTTGTTTTGAATGTTTTAATGTATATTTTAAAAATAAACTACTATATCAATCCATGATTGCTTTCAATGGTGCTAAAACAAGGATTTCAGTTTTTAAATAAGAATTCTATTTAAAATATTAAAATAATATGTAATATCAGATATGAACCAACCCTAGACTGAAGCTAGGTTAATCCAACTCTTCATGGAAACCTCAGTTCTTACCACTATTAAATCAATAATTGGGTTTGTGAGTGTTAGTTTTCTGTCACTATAAGAAAACACTTAAAATAATGAACTTTTCAGAAGAAAGGGTTTATTTTGTCTCGTGGTTTTAGAGGGTTCAGTCCATGGTCAGTTAGACTCATGACTTTTAGACTTGAGATGAGGCGGCTCATCCTGAGAAGACCACATGGTGGGAGTAAAACTGATCCATTCACAAGCCAGGAAGTAAAAATAGAAAGAGGAAGTGGACAGTGTCCCACAAGCCCCCTTCAAGAATACAGCCACATTAGGCCTCATCTCTTGAAGGTCCCACAACTTCCCAGCAGCACAACCTAGAGACCAGGTATTTAATGCCTGGACTTTTAGTAAATGTTGCAGATCCAGACTAAAGCAGGCAACTCTCATTTGTCAACTTTTTATGGACCACTGACTAAGTGTAAAGCAGTAGAGTCAAAACTACAGAAATAAGATTATCAAGGAAGTTTTTCTTCAAAGAACACACAATGCTAAAAAGGTATGAAAGCCAAAAAATAAAAAACAGGGGAGAGAGACAAAAAAAATTTTCAAAACTCCACCACACACATATTCACCACGGGTAAAGTCAAAAGAGAAATGACAGATTGGGAGAAAATATTTGAAATATTAATATATAAAGAACTATTAATATTCAGGAGGCTAAATCTGGATGATTGCAAGGCTTATGCCAGCCTAGGCAATTTAACAAAATCCTATCTCAAAATAAAATATAAAAAGAGCTGGCAATATAGCTCAGTGGTAGAGAGCACCTGGGTTCAAGCCCTAATACTGAGTGGGGGAGGGAAAAACTATTAAAATAGCAAAATTTAGAAAAACAGGCAAAAGGTATCATCTGGCATCTAAAACAAGGTATAGAAATATCTCTTAAATATATGAAAAGAGCCAAGCATGGTGGTGCATGACAATAGTACAGCTACTCTAGAGGCTGAGGAAGGAGGATCAGAAATTGGAGATCAGTGAGGGCAATTAAGCAAAATAAAACAAAAGAGGAAGAAAAAAGGCCAGGATGTAATTTAGTGATAAAGTCCTGGCCTGGTATGTGCAGGGCCCTGGGTTGAATCCTTAGTGTTGAAAAACAAATGTGAAAAGATGTTCTGTTTCATTCATAAATACAGGAACACAAATTAAAATATATTAGGTTAACATTTCTTACCTCTCCAATTTGCAAAAATTCTAAAGCTTGATATCATTCCCTGTTGCAAAGGCTATGGGGAAAATGTACTTTTACACATTCTCTTGGAAAGGCAAAAAAGCATAACACATAAAGAGAGAAATTTGAGAATATCTAACAGAACTACATATGAACATAACATTTGAAACAGTCCTTCCAAGTCAGGAAATTATGAACAAATATCCATAAAAAGGAAAGTGGAAGATTTCTAGGTACTTATATGTATGGAATGATTCTCAGGTTTATCCAAGACTATTTACAAGGGGAAAAGTAAAGTTAACAAAAACAAAAATTATTCACACATACTACCTTTTGTGTAAGAAAGAATGGAAAATATATTGTACATTATATATTTTTATAGAAAAAACATAAGAAAAATATGCAGAAAATAACAAAATTAATTGCCTACAGAGTGGCAATTATCCCTATATAGTTCCAGTTTTGTTAAATGTTTTGTCTTTCAAAAGATCAACCAACTAGGAAAAAAATTAAACATGAGCAAAGCAAATGAAGCCGTCTGCCTATCCAACTGATGACTATTTTAAAAAGAATTAATTATGAATGCAGCATTCAGGTTATATACACTCAGTGTTATATAATCTAAATACCAAAGAACTACAACGAGATTCTGAACTTTACTGAGTATTGGTGGTGGTGATAGTAGTAGCAAAAGTGTAGACATTCAAAACCTATTTTTACATAGTGTGGGCCTGAGAAATGCATAAATATTTGATGTGTTTAGAAACCAATCTTCTTGCCATGGGCCAATGTAGATTCAGAACTGAGTAAAGAGAAAGGGGAAAAAAACTGTAGTTTAATTGGATTAATAATAGGTGTATTCATATGAACTCTTACATATATATAAAATTCCTATTCCTGTCCACTGAATGACCTTACACACAATAATATCAAGACCAAATGAGCACATAAATCACCCAGATCAAAATGCTATTTCCTTTTAAAGGAATAAATACTTTTAAAACAAATGATTGCAGGTGGGGTAGTAAAAATACTCATGAACATAAAACATCTTGTTTTACCAAAAAGAAAAGAAGTACACCAAAGATTGAATGGGCAAATGTCAAGAGAACAGCACACAGACTTATGAAAGGGCTCCCACAGGTCAAGTTTGGATAATTTTGCCATTAAAATAAATAATAATAGTTGTTAGATATGACACTGAATTTTCAAATCCATATATATATATATATATATATATTTCAAAATTAAAGAAAAATGGAGCAAGAAGAGACCTTTTAAAATTCCTTGGAATGCTAATCTCAACATATATGAGGCATAAGAATATTTAGAATCATTTTACAAACACCATTGTAACAATCAATTCAGGCAAGAGGTAGCAATGCATGCTAAAATGATCAAGTGAAAAGTTGTTAGAAAATAAGAAGCTCACTCAGTCTCATTGTCATTTCATTGGTCACGTTATTAATGGCAAAGTAAAAAGGCTACATTTTTATTGTATAAATCCTAAACCAAGGGATCAGATCTAGTATTAGGAGTAAAGGGGAAGTAGCACTGTGGGCACTGAGATGAATATCTTACAGACATAATCTTCCCACTGAAAATCTTTACCCTAATTTAATCATGAAGAAGCAATCATACAGACTTAAGTTGAAGGACATTTTGTAATACAATTGGCTAAATTTTCATGAAGGTCAACAATCAGCTTGAGAAGTATTCTAGATTAAATAAGCAGAAAAAGGAGATACTGTTTTTTATGAAATCAAAGTTAAATTGTTAACATTTTTTACACTATAGGATGGTTTATGTTAGCCTCACAGTAACCACAAAGCAAAAACTACAACAGATGTACAAACATAAAAATTAGGAAATTCCTGACTTCAAGCCCCATTATTGTCTCACCCAAACATAATCAGTGACATTTCTGTACACTCGCAACAACTATCTTGAAAAGAATTTTAAAATTCAAGGAAACAAACTAGTTCAAGTAGCTGAAAAATAAAACGAAAATATTTAGGAATGAATTTAACCAAAGAGGTAAAAAACTTATACTCTGAAAACTATAAAACATTGATGAAAGAAACTGAAAAACAAATAAGTATATGGAAAGCTATCCCATATTCATGCATCACAAGATTTAATGTTGTTAAAATGCCCATAGTACTGAAAAAATGTATAGATTCAATACATATCCTATCAGAATTCCAATGACATTTTCACAGAAATTGGAAAGCTCTAAAATTCATATGGAACCACAAAATACCCAAGACCCATAAGCAATCTTAAGCAAAAGAAATAAATCTAGAGGTATCACATTACCTGACTTCAAAATATAATGGAGAGTTATAATAGTCATGATGGTATAATTCTGGCATAAACATAGATATAATAACCAATGGAACAAGACAGAGAACATAAGAATATATCCAGCATTTATGATTAATTTTTGACAAAGATGTCAAGAACACACAAAAGATAAAAGACAACCTCTTCGTAAGTGGCATTTGGAAAACTGGATGCCCTTATGTGGAGAATGAAATTAGACCTTCACTTGGCATCATAAACAAAAACTATGCCACACAGATCACAGACTTAAACCTAAGATCTTAAAAGTTAAACTTTTGGAAGAAAACGTTGGTCTGGGCGATTATTTTTACACAGTTCCAAAAATGTAAATGTTATGGTTTAGATATAGAATGCCCCCCCAAAACTCTTATGTACTTAGAGGTAGGGCTTTTGGAAGGTGATTGGACCGTAGAAGTATTATACTCATGGGTGGATTCATCCACTAACAAGCTCAGTAGCTGACTATTCTGTTAGGAGCTGAGTCATTGGTGTGTGACCTACAGTTTAAATCTTTCTCCCTGGCTCCTCCCTTCTCTCTGCTTCCGGACCTCCATGACCTGAACAGCTTTTCCTCTGCCAGACCCTTCCACCATTTTACAACACATACCTGTGAGAGATTTTTTCTACTCCAAAACCACAAAGCATCCCAACACATAAATAAGCCCAGATCATTTAAAATAGATTCTGCCTGAGATATGTAAACAACTAGATCATGGAGTTAATATGTGAGAAACTTACATGGAAAACATGCAAAATTATCTGCAGTCATGATACAGAACTCTGAAGGGCAAGAGTTTTCCATGCAAAAAAATATATTAACATAAGAAAGAAAACTAGAAAATAGCCATACAGTTATCCCAAACACTAAGAGAATGACAGAAATATAAATTTCTAAAATCAATAACAGTAAAAAATTAAACTTTATATCTGATCTTCATCCAGAATAAAAGAGTAAAGATGAAAATCTCAAGTTTAGCTATATTTTATGTTACATTTTTAATTGATTTAATGGATATAATATCAAAGGTATTTGTGTATCTCTGGCCAAGTATAAAATTTAGATTACATTGGCCCTGATTTCAGAAATTTGTGTTACTTGCTATGGGAAAATTAGACATCATCTGAAGTTATAATTACATCTTATTTTTGTCCTGACATTTGTCAGCTAGTCAATGTTCTTGCTCTTTCTATGATTTGCATGTCAAAAATTAAATAAATTAAACAGTAATATTTCTATAAAAAGAAAGTACAAGAAGAATGGAAAATAAGTATTGTACTCTTCAATTTAACAGATTCTCAGACAATCTCTGGGCTTATTAGTACATATGGGCTTGTTTGGTCTCAAACAACATGTGACTTCTTTATTATTATTACTTCAATAATTAAATTTTTCATTAAATAGTTTAATGTTTAATAAAATGCATATAATGTGTCCCCTTTGCTACAGTTGTTTCTAGTGAGTGCTAGTTACATAGCTATAATTTAATATGAAATTTAGTGCTTATCTTATACTGCATTGCACACAGAGGTCTTTATCTTTAATATTCCTAGAAAAGAATTTATTTGGCTAGTATGTCAAATATTATTCCTATATGTATGTTAGGCAAAAGAATAAATTCTACAGCTGTTAATTAAAAACCTGGAGTCCTTCCCCTCACTTCTTGCCTCTTCAACACCATCTGCCTCCAAGAGCAGCAAGCAGAGTCATGCCTTTAGATCAACAACGTCCACGTTTTGGCTTGGTCATATACAGCTGAGGAAGCAGCTATAAACAAAGCCCTGAATTACTTACTGATTTATATCCAGTAGTTTTAGGAAATAAAATTTGGAAATGAAGGGAAAAGTAGACAAAATGAATGTCACTAGGTAACATTTGGATAATGTCAGCCTTGAAAATTATAGGGAATGAAATCAGTTCTCTTCTTCCTCATAAACTAGTCTTTCCTGTCACTGAATATTAATATTTTCATGAGAGAGAGACTTAAGTGGGAAACTTATGAGAGACTTTTGGAAACGAGGATCACCAAGGCCACCCCTTCTCTCCTACGCCAGTCCTTCTCTGTACCACGACATGTGAATGTCGAACCTGTGGGGGAGAGCAGTAGATTCTGGAGTAAGACTAACGCTGAGGACAAGAACAGGTTCCTAACAGTCCACAGAGAGACTGGCAAGGAGGAACTCTTACAAATGCAAGAACAGAATCAGGCTGGAAACCGAACATTTTCCCTATAGGCCGTTCAGCTCAGGAAAGGCAGAATTTCTTGAGTGCTTTCACTGTGGGGAAACCATAGCTAGCAGACTCATTCTTTCTCTCTTCCTCGTCTGTCTTTTAATAAACTCAAATTTAGCTTTATAATTGTTTGTAATGGTTGTGGTGTAGCAGTAAGGAATATGAGCATGCAGACAGATTGGCCTAGCAGCACTCCGACCACACACACCTTCTGCAGCAGCATTTGGGAAGTACCACTTTCCTGGGGGCCATAAAATCCATGAATATGACTTCATAATAATAGTAAGGCCTTGCATCTATATTTTTTTTGTAATGGTTGCCATTGCCTGTCCTATCTCTTCTTTTGTGCTACATTAGATTTGAAAACTATTTTTAAGCTGATCTTTTATCATCAAACAGGGACGGTTAAAAAAAAAAATCCAGCTAGAAAGGAATGTTTGAATATTGAATGTGCAGAATGTTGAATTTTTCTTCCTAGAACTCCCTGAACTTCACTAGTCCTCCGTGGAGGAACATAGGTTATTGTAAAATCATTCTTGGGGTCTAGATTTGTAACTCAGTGGCAGAGCACGCGCCCGGTACTGGGTTCACTCCCCAGTGCCAAATAAATAAGTAATCATTGTTAGCAGCTTTGAAATATTGACGATAAAAGTAGATTGTCATCGGGCCAGGGATTTAGCTCAGTGGTTCTGGCGCCTGCCGCCCAAGCTCAAAGTCCCGAGTTCGATCCCCGGTACCAAAAAAAAGAACAACAGGAAAAAAAAAAAAAAAAAAAGTAGATTGTCAAAGAAACTTAGGTCTCAAGTCGTTTCAAGAAGAATGCGAAAATATTTTCATTTGGGAAATTCTGCTAAAAAGCACGACGTTGGATCTTAAACCGGGGAGGTGACCATGCCACACAATTAGTTAAGTACCAAAGTCAGAGGCTGCTGTGCATGGTCTGACTCCGCACTCACAGCTCCCCGCGGTGCTGCAGCACCTCCTAAACGTTAACATTGGGCTGCGCGCTCTCTAGTGGATCCTAATCAAACTATCAGTTCCCTGGATCCTGCAGGGTGACAGGAAGCAGCGCTGGAGCCCCAGGGCAGGTGGTGACAGCACCGCTTCTATTGAAAATGTGGAACGGAGTTCTGCTCTTCACTTACCAACCGCGGAAGGATACTCTTACTTTTTGCTCTTTTTTCAGGATTAAGAAAGGACACGTGGGCATCAAGTGTGACGTGCGGTGAGAGCTTCCTGCCTACAGCTGAGCCGCTGTGAAATTTAGGTAGTTAAAAGGTAACTGGCAGGAGGATCCATTGTGTGCTCTGCATTGACACATATTTCAGAATGTTGGGTAACAGCACAACTCTGAATGCAGGATATAGGTTTCTTGTCATATATCATGTTTAATAGATGTATTTAATATTCACTATTGAATATTAAAACTATATTCCCTTGAAGCAATAGAGGCGTCAGGAAAGAAAGAAAAATGACATGTTATCTTTTCTGACGTGGTGAATATCAAAAAAGACTCAGAATAAATACTATCTTAATCATGACAGGTGTGCCTGGGGAAAGTACACGGAGTTGCCAAAGGCACGAGAGCGTGCAGTGAGGAGTCCAGTAAGCCTAGCTCTGTTTGTAGCTGTGACACGAAATATATAACCTGGGACAACCTAATGTCACTCATCTTCGTTTCCTTGTCTGTCAAAGGCAGCTATTTATATGGCCTGCATATGCCTACTGGCTTGTAGTGAGGAGTAAATAAAATTGTGGACATACAGCAAGCCAATACCAGAATACAAGTGGATCTAATAATTTAATGGAATAGTAATCAATTATAAGCAGATTCCACTAATTAACCACAAAATTATTTCATGAACTGCAGATTACCTGAGTCATCTATGCAAAACTAAAAAACACAAGTATTAAATTCACATATTTAAACAAGAGTGAGAGGAACATTGAAACACTACCTATTGAGTACTGATTCAATTCTCAATGACATGAAATGTCTTTGTTTTCGTGGATAAATATAATATCAAACTCTTGGGTAAGTACTGACAGTTTAAAAGAAATACATTAAATTATCATTAAACTCTAAGTTGCACAATGTTTTGAAAGAGAAAATGGAGAAAAGAAACAAAATAAACTGATTTTTAAGCCTAAAATGTGAAAAGTTGGAACTGAAACAATAGCATGATGCCGGTAAGATACGCTCCGTGTCTCAGTCTGTTTGGGCAACTAAAACCAAAATACCACCAAGTGAGTGGTTTATAAGCAGTAGAAACATGGTCCTCACGCATCTGGAAGCTGGAGAGTCCGAGGTGAAGCTGGTCTGTTCAGGATCTGGTGAGGACTCACTGCTCATAGATGCCACCTTCTATCTGCATCCTTGCAGCGTGAGAGATGGGGCTGTATCATTTTCACAAGGGCAGAAACCCCGCATGCGGATCTTGAGGTGCTTTCCTGATCTATTTACCTACAATAAGGCCCCACTTCCTTACACGACTGCCTTGGGTGTTAGATGTCAATCTACAAATTCTGCACAGACACAAACATGCAGACTGTAGCATATACATCTGCACAGTTCTCTAGGAATCTCGTACTTTGATGTGTCTCGCTCTGAATTTTTTAAGGCCTCCTCTGATGCCAGTTTGTGGCCATGTCAGCCAAGCAGAATTCTCTAAACTCGGATCATGAACTGTAAGACCCTCATTTCACTTCCATTTCTCCCCTAGGTAAAGTTTCCAACCCTTTTTCCAGGGTGCAATTTCAACCAAATGCCCAAGGATCCCTGGAACTTCTGTTGATGAGAGTGTCCCGAGATTCCACTGGCTGGATCCTGTTCCAAGTCAGCAGAATGAAGAGTAGATATCTCCTAATGGCCAGCATATGATTTCCTTTTGTAGGATCTCACAAGATGGAATTCCCAGAATGGCATCAACAAGCAGCAAATGTTGGTTGAGTCTATTATCAATATAAGGCAAATTTAGAAATCTGGGCTGCAAAGAATCCACTGCTGCACCTGTGGCTTGTGAGTGTCTGCTGCCTGTTCCAACCACAGCATCACCTTTGATCTGCACCAGGGCGTGTGCTTTAACCCACACACCTTTAGCTGCTGACTCTGAGGGCAACCACCTACCCCCTCTTCAGGCTTTATGCTGTGTATCCAGTAGCCGTTGAGGTATGGTCAGACTTACTCTTAAGAGTTTGAGATTGATAGCTACTCTATTATCTGTGCAGTAATGCAGTGTTTTTCTGAGATAGATCTCTTCACATGCATTGGCTCATTTTTTGCTGTTCTCCCACTCCTTTGCTACCTAAACTTGGTACCTGTTCTCTTTCCTGGTGATAGTATGTAGAAAGAAGAGAGAGGGTTTACAGTTGAAGAGAGCACATTCTAGGAATGTAGTGATTATGTCCTTCAAAAGGCATGTTATTCTATGTTCATGCTATAAAATTCCAAGTGGTATATTTAACATCAGTAGAAAATGAATTATTCACATTTTTCTGTACAGCTGAGGTAAAAATTCATCATGAAGGAAGCACAGTGACAGCTTTTAAGAACCTTTGGAAGCCAGCAATCATGGGAGGCATTATGGAGGATGCTAAATCACGCGCAAGTATATAACTAGAATTAAACAAACAGGATCAGGGAACTGCAGAAGCAAGATCTACATTTTCAGTATAGGCAGATTCCAACAAGACATGGTCTTATAAGTAATGACAATGTTAATGCCTTTTTCTTGCAGTGAGAGATAAGACTTAGCTGGTCTTTTAGTCACTTCCTCCTTGCTGAGACACAATACCTGACACCCACACAGTAAGGGTGCAAAGGTTTATTTTTGTGAGTTTTTAGTCCATAGTTGGCCAGCCACAAGGCAGAAAGGCATGGTGGGAAGGCTTGGATGGAGGACAGCTGCTGATTCCATGATGATCCAGAAGCAGAGAGTGAAGGGAGGAACCAGGAAGGAAGATAAACCTGTCCAGGTCACACCTCCAATGACCCAACTCTTCGGACAAGACCCCACCTTCTAAGAGCAAGCCAGCTATATGCCTCCATAATCCAGTCACCTTCCAAGAGCCCTACCCATTAGCACATGAGGCTCTTGAGGGGCATCTAGATATAAACTGTAAGAACCAGGAATTGTGCATTTGTTAATAAAGAATATGAAGAGATCATTCCTGGACTGAGCAGGAGATAAGCCAAGATACTACTGAGAAAGTTTATCCTACCGTGGTGCTGAGTAATCCTGCACATTCTTGCTCATGTACCAGATTACAGGATTTATTCGTCCCCTGATACCAAATAGTTTTGGTAACTGGTCACTGGACCCTGGGCCCTTGGACTCTCCTGCTATATGCAGGGCTTTCCTGACCCACCTCATCAATCTCTGACGAATCAAGCAAATATGCTGATGTTCCTTGCTTCGCCTTGTAAGGAATAAGTAAGTCCTTTGTCTCTAACTGAGGAGTCTCCAGGCTTCTGCTAGAATTAAAGTAATAGAATTCTTTGAGGGAAATAACCTCTTAGATGGAGAGTAGACTCTCAGAAACTTCACAGTCCATGGCAAACTCCTCAAAGAATTTTCAGGGGCACTGATTAGCCAATAAACAAATATACAAAAATCTTGACTCATTATTCTTAATCTTCATTAATATACCTCACACGGGCCTGTGAATTTCATGACACATTTTAAAGTCAAATTAACCACATAGATAGTGATCTGACCAAAACCATTTCCCCCCAGGATTCTACACTCTCTAGGGATGGGCCAGGGAGGGTTCCCCTCAATTGAATGGCTACTTAGGCTGTTTTCAGAAAATGTACCCAAATTGGCTTTCTGTATTGTGAAACTAAGAATCCTAAATAGTCTAATCATATATACTCATTAGGATAATTTTCAAAGTATATGTTATACATGTAATCAAGAAAGAAAATAATTAACAATGATAACTTTGTACTTAATGTATGTCAGGCATTGGCCAAATGTTTGATGTATCTTCTCATCTTATTCTAAAATCCTATTGTCATCAGTATGTTTCAGCTAATTAACAACATGTCTAATACTTCATCCTTACTTAATATTTTAAACATTCTACTTAAAGGTATGGATGGAGTTAAGCTTAGAATAAGGAAGGTGCTATTGGAGAAGGGAGTGTATTTGTAGATATTCCCAAAGAGCAGTGAATTAGCTCATAGATCAGAGAAGAAGGCCAAGAATGGCAAAAAACGAGGTTCTCAAAGACCTCAGGAAATGAAACTAGAGACGGGAACACCCTTCTCGGGACTGCATTTCTTGTCTTTCCTTTAGTTTCTGTTTGTCTTTTATTCCTCTATCTGCATAGACATCTCAGTCCGAGGCTCAACACTGCATTTGCAAATCCTGGATTAACATTCCCATATCTCCCCACTGGAGAGAAAAGGGCTAACATTTCTAGTTTAAGTTTAAATCCTTAGGAGGAGTCTGATTGGCAAGACATGTCAAGTGCCCACTTCTTGGGCTAATCACTGTGCCACAGTGTACTATGATTAGTAACCGCTATTAAATGCAAGGCATTCATCCCAGAAGAAGGGAAAGATACCAGGTGAACCAAGCAGTGAACTTTCACTACAGTAGGTTAAACAATTGTGAGTCCATCTTTAAAACTATGAAATACCCCTATCAGTATCACTGCTTTAGTTTTTGCAAAGACAGAAGGGAACTGTTATCCAAGTATGCAATTTGAATGCCATCCAGAAAGACAGAACCCACATAGCTAAGAGCCTCCTACTCTTTATGAGCCTGGCACCGAGGATTTTAAAAAATGCTTTGTATCACCAAGAAACATATTCTAAACACATTGCAGTTATCAAGGATCATCAACCCTAAGATATTCCGCTTGCCAAGAAGGGATTCCACAGTACAGCCAATAAAAGCAGCAGAGTTGGTTATTTATCTTTAATAAAGAATTACATTAAGCCTATTCAGTGTCACAGAAACACTCATTAATTGATTCAGCAGCATGTCTGAATTTACATTAAAAAAGCAAAATCACTTGTTTAGTATTGCACATAAATATCATCCATATTCTAATCATGAATTTTATTGTAAAAAGTGTTCATCTAAATGTGAGCTCTTTACAATGATTAACACTTTCGAAAACATGTATTTTCATGAACTTGAAAACCCTGCCAAACTCTCTCACCAAAGGGCATTTTAGACGACCACTTTTGAATATTATCGTGTATACATGACAGAACAGTATTGTCTTTAGGACATTGCTAATACTGGCATCTGTTTATCAGAGCAACATCAAGATGTGTTTGTTGAAAAAAAAGTTTTACATGCCAAATGACTTACTTCAATTTAAGAAAGTTATGTGCTACTGTGAAGAATCAACTTGGAGGGAAGATTAGAGGTACATTTTACAGTGTTTGACATATGCCCACACTCAACTAACTCCACTTCTCTTGGGAATTAAAAATAAAAAAATAATCTACTGGGAGCTGGGCACAGTGTCACATTCCTGTGAATTCCAGCACGCTGGGAGCTGAGGTGGGAGGATCACACATTTAAGCCAAGCCTGGGTAACTCAGCAACTTAGGGAGACCCTGTTTTAAAACAAAATACAACTCTGGGGTTGTAGTTCAGTGTGAAAGCCCTAGGTTCAATCCCCAGTACTGAAAAACCAAAAGAAAAGAAAAAGAAAAACACTACTGAAATAGATATTGATGGTCTGAGAATATAGACCAAGACATTTAGTAGCTGCTAACAGTATCACATCATCTGTAAGACATAAAAAAGGAGCTATTCTAAAGCTGGAAGCATCCTGCCTAGTTTGCCTGAAATGAGGGCCACAGGACTTTCTTGGCCTCTTATTCCATAGAAGTAACTACTACTATTTTACCACTACATTGGCATAAAGATGAATGGAGCCATTTTTTGTATTAGATACAGTTTCTTTCACCCGAATATTTGTGTCTTCTGATTTCTAAGCCACCAAATAGGTCCATGGACCCCTGCAAGCATTGTAATCCTTTAGGCATTGTGCCTTTTGCCTAAAGGAGGAGGACCCAACTAAAATCACACCACTAACTCCTCAAAAATATCCCGCTTTTAAAATCTAGTTCAGTTAAGTCAGGGCATTTCTAGAATGAGAACCATTATAAGGGCAATGATTGTGAAAGAGTACACAGGGAGTACAAGGGCCCCCCCAATTTGAACAATATCTGTACCGTCACCCACATGCAAGCAGTCCGTTCTCTTGCCTTGAATACAAATGTTAAGAGTTGGGAAATTTAGATTAGAAAGAAATACAATTCAGAAGCAGATGTTCCTAAGGAAGTTTTAAATGTTGCCTTTGAGTTGAATAAGTTGGCAGAACACAGTGGTTTAAAATATACAGAACAGCTTGTTGGTTGATCGGATGCCACATTCTGTACTCTAAGCCACTGAAAGGTAAGCAAAACTTGCAAGCTGCTTGACAGAAATAAACACTGGTGTCCTAAATAAGAGAAAGCCATTTTAAATTATTCATTTAGTCATTCAGTCAATATCAATTAGTGCCTATAAGCCTGGAGGTGAGAAGAAGCCTGGTGGGCTTCGAAGCCTGCAAGCAGTTCTGCAGGTGAATCTCTGCGAGTGCTGAGAGCAGAGCACCCGGGCGATAATTCTGGAAAGGCAGTGGTCAGATGGTGCAGGGCATTGTTTATTATTAAGGAGGGTGATTGTATCCTAAAGTTGAGGAGCCAAGGAACAATTCTACTAGAGGAGCGGTGTGATTAGATTTATAAAGGAAAAGGATATCTGCAGTGTTAGCAGAGAGCGTTGGTTTCCAGTCTTGCTTTCCTGATAGAATCACCTGCGAAGCCTTTGGACATGTCAGTGTCCAGACTCCACCCTGAGAGATTCCTGTATAAGTAGGTTCATGTGGAACACCGGCATAAGGGCTTTTTAAAAATTGCCCTGGGTACAGCAAGGCTTGGAGAATCTCTGTTAGAGAAGGTTGACTGGAGCTAAATTAATGGAACTAGAGAAAACTGCGTGCAGGAACTAAACTAATGGTGCTAGAGAAAACCGCATGGCAGTACAAGAAATTTGGTGGGTTGGATTTATCATGAGTTATTTCAAAATAATGAGTATAAATAAATTGATGTCTCCAGGAACCATCCACATGGCTCCCCCATGTGGATAAACTGTGCTGTACCAAGAGGCTGACTGCTCTTTCTTTCAAATCCTGATGGCTTTAATATGAAGATACTAGTAGAAATAAATAAATAATCCAAAAGTAATGTGTTGATTAGAAAAATAATGTGCCAATACTCGGAAATACTTAAGAGTCAAATACTTTCTTAAAATCCAATATAGTGCTTTACATGTAAATTTTCTGTACAATTTTTTCTTGGATACAACATTTATGAAAAAGGTATTTATTGGCATTTATCAGGTCCAAAATGTATCAAATAGTAAAATGGTCACCTAAAATTTTGGGTAGAGATATTGTATAGTTTTGCTCTAAGGGCTTTTGAAATGTTAAATACTTACAACTGCTTTTTATATCTATTTATAGAATTCGTTAAAAGTAGTCTCCAAATCATACTACCCTTATTCTTGGGATATACTGAAATAATTCAGGTTGAGATTTATATTGAATAGAAGGAGGGGAAAATAAATTGACTATTTTTTATGACTGTAGAAGTTTCTCATCTTATTTAACTACTCACACAATTCTCTTTAAAAGCTGAAATGTATGATTCTTAATGGCAAAATAAAACACTCTCATAGTCTGTAAACTTTCATACATGATTGGCTATTGCAATTTATCAATATCTCTTCAAGCAAATTCTGAAAATGAGACTATTAAACTAGGAAATGAACATTGCATTTCTAATTCTCCAGCCTTCAGATAATTTGCACAGTAAGCAGTTTTTCAGTTCATAATTAAGGTGTACTTTATGTCTCAAAAATGAATCAAGTTTAAATCTCAGTCCCATAGTCTAATTTGATACAGGAATCCAAAGACTTTGAGTTTACTTCAACACTGTTTTTGTTCAAGAAGAAACATAATCCTTACCATTGAGATGTATTAAAACTATTGAGGAGAAAAATAATAAATTAGTTCTAAAAATATGTCACTGGATAAGAATACTATGTCACTTACTGTGGTGGTGGTGTCCTATTGATAAAAAGTGTCTTTTCTAGATGTGGGACAGTAATTAGCTTAATGAATATTTGAATAATATTTTCTATATGTAAGGTATTATATAAGTATAGTAGATATCTAAAAAGAGTATTCCTGCTTGGAAGGAGTTAAAATCTTTAGGAAGTGTTAAGATTGTAACATACTTTTTCAAAATATCAGAGAAGGGCTGGATAAAGCATTTGGTTAGCAAATGAGAGGCCTTTGAGTTTCATCCTCAGTGTGTACATGCACATGCACACACACACGCACATGCACAACAATATCGAATAGACAGATGAGTAACACAAGGAAGAGTTCACAGTAAACTGAAGCACTTGGAGAGTGTGGAAGTAATCGACACTTGAAACAAGGAACCTAGATGATCTGTGTGCATATTAAAACTGGGAAAGCAGTGTCTTATGACAATGGTGAGCAAAGCATTTCCTACGAGATGTCAGTTAGTACAGATGTTAGGTTTGCAGGCCACGTGGCCCATCTCAACTCCTGAGCTCTGACTTCTGTTGTTTTTACCATGAGTTCTGTAGTTGAGATCAGACAAGGGGGAGTGGCTGCGTTCCCCTGGAATGACCAGTTTCTGTGAGGCTTCACTCCCTGCGCCCACTTGACCAGGTGAGGTGCTCTGATCCTTTGTTCCGGGTGTGTCTGTACAGGTGTTTCTGGAGGAGATTAACTGGGAACCAGCGGGCTGAGGGAAGAAGGTAGCTCCCTCTGATACAAAGTGGGCCACAGGCAAGCTATTGAAGGACAAAACAGAAAAATAAGAAAAGCCAGGTAAGGGAGAGTCCATTCTCCGTCTGTGACTGTATCTCTCGCCTTTACCCACTCTGGAACTTGCACCCTTGGCTCTCCTCGTTCTCAGGCCCTCAGAGTACTGGAAATACATCCCCATTCTCCTGGACTCCAGCACGCAGAAAATAGTTCAGATTGTGGTGTTTCTCAAGCCTCAGTAATTGTGAGCCGATTCCTTATAATAAATATGTGTGTAAGGGTGCTGATAGTCCAGGACACAAACCCACTATAAAGAGACAGAAATATCTGCATTGGATACTTCTGGCCAACAACTTTTGAGAAGCAAGGGGCTGAGTGGTTCTGGATATGATACTGTTGAACTTCCTTGGGATATCTAGCCAGTCTAATAGGGTTGGCTGGAACAAAAGTAAGAAAGAAAAGGATGGGTTTAGAGATTTAATTTCTCAACTCGGCTGCTACAGAAATGATCCGATGATTTCCCTGTATGCCCTGACATACTCTGGTCTCCTTTAGCTTCAAGGCTGAGATGGTTAAAAATCAAATGCAGCATCTCATCCTGTGACTGACTGAATCGCATTTCAAGTTGAACTCCCAGCCTCCCATGATACAGATTGTTAAGGTGAGGGCACTGTCTGGGAAAGAATGAGATCCTATATGCTGGGGATGTGTGGAAGATCTGGATGAAGCTGAGAACACTGGGTCCCTAAATTCTGATGAGTCTTTGCCAGTGGATAGGGCTTACCTATCTCCAATGAAAACAGAACAGCCCTCACCTGTGTGGCACCAACCTCTCCACTCCAGATTGAGAAGATTAAACCTTGAGGGCCTGAAAGTCTGTAATGCCTTCCCTTGTAACAACTGCTTTGCAAAACAATGCTGATTCTTTTTCAAGACTCACCGCCTTCCTCTTGGCTTGTAGGCCTAAAGGTGAAATACAAATTGTGACCCATATAAGCTATTCTATACTTCAGAAGGGCTACTTGGGTTTTCTAATTTACACAGGCAGAGGTCTATGTGTTGGAATGGAAACTGAAAATGTGGGCCAATGGTAGAAGGAATTTAAAATTGGATCAGGCAAAATTTCTTGATGTGGACTCACAAAGCAGAAGTTTTGTGCTTAGCGTTACAGCTCAGAAAGATAGAAAGAGCTCTAACAGTTTGGTTGGTTTCCTGAACATGTTCCAAAAGAGAGCTCACAGTAAGGGAACTGGAAGTGCTGGACTTGCCTTAATTTCATTACGGAAAAAGGATTCAAAGGCTCAAGGAGATTGAAATGTTATGGTGGAGATTTGTCATTTAAGACCTACTCACCCACAATGGACGAGTCCAGAGGGATAGCTTTCAGCAATACTGAGAGAAATAAATTTGGGAGGGAATCCTAGTATCCTTGGAGAACTTTGTGACGGCTCCTCTCTGTAAGCTAGGAACTTGGAGGCTCTTACTCTAGATATGGATTTACCTTCTACGCATGAAGTATTTTGGCCAAAGCAATGACTCATGAACTCACAGAATGCCATGTCCAATGGTGCCTTATTCCACACAGGATTACTTCTGATCAAGGAACTCGTGTCACAATAACAGGAGTATGGTAATGGCTTCCATACTTGTGCGATGTATAGGTCCATATTCCCCAGTATCCCAAAGCAGCCGGTTGGATAGAATAGTGAAATGTGATGACAAGGACTCAGTTATAGCATGAGCTGGGTATCGGTACCTTTGCAAGGCTAGGGCAAAGTTCTTCAGAAAGTTGCACAGGCTCCATATTGACATCTAATACATGGATCTGTTTCTTCTATAGCAAAGATTCATAGATCTGGGAATTGAAGGGTGAAAATTGGAATGGCATCATGCACTATTACAAAATCTGCGCCTCCTGTTCCATGACTTTATGTTCTATTAGCCCAGAGGTCTTGGTTCCCAAGAGAGGAATATTGCTGTTAGGATACACAGCATTGATTCCTTTAAACTAGTAGTTAGGCCCACTGCTGCACTACTTTGGACTCCTCAGATGTCTGAATCAACAGACAATGAAAGGAGTTATAATACTGTATCAGGTAAAGTATGCCAGGAGAGCAGATTTAATATAAAATACACACACACACACACACACACACACACACGCACGCACGATTATATAAAGGATTTACTAAGCAGGCTTACAATGGCTGCCTGCGGAATCAAGGGTAGAAGAATGCAAAATGACCATCTATGTGGTAGAGAGCTGGAGGATCTAGTCAGAGGCCAAAGACCTGGAGCTCACTGCAGAGTCTGGAGCAAGTCCATGTTGGACAGCTGGAGGGTCTGTGTGAAAAGGCTGAAGAGTCTGCGCTGGAACCCTGAAGGAACTGCAGATGAATATCCAAAAGCAATGGCAAAGGCTGAGGCTCCTTCAAAGAAGCAAAGGGAAGACTCCCTCCTTCAATCTGCTTTTTGTTCCATCTAAGCTACAAGCCTATTGGTTGGTGCCACTCATGGGTGGGCCTTCCCTCCTCGGTTTGTGGCCTACATGTCAATCATCCATAGACATACCCAAAACTCTGCTCCACTAATCCACCATGCATTTCTTAATCCATTCCAGTTGACATATCATGATTAACTATCACCAATGCTAACTCAGGAGATCATGACTAACAGTGGGAAATTGGGCTGTTACTCCATAGCAGAGGTAAGAAAGAGTATGTTTGGAGTGCTGGAGAGTCTTTAAGGTATCTTGTCATACTATATGCCCAGTAATTAAAGTCAATGGAAATTTACTACAATCCAGCGTAGGTAGAACTACTGTGTTGTTCACCCTTCTATTGTTGGGACAAAACACCTCACATACACAATTTAAAGGAAAACTGTGTATTTTTGCTAGTGGTTTCTGCAGTTTCGCACCATGGACAACAGGCTCCAATGTAGAAACATCAAAACAGAAGGGTGTGGCAGAAGAAAACTACTTCCCCTGTACCAGGGCAGCAAGGAAGCAGAAAACAGGAAGAGCCAAAGAGGAAGGAGTCAGGAGCTGGAAATAGTCCCCAAGTTCATGCCCCAAGACCTACTCAAACATGTCAAGAGGTGTGCTTTACTAATCTCCCTTGTGTCTGTCAAGCCAGTAACACTGACAGGTTTAACTATCATACATCTACCTATCATCAACTTGACACACAACATCTCCTTAAAACAAACTTCATTTCCAAATAAAGACAATTGCGTTTCAGGGTTCCTGACTGGGACTGACACTCTGTCAGGTATTTCCTGGACTCCAAGGTCTTCCTCTGAAGTCTGGGTGGAAGCCTCTTGTTTCTGCATGCCTGCAAAACCACCATCACAGGGTCAATTCCAGGCTCTGTCACCAGCTTGAGCAATAGCTAGATCCTCTATACCACAGCTGCAGTGGCCACTGAGTGGCTAGATGGCTGAACTCAGGGACTCTCTTGCCTAGGAACTTCTGAGTGAACAGGGCCCTCTGTGTTCTTCTTTTGAAACAAAGTCTTTCAAAGCCTTTTAAACCTGTGTATACACTTGAGCCTGCAATAGGACAGGTCTGGCCAATTTCTGATATGCATCTTCAAGGCATTTTACTTCGTGTCCCAGTGCAAAGTATTTGGCTTCTTTTTAATATAGCTAATGTCCTCGGTAACCACACTTTCTTTGGCCTGAACTTTATACGTGCTTCTTTTCTTGCCTTAACTTTATATGTGCTTCTTTTCTTGCCTAAGTATTTCAGCTCTGCTTTTTGTTCCTTGTTATCATTGTAGATCTGGCTAAAAGCAGCCACCAGCACCCATGCCATAGCTTGAATGTTGCATGGCTTTGAAATTTCCTCTACCAGATTAATTAGCCCGCCACCCTTGAATTCAGCTTCATATGAAGTCTTAGGACATGGAAAAATACGTAGACAAGTTCTTTGCCAGAATGTTACAAAAATGGCCTCCAGTCCAGTTTCTAATAGAGTCCTTATTCCCATGTGAAAGCTCATGAGCATAGTCTCATTGTCCATATTCCTATTAGCATTCTGCTCTTCTGAACTCATGTCAGAATCACCCATCAGGCTCTGCTTACAGTGTCCTAGGCTTTCTCTAGCTGGTCTCTCCCAACTTCCCAAACTCCTTCTCCAAATCAGGAGGCCTCTGAAACACATGGTCAGGTATAATCACAGCAATGACCCTACTCATGGTGCCACTTTTCTGTATTTTTAACTTTTCATTGTTGGGACAAAATACTTCAAATATCCACTTTAAAGGAGAAATGGTTGATTTTGGTTTATGGTTTCAGAAGTTTCAGTCCATGGTCAACTGGCTCCAAGGCAGAAACATCATGGTGGAAGAGCATGATGGAAGAAAGCTGCTCACTTCACGGCAGTGAGGAAGGAGAGAGCAGAGAGGATCCAGAGAGAAAGGGACTAGGGACCAGATATGGTCCCTAAGGCTGTGTCCTAATGACCCACCCAGACATGCCCAGAAGTGTGCTTTATTAATCTACTAAGTCTCTCCAGCTAATCAAATTGATAATCAAGATTAACCATCATAACTACTAATGCCCCAGACCCATCTAGAATGAAAATTTGGGTAATTCCACCAGAGTAATAGCTGGCTGAGGTGCTTGCTAAAGCACCTCATGGATCATGGAAGAAGTTAGCTATAAATTTCAGGTGCTACCAAGTGACCAGTTACAGAAATGAAGTTTTTGGGACATTTCAAATCCAAACTATAAGACCATGGAATTTGAGAGAAATGTTAAGAATCCATATTGTTGGGACTTCATTTCAGATCTATAGAACTGGAACCTCTGATTTTTGTTAACAAATGCGATGGGTTTGCCTCTTGATTAATGTGAAGCCAATGAGCACAACAGTGAGATAAAAGAGTGAAAAAAGGTTTATTACTTTCAGCAAGTGAGGAATATACTAGAGATAATTCTCAAGTCAGTGCCTCCTTAAATGAAGAAAGCAAAGGGATTTTCTTGGGGACACATATACGTATTCATACAGGAAAGACATATCATTACACACAGAAGTGGGCACATACCTGAGAATGCTCAGTCCAAGGCCATACACTACATATTCAAAAGAATGTTAATGGGAATACTTTGGGGCAGAGAACTTAGTATTTAAATGAGCAAAGTGCACTTCAGTCATCTTAAAAGAGCAAGTCAGAGTGACTCAGATTTTGGCTGGTTCATGGTAGGCTAATCTGGAAGGGTTTAGCTGAAACAAAAAACACTTTTGAAGGAGAATGAACAGTTATTTTAAGGGGCAGAACCCTCTCCCCCAGGCGATTGGACCTCAGCTAACCACTGGCGTCTTAGCAAGCTGGATGACTGTCGCACTGCATTGATTTCACATTTGAAAGTCATGATTTTAGAGTTGCTGTTCCTCTTTCATTCTACCACCCCTCCCAATCAATAGGACTTTGCCAATTCCTACATATTTCACAGTTTTAAAAACTTCCAAACCTAATCTTAATTATTAGCAAAATCTAAATGTTTTGTAATCAATGATTCCTAGCCCCAGTTTCAGAATTTACACACAAAGACTTCAAGTATATATATTCTATCTCATGCAGCTTATGTTATATTTCATATATGTACACCAGCCCTCTCTGTCTTGTGGTATGGTGAGAATTCACTTGATAAACCTGAATCTGATGTCTTCTGCCAAAGCACAGGTATTTGGGTATCCCAATAGAACTGGTCTGCTCACTCTATTTTATGTCAGTGAGGGCTTTATAAAGTCTTTTTTCTCAAAACAACCACAAATAATTTCCAGATTTAAAAAGTAACGCTATTTGGAGCATTTTATTTTCTCAAAAATTTAGTCATCTAAACAACTTACTCAACTTGACATTTAAAGCTCTCTGCTAATCTTTCCTACTAATTCATATTGTAGATAATTCACATTATTCTTCAACCAAACTATGCTACTTCCTGGCCACTAGACAGAGCTTGTATTTTGTAACCCTTTGTCACTCTCCTAGCAGAACCTATCCACCTGGCATGCCCCTCCCTCAATATCAATACAAATTTACAGAAGTGTTTTATTCTCTTAATGAGGCAGGAGATTAGGACTGGCAAACCGGCCAGGCAAGTGGGCATGGCCTGTCATCACAGAGGTCCAGGACATGCGCAGAGCAGTTCCCAAGGCCCAGGGAACAGGCCTGGACAAGAGAGAGGTTAGAGATTCTCTGTAAGCCCTGTCCAAGATGATGGGCACTGAGAAGAGCCTGTATTTGTACACATCAGACACTGTGAAATGGTCACTTTTGTGTGTCTACCACTGTCCTCACTACCTCTTACCAAGCAGTTCCTGGCTTTGATTGTAGTGGTGATTTTTTAGTATTTTTTCCCACATTAGATTTAAAGGAAATAAAGCTTTTGTAAATAGGGAGGGGTGAAAAGGAAGGAAGGGGAATAGGAAAAAACAAGAACCAAGATATAGCATGTACAAGTACAAATTCTCAATGATGGATGCGATTGTAATATATACCTAAAATGTACCGATAAACGTAATGAATAAAAAAAATTAATTTTTTAATTTCAATGTTTAGGATGCATAATAAATCCATTAAGCATGAAGACTTGGCACATATCACACCTCGATCCTTTTTACTTCCTCTTCCCCTTCCCTCCCTTTCTCCACGACCCCAGAGCCCAATCCTAGTAAGTATATACTGAATCAAACATAGATTTAGACAATTTGCTCTTTAGTATGCTGTTAAGCCTTTACACCTTCATTTTAAATATTCCTAAAAAACAAAAGAAAATGCACTTAAATTTTAGATCAATAGATCAAAGCTATTTCTAAAATGTTATTTCTCCTCTTTATTCCTTTTCCTTTAGCAGTATTTTGCTTTGGAAAAACCAGAAATTTGCTGCAGGATACTCTTTGCTCCCTCTTCATTTTAACTTGACAACTGGAAAGAAAACTGAGGAAAGGATTTTGAGCCAATGCAATTGTGTGTTAGCCAAATAGAATTGTAAAGAGTTTCGTGGGTCTTGCATCCTCATTGTGAAGCTATATTTAAAATGTCAGAAACTCAAGTCAGTAGCTGAAGGGATACAGTTTCATGTCATATTTAAAAGTAAAAACGATATTGTTTATTTTGGTAGAGAAATGTGGTTTATTCTCCTTTCTGCTACCTTTTTTTTTTCTTTGTGGCCCTGAAATCAGAAACCATATGGATATAAGTATGCTAATGTTCTTAGAAAGTATGGACTTAAAAGTAACCAAATCACTGAATAAAATGCTGTATTTGACTGCAAAATTATTCCAAGTTGCATACATATTAATGGTCACTCCTTTACCTTTCTAATTCCTGTTTTCTTCCTTTTCTCCTAAAATAAGCCAGTCTGAGCTTTTTGCTTTTATTTTTTCCAAAGCATTAAGTTTACTAGGGTAGAGCCTGAAGATGAGGAAAATTATCCTGAAGGAAAAGAGAGAAATTCCTAGTAGGAATTTCCTCTCAAGGGAAGCTCTGGAACAGCAGACAGGTAAGAAGAGAACATTGCTGTGGTAGCCAACAGCTAACGCTTCACATGCAGAGCTTGAACTCTGAGCACAACCTGTGGATTAGGGAGAACGCTTGCAGTCAAAATATTTAGAGTTTGTCTACAAATAATACTGCAGCATGTAGTGTAAGAACTGTGCACCTCACTGAGATTTTGTGACTTTAAAAAGTTAAAATTTTACTTCTGGGTACCATGTAATGGAGTCATATTATCTTTGCTGTCAATGTGAATTTCTCTATTTCCTTTCAAGAGTGATTTGAGTCTGTCCATTTCATTTGAACCGTCTTTATTCAGTATCAGGGAAATGTGGTTTAAAGTAATGGGAGTGGAGTTGAGGGCAGAGGGGAATTGGTCGTGAATTGATAATCATTAAAACATGTGTTCCTCTCTTCTTTGTAAATGAAATTTTCCTTAAAATAAATGAAAACAATAGTAGAGAGTAACACTTGTTACTTTTGATTTGGAATTAAACGTAGATGTAAATAAAGGCTCCATGTTCTGAGTTCCTCCTCTGCCTGCTGCTGTGAAAGTAGCAAAGAAACAAACTGGGGTGAACCAACTGAACAGGAAAATGCCACCCACCCCAAATACCTAATGCAGCACCCTACTTGCTCTCCTTCTCTCTCTGCTTTTTTAAAAAAATTTTAACTAATTTATTTACTTTCAGTTTCTATTTTTCTATTAGTTCGCAGTGGAGAGCGCCTGGCTCTCCCATCCGCCCACGCTGCCCAGGTAGTGGGGCTTGGCCAATGGCTTCTGCTCCTCTCCTGCTCTGGTCGCTTCCTTCCCCACCCCCATTCGTGGACTGGGACCACTCGCACTGGTGTCCTCCCTGGTTACTCAGCACTCTCCTCCTGGGAGTGAGCTGCCTGTCCCTGCTCCTGCCACTTCAGCCACTGCTGCCACCTCTTTGAAGGAGTTGCCCTCAAGTGGCTGGGATTGGGGTGAGAAGGATCTAGGCCCACGATCAACATCCCGCCCTCTCTAAACCCCAGTTTACACTAATGAACACAGCCGCCCTTCATGAAGACTCCCTGGTTTCAGCTATGCCATTTTTCCCCAGAGACATGACAGCTGTCAATCAAATAGCTCTTATCGCTCCACCCCCTCACTGAATCTCCGTCAGGACAGCTGCACTGTCCTAGAAGTCTGGCCCCTGCACACTTAGGCCAATCACAGCCTTCACTTGGGCCAATCAGCAGTCTTGGATTTGAACCAATCACAGGCCAACTCCTGGACCCATCCCAGACCTGCAACTGATATATAAGCAGCACTCCCTGGGCTACTTCTTGGGTTGGTCTAAGAGGGCTCTCTGCAGTGTAAGATTCATCTGTGGTGCAGTACAGGCCCTGCTAAAATAAAGACTGGCTTTGGTGGTCCTGTAAACCACTTGTGATTTATTTCTCAGAGAGTGTGGACTCTGAAGGCCCTGTAAATCTACTCAGCTTATCTTCACTAGTGTGTACAGAGTGGTTGTCTTGAAAGAAAAAGCAATAAACACTAGGGGCAGTTATCCCTGAAGAGATTCAGAGACCAGTGGCCAGGGCCAGCGAAGATCACCAGTAGAGACCACACGGCAGTTTCCCAACAGTGTTTGCCACAAGCTGGCTCCGAGTGACAGTGGCCAGCAATGGCAGAGACCAGTGCTGTCTGGTGACATCCGGGCTGCTAGCAGAGCTGCACCTTGTCAATTCATGATTCCCATCTGAACTGAGCAAAAGAACCCTCGACTGATGGGCAACAGAATCAGTGCACAGTGCACAAGCTTAATGTTAGGGCCTCAGTGACAACTCTGTAGTATAGATGGCTAATATAGATATAGCCCTATTCCTACTACGTGGTGAAGAAGGGGATGGTCAGTGTTAATTTTTTATAGACTGTTTATTAAAAGTTAGACCAGTTATGTCAGTGGTTTCATATTTGGCGTCCTAAACAATGACATTCAGCAATCTCACTCACACCCCCATGGCAATCACATTCTGCCAACCCCTCCAAATGCCCATTTTTATTTTTCTTTACACAAAGCTAAGAAGTTGTTAAATAACTTTCATAAAAACAAAAAAGAGAACCGCACAATACACATAAATGTCATGGCCCTAAGATTTTATACACAGTCATTTATCTAACATTTTCATAGAAAACAAAATTAAGTCATCCTCCTTTTACCTGTGTAGGTTTAAAAGATCTAAATTCTCTAGGTCTTATTATCTTTATCTTATTTGTTTCTGTTCACACTTAGAATAGATAAGCATTTAGAACATTTTCAGATAATCTTGCTCTACAGAAAGGCTTCTTTCTAAATGGCTGCATGATACAGGCATGAACATCAAAACCACTAACAATTTTTGGAATCGATGTAATTCTTTAAAATCTCAAATGCAATTTTGAAAGTGCTAATAATAAAAATATAAAAGTAAGGCTCTTAAGCATCATGGAAAGTTTATTGCGAGATTCTCAACAAGCAACCAAGGGAGATTGGAGCCTCAAGAAAACCCACCAAAGGGTTTGGGGATTTAGCTCAGTGATCCCGGCGCCTACCTCAATGCAATGTCCCAAGTTCGATCCCCGGTACCAAAAAAACAAAACAAAACAAACAAACAAACAAAAAAAACCCATTGAATACCACACGTTGGCTCTGGAATGGGAATGAGAGAGGCCTGGCCAGTTATCAACAGAGAGGTAAAGGAAAAAATCACAGGCAAAGGTCACATTAGTGTAAAACTACCAATGTACACCCACTGCTTTACTTTCCAACCATCTATCCCCCAGATTTTCATGAGTGCTCCAAGAACTCTTCCTTGGCCTCCAAAGTGTTATTTATGTATTTATTTTGCAGTACTGGGGACTGAATGTGTGGAGTGCCAAGCTACGTCCCTTTCAAAATTTTTATTTGTTTGGTTTTGTTTTTGAGACAGGGCCTTGCTAAACTGGCCAGGCTGGCCTGGAATTTGAGATCTTCCTGTCTCAGCCACCAGTGGACCTGGGTATACAGGTAACACAACCTTGTGGGGCTCCACACTCTTCTTCAAAAGAGCCAGGAATGCTGCCAAGAAAGTATTTCCTCCGCCCATGACCTCTGTCTACCAATGATTGAGCAGCCTGTTACTCTCAGCTGTTACAAATGTTTGTTCAAATGTCACCTTCTCAGGGAGGCCCTAGTTAAACACTGCCAGTCTTCCACGCCCATTTCCCACTTCTGATAACCTCATGTGATTTTGTCAGCCGACCCCAAACCTCAATTTACCACATCCCCCCACTTTCCCCCCCTGTTTTCGGTGTTGGGTATTGAACCCAAGGCCTTCACCCTGAGCTAGAACCCCAGCCCTTTATTTATTTATTTATTTATTTATTTTTGAGACAAGGTCTGGCTGAATTGAGTAGGCGAGATTCAAACTTGAATCCTCCTGCCTCAGCCTCTCAGAGTGCTGGGATTGCAGGTGTGCACCTCCAGCTACCTCCCACGTACCTTTTGGACAGGACGTCTTCACCTGTCGCTTCTCCTTTAAATCTTGTCTGGAAGGGGCGGGGCCATGTCCCAGGCTCCCACGCCGGCGAGGGCCGGTCTGTAGGCTCCGCCCATCTGCGTAGCCAGCGGCGGGGGCGGAACCCAGGAGGCACACCTCTCCTACCGGGCCCCGGTAACGCCCCTGTGGGCGGACGGACGGACCGGCGTTTGTGGGCGTGACGTCAGTGCGCCGCGCCGGCATTCCGGCGCTCGGGTGGGTCTTCCGCGGGTTGAAGCGCTGGCCGCGGAAGCTTCCCACTGCCGTGCTGCTGGGTTGACTTTTGGTTCGCGTTGAGGCTTTCAGGCTGGTCTCGAATTCCGCTATGTACCACAACAGCAGCCAGAAGCGGCACTGGACTTTCGCCGACGAGGAGCAGCTGGCGCGGCTGCGGGCCGACGCCAATCGCAAATTCAAGTGCAAGGCGGTGGCGAACGGGAAGGTAAGGGCCCAGCCGCCCTGGCCGCGAGCCCCGGAGGCTGGGAGCTCCTCAGTCTCTACGCAGCCTCGCTTGCTTCGGCCTCCTGCGGACGGAGTCCACGGGCTAGCACTGGGCGGCCCTGGGGACACAGGGGCAAAAAAACGCCGTCCCCGCGGTCGTGCGGCAGACAGAATGCCTTTTCGTTGCTCTAAGCTGGGGTCTGGATGTGTCGTTCAGGCTGGCCTTGAACTCTCTGTGTAGCCCAGGCTGGCCTCGAACTGGGGCTGATCCTCCTGCCTCAGCCTCCGAACTGCTGGGATTACGGGCGTGCGCCGCCACGCCGGGCCACAAAGTCTTTCAAAAACGGGGAGGAAGAGACTGTGGGATTCGGAAGTAGCGCAGGGCCGGAGCCATTCACTTGGTCGAGCAGGGATGGCGTGGGGTAGCTTTTGTCAGTAGCTGATCCGGAGAAGAGAAGGAAGGGACCGTGGAGATAGAGCCACAGGTGCAAAGCGGAAACCAGAAGGCGTAGGGCAAGTGCGTGGAGTCATGCGCGCAGTCGATTGCGACTGAAGCTGAACCCGGAGAGCGGCGGATGGGGAGGGCAGGCGAGGAACTGAAAAGCAAAAGCAAGGACAGTAACTGGAATTTACACCGAAACCGTGGGGAACCTTGGAAAGATTGGAAAGGGAAAGTTAACCTCGGCAGATCAGAGTTCTGTAGAGAGCCTCGGGGAAGTGGGGGTGAGTGGAAACGGGAGACCCTTGTTCCCAACCGGTTCCCAACCTGGAGACTGTTTGAACTATTATTGCCCGCTAGCCAAGCCCCTTCTTCCAACAGCTCTCAGCCAGGTTTGATCTTCCCTGCGTGCTCTACCTCCATTTCTTGCGTTTGCTTCATTTAAGCAAGTACGGTACTCAGTGCCTCCAGGCCTAGTGGTGCTGAGCGAATTTACTTTTACGTTGATTTCCTATCACTGAGTTTAGCACCCGGATTAGTTTCCTGGAGCTGCCTTTAAACCACCAAAAAAGGAGCCCCTTAAAAGAATATAAACTCCCTGAGACATCTGCTGTTCTTTACCTCAGATTCTTATAACAGTGATTGAGAAAGGGACATTGAAAGCTTTCTGACCTTTGAAAATGTGTGTTCTATTAAATTAACAAATAATGACATCAACCCTAAGACCATATGCACATTCTGTTTCCATCTTACATCAGGGAAGCAAATGCCCAGGTAACATTCTGAGAAATTGTAAAAGGATGGTAGTTTAACTTACTCAATATTGCCCCAAAGCTGTTTTGTATGACACTTAGCACATCTATAAAGAGAAAACTATGGCTGGGCGTGGTGGCCTACACTTGTAACCCCAGCATTCTGGAGGCTGAGGAAGGAGAATCATTATGATTTCAAGGCCAGCCTGGTCTACATAGCAAGACGCTAGCTATCTCCAAAAAAAAAAAAGGATTAAAGAGAAAATTATTTGTGGTATGTTTTGCTTTGTCGTGGATATAAAATTAGGATAGCGAAGACAATTTTACAATTAGCTCACTGAACTTAGGTCATAATTTTTGTTTTAAAGGTTCTTCCAAACGATCCAGTCTTCCTTGAGCCTCATGAAGAACTGACTCTGTGTAAATACTATGAGAAAAGATTATTGGAATTCTGTTCAGTGTTTAAACCAGCAATGCCACGGTCCGTTGTGGTAAGTTAACAGTAGTGATGATATACAGTGTCGCTTAGCTGGCTTATGGGATCTGACCTCTTGTAAGTTACTAAACTCCCAATCCACTTGTCACAAAATTCACCTAAGTTATATTTGTTTAGTTTTTGTCGTATATTTTTCAAAAAGGCCTTAAATCATGAGTTGTTTGTTATATCTTACAAAGTATTAAAAAATCTCATTCCACAGTCAAAAGAGTTTGGGGGTCTGCTGAACAAGTTATGACCTATGCATTTTATAGAGAAAGAAAAAAGAAGATGATTTTCCCTTCTGATGCTGAACCAGTGAGCAGTAGAATTGGGGCCAGAACATAGAGGAGTGCTTTTTCAGCTCTGTGACCCATAGTACACTCAGTACATGTTTGAAATAATGTATTGGTATTTGTAAGAAGGACCTTTTCAAAGAAACCTTCTCATAAATAAGTTCCTTTTCACAGAATTGAACATGTAACATGTGCGAATAGACCCTGATAACCTATTTTTTTTAACCCTAGGGTACAGCTTGTATGTATTTCAAGCGTTTTTATCTTAATAATTCTGTAATGGAATATCACCCCCGGATAATAATGTGAGTATGTTTGTCTTAATTTATTGTGTTCATTAAAGAAGACCTCTTTACTCTGGATATTTGTGCAGTGTGTTACATATGAAAGAGAATTGACTTCCTAATCAACAGGAAAATTAGACTTGTATTCTTTTCAAACTCAATGGCAGCTTGACGTAGTTCAGCCTAAAATTGGGAAACAACCAAAACAAAGCAAAAAACAGAGGAATGAAGGTATTTTGTGTCAGCCGGGAATTTAGCTCAGTGGTTCTGCCGCCTGCCTCACAAGCGCAAGGTCCTGAGTTTGATCCCTGGTACCAAAAAAAAAAAAAAGAATTAAAAGTATTTTTTATGATGAAATCTGGATGGGAGAGTTAAAAACAGAAGAGTACACGCGCATGTACCGTGTGCCCATGGGAGAAAAGTAGGTCTAGAGAGCACCTGCCTGGGCTTTGAGTCCCGTGTGGTGACGACTTTCCCTGTCCATTCAGTGTGCAGAGCCTGTAGGCTGGGAATCATCTCAGTTGAATTTGTTTCTGCTCACAGCTAAACACTATGCCTATTGAGAAGGACAAAATTAGTATGACACTCATCAGGGAACTTACTGTCAGTCACTGTGGCATACTAGATTGTTCAGCCAGTTTTACGGGGTTTTTTTTGTCTCCTAATAGATAAAGATACGAAGATGAATTAACCTTTTAAAATTTTCTGCAATATGTAGTGTCGTCATTTATGAATATGAGGCAATTTTAAAAAGTACTTGTAGAAATAAAATACACACTTTTCAAGGTATATGATGTCCTTCCACAATTCCTTGTTTTTTCCTCTAGGCTTACTTGTGCATTTCTGGCCTGCAAAGTAGATGAATTCAACGTGTCTAGTCCTCAGTTTGTCGGAAACCTTCGGGAGAGTCCCCTTGGACAGGAGAAGGCCCTGGAACAGATTTTGGAATATGAGCTACTCCTTATACAACAACTTAATTTTCACCTTATTGTCCACAATCCTTACAGACCATTTGAGGGCTTCCTCATTGATATAAAGGTAATAGTGATATGAAGTGAACTACTGGGTGAGTTCTTTGCTATTGTTCTTTAAATGAATCCAAAACTTTGGAACTTATAACCATCCTAAATTGTTACAAACCGGTGCAGCTAGTGAACCTGACTGGCCCTGTAAGGTTATAGTTTTCAAACTTTACTGTGCATCTGAAGCACTGAGAGAGCTTGAACTCAGATTGTTGGGTAGTGAGTTTCTGATGTCATGATCTGCAAATCCTGGCCCAGAGACTATAATAAAGACCATTGTGAGTTTAGAGAATGTTTTTAAGGACTTAGTGTAACTCTCGTAACTCTGACATGTATTATCTTGGATCGGGGGCCTGTTAAAAAGCCAGTACTTCTAAGGCTTTGTGAACACGAGCCATAAATACAAGAATCAAAAGTATAACTAAAGATTTACAAAAAGAATATAAGTTGTCGTATAGCCTGAGTAGTCAAAGAGAATTCAAAGAAAGTGGCTTATTCATTTCAGTTGAGCAGTGCAGTTTGGTGACTTCTATATGCTAAGCAGAGTGCCTGAAGATATAAGCAGAAATGAGACAGGAGCACTTTCAACTTTCATGGACCTTACAGACTAATAGTTCGGGCAGTCATTATGCACTTAATGTGCTAAATGTTACAAAGGAAGAACACAAAATAATTTAGAAAGAGATAGCAGGTTAAACTATCAGACATTTCTGAGAAAAGATCATTTAAAGTAAAATTCGGAGTAAGAATGGAAGGTAAGGAAAGAGGATCCAGAGAGAGACTTTCCTTATAAAAGGCTCAGGTTCGGGGTACGTTAAGAACTAAACAGGACCTAGAGATATAGGAGGAAGAGTGCATCCAAAGATTGCTGCCTGAGTGGAAGGAAGAGACTGACACAATGTCAGAGATTTTATTAGACGGTTATGATTGGGTTTGCAGCTTGAAAAAGTCCTGTTGCCAACCTCCTGTGTCAGTCTGCATCAGATGATTTGTTACGCCCCTGTATATGTCACGAATATTGTGAAAAATGGCTTAGAATGAATGAAGGATTAGCAGCACTATTGGAATAGTCCCAGTGGAAAGACAGTGCTGGGCTTGACTCGGGCAGAGAGAATGCTTCCTGGGCTTTACAAGCTTGATTGCACCTGTAGGGTACAGACAGAGGAGGAATCCTGAATTTCTGGCTTGAGGATACAGGTAGATGATAGAACGCTGACTGATAAAGGGAGTGCTGCTCGAGAGTGATTTATTGATGATGGAAGGGGGGATGGATTTAGTTTGGGACACAGTGAATTAGGATTGTTTGCGAGATATCCAGTAGGTAGTTTACATCTGGAGGTCAGAAGATATGCAAGGCTCGAGGTGTACACTTGAATTAATCATCGCTCAGGAGAGTTGAGAGTGGATTGGCTGAGAACAACTTCTAAAGGGTAAAGGAAAAGTAAAGAAGCTACTAAGAAGTCTGAAGACTGAGGAGAATCCAAAGACAGGATTTGTTAGAGGAGTGAAGTAAAATATTTTTAGGAGATGAGCAGAACTGTCTAGTCCTGCTCAGAGTTCAGGCGAAGAAAAATAGACAAATAATAGTTGCTGGATTGAGTGCCACAAAGGTCATTTGTGATTTTGTTGAAATTAGTCTACCAGATGGCTGCTTGTTGGAAAGTGGATTGAAAGTGAGAAAAGAAGTATTGTCATGAGGTGTGTGATGACTGGATATGTCCTGAGAAACTCGAGGTGATTTCATCTTGTGTGACTGTCACAGAGTATACTTAAACATGATAGGGCCAACTGCACTTATAGGTTCTAGGGTATATGGTGTAGGGTGTGTGTATGTGTGTTACTGTGTTCCTGTGGATCGAACCCAGGGCCTTTTCAGTGAGCTAGATCCTCAGCCCTTTTGTAATTTTCAGGCAAGATTTCTCTTAGCACCATGTTTCCCAGGCTGGCCTCAAACTTGGGATCCTCTCGCCTTGGCCTCCGGAGTGCTGGGATAATAGGTGTGTGGCACCACATCTAGCTCAAATTTAACTTTTAAAAATTCTCTTGTTAAAAATTAGACACAGAATGGGCAAGATCATCAGTTACATTTTCTGTCCACCTCCACATCTTGTCCCACCGTGAGGTCCTCGGGGGCAGTAACACGCATGTGACCGTCATCTCTAACAAAAAGGCCTCTTGAATACCTCCTGAAGGAGCTGCCCCAGGCTCTTTTACCACTGACTTTTTTCTTTATAAGCAGGAATGTACTCTAATGATAAAGTATAATAAAACTAGAAACCACTAGCACAGTTGTATGTTGTCATTGTCAAGTATTTTTCCTGTACATAATTACATGCACTGTTCTTGTATACAAGCTGGTAGTCCATAGGTTTGAGCACCAGCATCACCGGGGGAGTACATGGGCAGTGCTTTGTACTAGGACTTGGCTATGGCTAGAACCTCATTAAATGATAGGAATTTTTCAGCTCCATTGTAATTTTCTGACAATCAGCAAAGACACAGACAGGTGGACAGTGTTTGTCATAGTGAAAAAGAGGAGAACAGATTTTCCTTGAAAATCTCATCTTTGCTAGGCAGCGTTAAGAAACAGACTGAGGTCAGTGAATAGGAATTGATAATAATGTTACCGAATCTCTGGAAGTACTCAGAAATCATTGGTACCATTGCAAAGTAGAAGGTGGGCTGGACTCGGATACTGTTGGACTTTAGCCAGATGTGTTGGCAGTCCGTGGGAGCAGATGGTGAATTCAGGAGGGAAATGAGGCCGGAGGGCCCTGGTGCGAGGCAGCGCTTCGGGCCACGTGACCAAAGGCTCCGAGGGTGGAGAGCAGCTGTGAGCACCCGAGCAGATGGACCGAGCAAGGGCGGGCAGTCCGACAAAGGGACCGGGTTTGTCATGGCAAAGGTCAGGCATCTTGGGATAGTGCCAAGCCTGAGTGTGACTACATAGTTGACTGAGGTGTTTGTTCTAAGCGTAGACAAGATTTTTTAAAAGACCTGAAAAATTGTCAGGAAATAGATGATCTTCCATAGTCTTGGGCATGTTTTGAAAATTCAGTTATTTGGGGAAGTCTGGTAGGTTCAAAGTTTGTTTCCGTTTACTTCTTCCCTAAAGTAAACGTTAGAATGAATTTCGTATCAAAATGGGGGGTGCCATGGTCCCTAAAAGTCGCCTTCATTCTGAACCATCTGGGTTGCCAGGGAGGTCTTTCTGGGAGGATTTCTTTGGTCTCCTTCAGATCCAGGGGAGTCTTCAGAGCCTCCCTGCCTGACTTCTCAGGCGGAAAAGACAAAGAGAAGGGTTAACATTCATTTCAAATACTGTCAGGTACTGCTGTGCTGGGAACTGCAGATGTCAGCTTAAAGCGTATGTTTTTTACTGTTCAAAAAAGCATATTTTTTTTGTGTTCAAAAAATTTTGAAAGCTGCTGAATTAAAGAGTAATTAACATCAGAGAAGACAAGATTAAAGAATCAGAATTCAGTGATGGTAATTTTGCTGCATTCTAATTGTACATACAAAACAATCTTTCACTAAGAAGATTACAAGGTATGTTTTGTTGGGTATAGGAAAGGAATTAGTTTTATAAAGCATTCTGTATTAAGCACTTTCTGGGTAATATAAATACTTTTGAACTGTTACTATTCCACTAAACTCTCAGAGATGGTAACATCTGGTAACTTTTTTTCTAGACCCGCTATCCCATGCTGGAGAATCCAGAGATTTTGAGGAAAACAGCAGATGACTTTCTTAATAGAATTGCGTTGACGGATGCTTATCTTTTATATACACCTTCCCAAATTGCCCTGACTGCCATTTTATTTAGCGCCTCCAGGGCTGGAATTACTATGGAAAGGTATTAATTTGTATTTCACCTTAGTTCAGATTCAGTCACTCACTTTATTTCTTAATGGAGTCTGAGTTTTTAAGTAAGGTTCGTTTGTGAATATAATCCTATACATATCCCTTGTGGCTGGGAACGTTGGTGATGAAAGAAGTGAAATCGGGTTTTAAGAAAATCTTATAAGCAGAGTTGTTGAGCTAAGGGAGTACATTTATGACTAAAGTAGAGTAAAACAGGTGATCCCGGGAAGACTGTAGCTATGAGTATGTTGCAGATTTGTTTTTCAGCTGCTAAGCAACATGAATACAACATACATGTTTGCCCTGCTTTATTGCTACTCCTCTGCCCTGGGCATGCATGGCCTGTGGAGTTCAGTGAAGATCTGTGGTGAGGTTACTGCTGAAGGGGCTGCCCCAAGCCAGTTGAAACTGGGCCGTAAATAGTGATGGCTAGCATGTAAACCACACTGAGACCCAGGCTCTTCACACAGGTTAAACCCATTGTTTCTTAGAACAGTGTCTCGTGCACAGATTGATTAAACTTTACAGATTCATTAAATATACCCTTTTAATATGCCCATAGATGAGTATAACAGTGGATATAATGTTTGGGGAGGTGAGACAATGATAAAGCAGACATTTTTGCGGTACTCAAGTTCCTTGCCAGACTAGACTGGATTTTTACTTTTTACGTTTAATTGCTCTATGACCTTTTGTAATTTCAAAATCCATTGATGAGGTGGCAGCAAATATGAACAGATTGATTTAGTTTTAGCCCATTGAGTAGAGGTACTAGTTTCCTTGCAGGAGTATTAATGTTCCTAATTGCAGGATACTGCCTGTATTTATCATACTGGAGATACCGGGCTGTGTTTCTGAGATGTGAACAATTACAAATTTCAAGGCACATGTGTACCCGAGACAAAGGACTGTGTTTTGTTTTATTTGTGGTATGTATCTTCTCCACAGCACAGCTCATGAACGACAGAGAAATACAGAAAAGTGACTTCTCTGTTTAGCTAATGCCTTCTATGTACTGCTTTGCACTAATGCTGTTTTAGGCTTATAGGAATGAACAAGATATAAATCCCTGCCTTACTTAGAAAAGATAGCCACATAAATATTTGATATCTGTGGAATTTGGGTACAGAGCTTCTGTTGTATACGAGGGAAAAAGCTCTGTTTTCCACACTTCATATAACCATTTCATTAATCTGTTGAAGCATTTCTGCATTGTATATTGCAACTTCTCCAGTGAGATTTTAGTTAAGTAGAGTACAGTGAAGCATCATAAGGCCCAGATCAGGGTTTACTTCATCTTACGAGTTTAGTTAGTTCTAATTCTGGTCAGGCAGAATTGAAACTGCGGTGCCTCGGCTCATGGCAGATTATGCTGGCTTTTGAATCATTTCCAGGCACTAGTCGATGGAGCATTTTTTCCCTTTTAGGAAAACGCTCTCCAGTCATTACCTTAAAACTGATTTATAGGCAAACTATTTTTTGAGATACATAAAAGTTGAGTTTACATTTATTGTTGGTTTCTGAAAGGGGAGGCCCTGTTGTCATATTTTGAACAGTACTTCAAATTATTACTCATAAGATTTTCTGGGTTCTCTGTGGTGTGGCTATACAGCTATTTCTTAGCTGCTAGTTTGACTCTTCAGGCATTCTCACTTGCCTGTGAATTTTTTAAAATTTCAAAATTGAAAAAAATAATTTAGAATTGAGGCTGAGATAAGAATTTTCAGAGGTAAAGAATTGGCCGCCCAACTCTTAGAAGCAAATGAACACTTAAGAAATTGAAAAGAAAGGAAGACTAAAAAGAAAGGTGACAAAAGTGTGAAGAGTTTTAGGGAGAAAAGGGAAAGGAGAAAAACTAATATAGTTATTTTTAATTACAAGCGGAAATGGGTTATCAAGTTATTGATGCCATTTTCAAAATTAATTCCCACAATAGCCATTGAAGATGTTATATCAGACTTAATTATTGAAATCTTATAATCAGGTTTAACCTGGATAATTTAAAAGGTACATTCAACAACAGTTCTTGAAAGATTGGTTTCCATTTTGGTAACTTTATTTTACCCAAGAGGAAACTCAGTATTTTTTTGTATTTGTGTTTGAAAGATTTCCTATGCTTTGAGAATCTGTTCACTCTGGTCTTTATCAACTATTGATCAAGTTTGGGTACTTAAAACCTTAGCTAAAAACTTAAAGATAGAAATTTTATTTTTACACTATTATTACTAGTTTAGAAAAAAAAAACCCTGGTAATTGGGCTTTATATCCCATTGATGGAAAAAGAATGCCTTTGCTTTGGACTTGACTCAGATAAGAGGTAATTGATTTATAAAGCCTAAGGTGATATTCTTGTTGGTTTAACCCACTCTCCAAGTGCAGCAGTAGCTAACATGACCTTGATGTCAAGGGGAGAGAGAATCCTTACTAGTGACAAATTCTGGCTCTGCTCCTTTCAGGCTCTATGGTTTTGGGCAAGTATAGGTTGTGACTTGTAGCTAAAATAAGTTGTAAATCTTTAAGGCTGTAGTACTTGTAGGTTATACTTTTACAAGAGTTTAAAATATGTAATACTGTCTTAATAAATGTCAAATTCTCCTTGATGAAATAAATATTGAGGCAAACAATTTATAATGTCTTGTTTCTCATTGCTGTGTGTTTTCAATAGGTTTTTTCCTTTCTCTATCAGTTATTTATCAGAGAGTCTAATGCTGCGCGAAACCAGAAGTTGCTTGTCACAGTTACTGGATACAATGAACAGTAAGTAAAACAGAAGACTTTATCAAGCTGTTTTCTAACCGGTGTCTTGATATTTAACTTGAAATAACCTAAGTTTTTTTGAAGACTTATTATTAGACATTCCTCATTTATGAGTGGTTTCCATTCTGGCAAGTAAGTTGTTAAGTGGATTGGCCGCTGAATGAGGAATATAGTGTCTACGTTCATTACAATATTCAGAACAAAGAAATGGTCAAAGAAAACTCCAGCTTGATGGCTTTGCTTTTATTTGCGTAACTTGTACATGCAGTTCTGTAACGTATAGCAACGTTAAACTACAGTACTGTACTGTACAGTATGGTACATTCAGCAAAAGTCACAGTACTCTATGACAGAGTGTGCTGTGCAAAAAGGAAAGGGCATGGAAGCCCTCTTAACAAGATGTACAGAACTGCACGCAAAAAATACCATAAGTCCAAACACTGGGTTTTAAGTCCGAACAGTAAACAGGTGGGCCATTAAATGAGGACTATCTGTACTTCATAAAAGCATTAAAGATAAATTGATAGAGAACAAAAAAAGCACATGGAGGGAAGTAGTCTTTACACATAGATCAGATTTGAGAGTTCAGTGAGTTACACCAAAATCCTTTTAAAGTCTACCTAAATATATGACAGATATGGAAGTACACCTGAGGGGCCCGACTTAGAAATAATGTTTGAATTTGGAATGTCTGTTTTGGAGATAAGTCAGTTTTAAGTAATTAATAGATGTCGTTGCTGTCGCATTAGTTGGTAATACAAAAGCCCTGGTCCCAATCGGGTGATTGTGCGGTTCAGAGACATCTTCTGCCGTCACAGTTCAGGGGCTGGGAGTTGCTGCCAGCGCTTAGTAGGCAGAGAGACGAATGCTGCTGCACATCGCACGGTGCAGAGGACAGCCCTGCGAGGCTGAAGAGTGGCTTCTTGAAAGAGAGCTCTGTCCTTTTCCCTGGAGCCTCGGAATGTTACTTTAAATTGCAGAAACAAAAATGAGGGTGGGCAGTTCCTGCAGACGCGCATTTTGAGATGTTGACATCACCCTGCATTCCCAGGGTGAGAACTAAGTGTAGCCGCCAGCGTCCCTCTGAGAGAGGTAGAGGGAAATTTGACAGCCAGTGAAGGCGATGCTAGGACAGCAGCGAGATCTGAAGGCACCGGCCTGTGAAAGTTAGCATGATGTGGCCTGAGCCAGAGGGTGCGGGCGGCCCCCGGAAGCCAGAAGAGCTAACGGATGGGTTCTGCGTGCGGTGTGGCGTGCCAGCACCGTGAGTTTGGCCCCGTGAAACTGATTTTGGACTCCTGGGGTGCAAAGCGGAGAGAATGGATTTTGGTTGTTTTAAAATACCAAGTCTGTGATAATAGCAGCCTCAGGAAACAAATAGTGTAAATAAAACCCTTTACAGCAAAGAATTCTCCAGCTTAAAACACCATCGTGCCAGTGTTGAGAGACTGTCTTAAAGACTGAGTGGGATTCGTGTCGCCATTGGTAACTGTTACCTGTGGCGCACTGCACTGCATGCTTATGGCTGCTGGGCTACTAAAATTGAGTCAGTTGTGTTTGTTCCCAAACCTTTTGTTATTATTTTTCTTGTAATTTAATCAGTTATTAGATAAACCAGTGAAAGATCACAGAGCTTGATTTTGGATAAAAGTTAGTGGGTGTAATTTTATTTTTAAGAAGTTAGGATGTTTCAGAGCACATAGTTTTCATTTCTTGATTCTCTGCCCCAGGCGATCCTGGGGGCTTCCTTCCTCTCTGAGAAGGATGGCATCAGTTAGGCATGAACTGTAGGGCTTCACTGTCACCACTAGAGGGCTCACTGTCAGGGCTAATTGTAGTTCGGCCATAGATACTAGGATCCCAGAATTTGGTAGGTAAGAGAAGACTGAAAGATAATTCACTGTTCTCACTTAAAGCTTACAGTTTTATTACTGATTTCTCAGTACGTTTATTTCTCCATTTGTTTTTAATATGAAATAATAGCTCTTGATAAAAGATTCAGAGGTTTGACGATATTAAGATACCCATCTTTTTGGGGGAACACAGATATTATCATAAGGATGTTAAGTTTCAAGAATTAATTCAGTTGAAAACATTGCTTTATTTGTATTATGAAATGTCATTAATGTAGTTACCCAGCACATGGCTGCTAATGAGTCCTAGACTTTTCATCATTCCCTTAAAAATCTTGAAACTTACAATCTTTGGTTTATGGTAGTTGAATGACAAAATCAGCTTAAAGATTTTTTTTATAATTACAGAGTTACTGATATAGTAACTTACTTTTAAAATGTATATGATCTATATTTTGTTAAACCAAAGAATCGCTGACATGCTTTTACCATGCGAAACACTCCTTTTTATCACATTTATACAGAACATAGCAGTTTCTATTGTATAAAAAAGTACGCTCTGGGCCCACAATCTATAGGGTAGAATGTTATGCATGTGGTTAGTGGAGAATAAAGTATGTTCACTGAATCACACAGGGATTTAAAAAAGAATTGTCAGTGGGTGGCACACACCTGTGGCCCTAGTGACTAGGAGGCTGAGGCGAGAGGGTTGCAGATTCAGAGCCAGGCTGGGCACCTTGGCGAGACTGTGTCAGACTCTGCAGGGGCTGAGAAGGGCTGAGGCTAAGCTCAGACTGAAGGCACTGGATTCAGTCCCGAGTACCAGAAAGAAGAAAATCATCTTTAAGATTGAGCAAAAAGTGGGAACATAGACTTTATTTCCACTTTTTCCTTTTCCCATATTAATTCCATTCCCTTCTTTCCTTTCCCCTACCGCTTCCACTTCCCCTTCTCCTTTGCCCCTTTTCTTCCTATTTCACACTACCTATTATACCTTTTGATCCTTATTTACACTTGCAGTTTCTCACACCAGAGAAACTATTTGGTATTTATACATGTGTGTCCTATTGATTTCACTTAAGAGTATCGCCTCAATAGGGAGGGGTGGAGGGGTTGAAGGGAGGGCAGGGGAATGGGGAAAAAGTAAGAACCAAGATATATCATCTAAGGTACAAATTCCCAAATGGAATGCCGGCATATTGTATACCTAAAATATACCAGTAAAAGTAATGAATGAAAAAATTAAAAAGTGTGAACATGTCAGTGTTTGCAAAAACATGCTGACTAGATTATACATCATGCTTGTCTTCATGCTATGCGATTTGGTATAGACGGTAGATAACCATAGTTTCCTTCAGTGTAAGTGTATGTTGCTTCTTGGATTTAAATCCAGAATAACAGACTCTGCTAAGAACAAGATGTCATCTCAAGAGTATGTTTTGTGTTCTGTAGCAAGATCAGAGATTATTATTTGACTCCCTTTACTGTGAGAACAGGATTTTATTATTCAGTGTAAACCCTTTGCATCTCCACACAGGCATGAAAAACTTAGTAAAAAAGTATGAGCCGCCCAGACCTGAGGAAGTTGCTGTTCTGAAACAGAAGCTGGAGCGGTGTCACTCTGCTGAGCTTGCACTGAATGTAATTACGTAAGTAGCTGGGACAGTTATTCAAGAACAGTCTGTCACCCAGTCCGCCTGGCCTTTACAGTACTAAATCATTTCACTGGTAAAAGTTAGTTCATCTGGGGAAAACTGATACCTCGTGAGCCATATTTTTTTTTAATTGATTGTACTCTTCTAATGAGATTACACACTGCAGTAAGTAGTTCAGTCATTGTTTAGTTCTGATCTTCACCAGTGTGTCCTTTGGCTTCCAGATCTTGTCCTTTCAGTTCCTTCTCAAGAGATATCAGGGGTCAGAGTCTTCCTAGAGGATCTGTGAACTTCTGCCTGTCCTTTCAATCTTTGGTCTCTTCACAGGAACAAGTATACTCTCAGCTAGTGTAGGAGAATGTGGCCTATTTTCCTTCAATGAAAAACTTTAATATTGAAGATAGAACCTATAAAGAAATGTGCTGTAGATCTCTTTTTGCAGCCATAGGCACATGTCTCTTTAATTTGTAGGCCAGTGTGGAATTTACCATAAAATGTGCACTTGGTGCTTTGCATAAAAATCCATAACATTTTAGGAGTTGAGGCAGTTAGGAATTTGGGGAGCTGATGGGAATATTCACCAAAGTACTTTCTATGGACTGTGTTCTGATTTGAAAGTTTGTTAACATTTAGTGGAGTTCGCCATGGTAACGTGTAGGTAAGATGCAGTAGAGGTATTTTGATCTGTGTAACTGGTGAACGTATGCTGGTAGATATGAATCAAAAGCCAGAAAGGCTTTCAAGGTGTTTAGGACAGGCACATGACTCAGAGTAGTAGAGGAATCCTGGGATGTATCAACTGTGCAAAATATAGGACTTTTGTTATAATCATGGCTGTAACTTCAAAGGATGGCATAGAACTTGAAATTCAGATTTCATTCCTGTGTTTTAGTAGTAAGAGGACTATTAGAAGGTTGTAGAGAAGAATTGTTGACTCTAATGAATCAGAGTATTGGAACACTTATGTTCTCATACTGAGTTTTGAGAGAGCTTAAGCCAGGCATTGGCCAATTATGGTTCACAGGCTAAATCTGACCCCAGTTCTTTTGAAAGTTTTACTGGAACACAGTGTACACTTTAGATGATGTATTACTGTAGCTCTTTTCATGCTATGGCAGAAAAGTTGAGTGTGACAAACAATTGTGGCCTGCAAGTCCTAAAATACTTACTTTAGCCCTTTGAAGTTTATCAGCCCTGGGTCAGAACACTGAACAGCTATGATCCTACTCTTCCATCTAGGTAAGTAAATGGACCATAACCAAAAGTTTTTAATTGCCAGTTTATTGTTTGTTGTTGTTTGTTTTGGAGTTACTGGGGTTGAGGCCTGGGCCTTTGCACAGAGCTGCATCCCCATTCTTTTTGTATTTTGAGACGGTCTCATATTGCCCAGGCTGTGACCTTCAATCCTCCTGCCTCAGCTTCCCACAGTTGCAGGATTACAAAGCATGCCTCACTCAGAGTTTGATTTACTCTGAATTACCATTTGCTTCTTACTGTGCCAAGCAAATCCTATAAATGTGTGGATTTCAGTGCTTTTCAAACTGTGAAAGACTTAAAAAAAAACTCATTACAGACACTGTAAAATAATAAATTTACTAAACAATGAAATAAGACATACAAAACTAAGTTTAGGTTTTATTAGATGGAAGAGTCAAAAATTGTCAGATTGCTATAAAAATTTCTAAATACACAATTTTTAGACTACTCACTACAAACTGGAAAGAATTTATGGACCACACTGTGCATAGCAATACTTTTAAGACAAAGTACTTCTTTTCCTCGATCGTTAAAATTCTTCTACCTTTATTTTTCATTACACAAGAACTGTATTGTCAGTAAGTCAGTTAATATGGGTAAAACCAAAATTCCCTTTGAACAATCCCAAATCTAAGTCACAACCTCAGAAGTAACTTATTTGGTGTTCACCTCTGCAGTCTTCTGTGTGTGTGTGTGTGTGTGTGTGTATGTTATGTATAATAAATACTGCTGGTGTTTCTTTGTATTGCTGTCGTCAAATATGGTACAACACTTATCGTTACCAGCCTTTAACCTCTGCCAGTCTGGGTGAAAAATGCTGTCACATTGATATTGTAATTTGTATTTCTCTGATCACTGTGAGCCATTGATCATAGGTCATTTATATTTTTTCTGTACTGGTTATTTATGATGTTTGCACAATTTTGTAGCATTATTTTCTTGTTCTTTATAAATTCTATACACTCATCTTTGTTTTTGTTTTGTATTTTTGGTACCGGGGATCGAACTTGGGACCTCACGCTTGCAAGGCAGGTGGTGGAACCACTGAGCTAAATCCCCGGCCCTATACATCTTGGTATATGTGACATAGCCCTCTTTTCAGTTTTTACATATAAAAATTTTCTTTTAAATGTTTTTATTTAGCTTTTAAGTTTAAACTTGATTGTTTGTGATGAGGTAATTTTTTCTTCAGATACTAATTTTGTTTCAGCCTGCTTTTTGAATGTTTTTTCAGTTATTTGAATTACTTTTTTTTTAATCACACACTAAATTCTTAGTCATTTTAAAGATTGGTATATAATTAATACTATGCACTTAATTACCATAGCTTTTATAATGTGCTTTCATAACTGACGAGGACCTTCAGCATTGTTCTTTTGCAGATTCTCTTTGCTAGTTTTTCATATTCTTTTCCTGGGTCAGTTTGGCTTAACAAGTTCCAAGAAAAATCTTACTGGGATTTTAATTGGAATTGCATTGAATTTCAACACTGATTTAACAAATACTGTCTTCATAGCCATAACTCTTCATCTCTTTCCAAGCCCTGTTCTTCAGCGTATATATAGTATTTCACAGGCTATTTTATTCCTAGATATTTTATAGTTTCTGTTGCCAGTACCAGGCTGCTTATTGATAGTTGCTTAATTCCAGAAAGAAGAGGAAAGGCTATGAAGATGATGATTATGTAGCAAAGAAATCCAAACATGAAGAGGTATGTTAATGCCAAAGGTGAAGTTAACATCATTTTTGTTAACACATTCTAGATTTATTATTCCAGAGCGTGACAGAGTTTGGGTTTTTTACTCTTAGTTTTGCATATGCATTAAAGGAATTTTCCTTGCTTCTGTTTTAGCCTGTTCTGAAGCAATGTAATAGTTACTTGATGAAGAATCCTTCCTTTATTCATAGAGCACAGCAAGCAAGGATAGATACACATACTTAATTTTTGCTTATTTTCCAAAGATTCTTCCCTTGCCCCCTTTCTTTAAAATTGTACCCAGGTAAAATGATAATCAGAGGCACGTCACAGCCATAATCCAGTGCTTGTTGGAGGAGTCTAGTGAGACCATGACAGTAAGAGTGAAAAATCAGTGCACTCGTTTTCTGGTTTTAGTTCTGTCATCAGCATGAGTAAAGGGACAACGTTTTCCCAAAAGGGACAGAGCAGTAAATTATAGTGGCTATGCTTCAGTGTGTTATCCTAACCACATTTTTTTTTTGTTTTAGGAAGAATGGACTGACGATGACCTGGTAGACTCTCTCTAAATGTTTGAAGTTGATGTGTCAGTTCTAATTAGCAGAAGTAGCAAATGTATCTGGCATTTAATGATAAAAACACTAATATATTAAACTTTTCTATTTCACTTTTATCCTTTTCTATTTTACTTTTATCCTTTCATGGTAGCTTTATGTAAAATAAAACATCTTCAGAATAAGCCAGAATGGCACCTAGTTACTGCCCCCCGTGATGAAAAAGTACCAAGGAAATGTGCTTTGCTCCATAGAAATCTTTATAAGCGGCATTTCAAATGCTGTCCGTATACACGTAGCAGTTTGTGCTTTACTACTGAACCGTTTGTTGCATCACAACCGTTACTTGGTCCTGAAAGGTAGTCATTCTGGATACTGATTATTTTTCTTTTCAGTTACTTACTGGAAAAAATTTCCAGATGGATTTTTAAAAAATTCAGATGTGTAATTGTGAGTTAGATAAAAATCTTAAGTTGATATAATCAAATTATATATTCAATTTTAGAATTAACCTACTACATCACGTGTAAGAGAATTCATAAGTAGGTGTTATAGTAGGAAATTTGCAAATAAAATATATACAAGGAATTTAACTCAGGTTGAAATGAATTTATATAAAAATATAAAAACCAAATACGGCACCAAGTTACTCGCTGTGTTAGGGCTGCCTCTGCTCACTCCATGACTTTGGTAAGTTAGCTAGCCTGAGTGCCAAGTTTCCCAAGTTCAAATGAAGTGACAGCGATGATGTCCACTCCTCAGGGTGGTTAGGCCAGAGCCTTCACAGGCTGATCAGTAATGTATTAATGGCAAAACAAACACTAGCTGTTACATACAGCCAGAACCAGACTCTGAATGTGTTTTATCAGGCCACATTTTTTGTGGAAAACTGACTTGAAATTGTGAGAAACTCAGCTGCCTTTGATCTGATTAAATTGTGCAGATACACACGTCAGACTCAATGCATGCCAGGCTGTCCTTTCCACCAGAGGGTTAGCAGTTACTTAGCATGTGACGGCAATATATTATTTATGTGTTAGGCACACGTCTCTTGGTGGTTTTTGTCTTGTTACTCTGAAATGAATAAAATTGATGGTGGGACTTTATAAAAGTAGAGTAGAATCTGAAGTTTGTAATCCTTCAGTGTAGTCCTAGCATTGTGCTAGACTGTAGACAGAACTGCAAAACACTTACACTTTACTTCCTACTTCCCTTTCAGATCACTAAACTTTGGCATCGCGACAAGGTCTACATTTATCTCTGAAAATTTCCTAACCAGCCCCATGAAAAAAAAATCAATATTTTAGAGATTTTATCTGTTTTATCTATTGACCATCTAGCTAATGTAGGGGATCTACAAAGGTAAGTAACAAGTTTCCCCCTCCAACTTAAGAAAACAACATTAAAGTATAAAAGCAGGATACATTTTTCAGGTTTGTGTTTTATGATAAATGGCATGGGAGAAAGACTCTGGAATGGCAGACATTCTAAAAAAGATTTTAGAATATTACTAGGCCTATCCCTCCCATTCTGTCTTCTGTCCAGTGAATGAAGAAGAGACTGACTGGGACACTACTGTGGTGAAGAGGAAAGTAAAGTGCTGTGGTCTGGAGAGGAGAGGGTGGAGTGGCATGAAGATCAAGGGAAAGGGCCACAGGACGTGTTTGAGTTGGGGTTAACACTGCTTACGTGTGATGGAAGCTATATGAGGCTAGCTGCCTTCACAGAAGTAATTACCTGTTACAGTGTAAAACAAGAGTAGATGCCATATTTTAAACCACGAGGGGCTGGGAGTATAGCTCAGTGGCAGAGCTGTAGCAGTGCTACAAAGAAGTAACGATCAGAGAATCGGTATTGCTCTCGGAATGCCGGCCTGTAGAAAGCTTTTCTTTGCCTTGGGAGCTGGTTATCCTCATACTTGGTTCCCATCTCCCTCACTGTTGTTATTACTAATCTTCCGCACTTGTCATTTTTCCTGGCTTGTCTCCCCTGCACACATGGGGAAGAAGGAAATAACTGTGTAACAAATACATATTGAAAGAGTAGGAATTTTTTCAAAAGAGACCATTAATTAACTAACTGGTGCTAGTTTTAACTGCCCCTAAAGAAGGAAGAAAATAAATTAAATGCTTGGCAATATTTAGACAGAAGTAATCACTTTGTAAGATATCCCTTGGTTTATTTTAACTTAACCCTTGTGAATACTTCACAAAAATACACATACAGAAGCAAATAAAACTATACAGTC
>NW_004624743.1:6824093-6882883 GCF_000247695.1 Heterocephalus glaber | reverse complement strand
TGAAATCTAAATACAATCTTTGACAATTCCAACAAAATAAGTGGTGTGTTTAAAAAATAAAGCTGATGAACAATAGATCCATTCTATATATTTTCTTTCAACAGTTCCAGAATGAGAAATAGCACAGTATTTTAAAGAAGTATATAGCAAAGATTGTTCCTATTGTAATGACAAAACCTGGAAACTGTAAACACAGTTGTTGAACAGTCAAATGGTCATATTCCTAGTTAAGAAAGTGTTACAGTGAGAACAGTCTACAGTCCAGTTATCCTTAGTTGTCAACAGAGAACGCTTTTACTTGTCAGTTGGTTTCATAGTTCTTTTTCCAAAAGACAGCAAAACTTTGGCAATCGGATGTATTGAAAATATACTTTCGGGGTTGAAGACACAGTCCTAGAGTCTTTGTGTGAAAGGTGATCTGTACACCAAGGGTCACAGTTTGGTGGAGGTTCTACGTGGAGAAGTGCAAATGTCCTGCACAGACAGCTTACAGAGGTACTGGTCGTGAGTCAGCAGCAGAATCTTCGGTTTCCTTTGCATAGCTCACACATCACTGGAATGTGGAAAGGTGTGCTATTTTTTGGCAAGAGCAGAGATATTATACTGATGTCAATTACCATGTTGGGCATGTGGACTCCATGCAGAACCCCATGAGGGCTGCTACCTGACATCATTGGTTTTTGTATACTGGTTTTGTTTTTGTTGAAGCAGTTCTGTTATAGCCAGAAGTTTTTTCAATACATGCTAGACAAAAAGAAATGCAATGGGAAAATAATTAGTAAATAAATGAAAGCATGACTTGAAATTCCAGGATGAGAACCTGGATATGAAAAAAAGCCCTGTCAAAGAAACTCGTGAAATAATACTAGCATTCTACGCAAATTTGTGAGTTTATATTCGATCTTGACTGCGTTTTTGGTTGTAGCCAAGATAAAGATATTTTTGCACTGAAGTGAATAGAAACTCATTTGTGGGGCTGGGGATTTAGCTCAGTGGTTCTGCTGCCTGCCTCAAAGGCACAAGGTCCTGAGTTCGATCCCCGGTACCAAAAAAAAAACAAACAAACTCATTTGTGTTTTGCATTCTCCTCTAACCAAAACATCTCTAGGACAGATCATCTTACTGGAAGACAGATTTGTCCTTACAAACCTAGAGTTAAATGAATTAGAAATTTCTTAGGAGACTGGAACTCTAATAAGCAACACTATTATGTAAGAGAGTGGGGGGGGGGGGTGCTTATAGGATTCCAGAGGACTCCGTCACCAAACTCAGCATTTTAATGTCTTTTGGGAAATCCTGCCAAATGCATAGCCAGTTCATGATAACATTCACTTTTCTTGATCGTGAAACCTAAGGCCATTCAACACATGGTTCATTTTATTCTCATCCATCTCTGATAACTCAACTGATGACCTAAAAACATCCTAATCTGTATCTATTGGCCTAGATAGCAGAAGTCTACTAATAGCAACTAGTGTGTCTTAAGAGTTGGAGTTATAATCCACTTGGATCTGAATCCCTGTAAGCGATTGTTAGAAGTCTGTGGAGAAGGAGCTTGAAATACGTATTTTTACCAAACTTCACAAATAATTGTCATGTGTATCGATTTCAGAATCACTTTGGCTATGCACTCCGTGTATGAGACAGTATGTGAAAAACAAAACCAGTACTCCCCTACTTAATGCTCACCTGTCATTTATACATACGCTGTTAAAATGTATGAGCACCATCATTTTCCAGCCGAGTTAACATGCGATTTGACATTCTGCAGTATCAAGGGCACATCATCTTAATCTGGGCCCTTTAGTTTTGGTTTTTGGAGAAAGGCTGCGCTATGTAGTTCAGGCTGGTCTTGAACTCACTGTGTAGGTAGGCTGGCCTGGAAATTGAGGCAGTATTCCTGCCTTAGCCTCCTGAGTGCTGGGACTGCAGGCGTGTGCCACCATACTGTCAGTGGGCCCTTTGGCTTACATCTTTCTGCATTATGATTCAGATTTTTTTTTTTTTTTTTTTTTTTTTTGCTAACAGGGATTGAACTCAGGACCTTGAGCTTGCGAGGCAGGCGCTGGCATCACTGAGCTAAATCCCCAGCCCGACTCAGATTGTTAAAGGTATAATATAACCGATAAAATGCTGATCAGATCTGAGCTATGAATTTACATCTCAGAGTCTTAACTGACATCCTGTGTTACGTGCTAACGAAACCTCTTTGTTAATGAACGGCTAGTAAAAACCTACCTGCTGTGCACCGCGCTCATTACTGAGTGTCCGCAGTTCATCTGAATGGGCCACACGGATCTCATGCAGTGCTGCTAAATCACGGGACAGATCAGTTCTAGAATGTTCTGTAGTGTCCGGAAGTTCAGGTACATTCTTTAAGGAAATCATAAAACTGCATTTAGATATACAAGTCTTTATGGTCTCTTCTGAAATGAGTCTAAGGGGATACATCAGAATTTTAACATATTCTTTTAAAATTTGATGTATTTGAAATTTTTCCCTTAAAATTCTAAGGATTCTTATTGAAATATAATGTGTAAAAAGTTCCAATATGGTTTTATAATTTCTGTAGTCACATGAGGGCCAGGTTCCGTTTTCTTCACAGCATGTTAGAATACAGCATAATGCTGCTACTCTAAAACATACGACAAATAATACAGATATTAACTGCTAATCTGGATTAAATGCAATTTAAACTTAAAATTCCTAGACTGAATTTCATTAAGCTAGTGGTAGTTTGTCCAAATTCATCAAGATAACTATGTTAACAAAGGATGATGCTCAAAACAATTGCTGTGAGAGAACAGTCAATTTAATATGGGCTTGGATTACTGAAAACTATAAATCTAGTCATCTACTTAATGATTTATTCATACCTAAAAATTGGAAAATTCTGGTGTTTATGGTATAGAGAAGCATTAAGCAGAATACATTCTTACACAGTTATTCATTTGTTCATCAATGACTAAAGGATTATAGAAATGATATGCAACTTTTTTCCCATTCTCCCCTGTCCCCTCAAGCATTAAGCATTTGCCTTAAGAGGGCTTATAGTTTGGTAGAAAAGAACAGAAATGTAAACCAATCATAGCAACACAGTTACAGCTATACAGGGAAAACACAGGAAGCAGAACAGTCTTCAAAGATGAATTGATTTATGTAGGTAGTGAATGAACAAAAGGAGACTGGAGGTGTATTAGGATGTGTAGATTGTAAGCAGCTTTGAAACGCTAGTTTTTGTAGTATAACCATGAATAACAGAAAAGCTAAAGCCTATACAACCTAAGAAAAATCCACCTTAAACAGTAGGCACACATTTCTCAATCAGACCCTTAAACATTATTATAGCAAGAAAAAAAGTTCTCTAATCACTGACCAACTATATTTTTCTGATATTTAGAAATATTCATATAAAAATGTCCCAGGAGTTCATACTCTTAATAAGATTGCAACCTCGGGAGCGCACAGGTCGTCCTGATTTGCTGGCTGCCGTGGTGTGGTGCTGCTAACCTGTGCCTTTAGCTGAATCTGAATGCATCAGAGCAGAATGTGGACTTCCCTTTCCTACCTAGTCATACACCTAGATCGATTTACACATTACACGACTTTCTGGTTTCTGTCTCTCTAAGCTAAATTACTAATACCAATAGTTGAAAACTGACACAATCTCTGAAACATCTCTACCATGTAGAAAATTTAACTTTACCAAGAAACTGGATTTAAAATTTTTTATTTCATATTTAAACTTTGTGATCACTATTTTATTATTTATAAAAGGCATACGTGAGGTATGGGTAGTCACCTGAATGAGGCAAATCACCAAATGCATGTATTTGATTCCTAGAACAGCCATCAGGGCACTCGTTTTATTTACTTGTTTAACTGAGTCAGAACTGTGGGTTATCCATCTTGGTTCAAATCCTATAGTAGATGCAAAGTAAAAGCTAAGGAGTCCTCAGAATGTCACAGATGGACTAGCTAAGGCAAGATGGAATTTAGGAAGTTATACAGATAGTTGAAAAGCCACAACAGTGTCGTTGGTATAAATCACTTGGTGTAAGAATAAATGGTTCTAACTACAAACAAATTAAATTTTTGTTCAGAAAGGTAGATTTTTAAAAAGTTTCTGAAGATTGTTACTTAAATCAGTTACCTGAGATATACTACAGGTTTCTTAAACATTTGAAAATAATATACATACCCCAAGTTCATCTAAAAACATGATCATACGATGTTTATTGCTCTTGATGAATGGGTTCACACCTTCCATATAAGGCTCCTAAGAAAATAAAAATAAAATGCTTATATGTACAATAAATAGTTGTCTATAGCAAAAATCACACATATGTAGCAAGGATTCCAGTTAATAAGAATGTAATCACATGCTACTATTTTCCTTATAATATAAACAGCTATCATGAGGAACTGAGGCATTTTAAGTGAAAGAATGAGAAATTCTGGACCAAAACACAAATTACAGCATAGCTTGGCAGATACACTGAAAAACTCCAGAAGATGGAGACATGAGTCTTAAAAGGAATGAAATAATGAAACACAAGTTTTGGCAAGGTTATGAGGAGAAAAAAAAATTGCTGATAGGCAGTCATACTCAGCCAAAGCCTAAAATACTTAATTAGTAACCCTGCTCCAAAGTTTAGGGAATGGAAGTATGAAACAAGGTGTACCAAAGGATCCTTGCTACAGCAATAACAATATCAAAAGAGAACCCCTCTAAATATCCAGTAGAGGATGACTGGACATCCGCACGATGATGGCATGGTAACCTAACCCTTAAGAATAAGACAGCTGCGTATTTCCTGACATGAAAGAGATTTCTCACATTCAGTGACAAAAGTCATGATAGCATGATCCATGACCCCAACAGGAAAACAGCTGTTATCCTTATAGTATGATTATGTGTGTTTTAAAAGTTCATCTGAATTTAATGTTTAGAGCAAATGTTTATTGTGAAATAAAATGGCTTTACATCTAAAACCTGGCCAGTGAGTTGAACGTTTAAAAACAGAAAAAATTTGAATGTACTAGATCTTGAGAAATTAGTTTTCTATACTAAAATGATGGTTTTTAAAGTTCCACTAAACATCAACAAATATCTTTAATAAGTATCAAAATGCTTTTACCTTAGCTCCGAATTCCACAAGATTTGCTAAATTCTGCACAGACTTAGCCACTAATATCAGAGTTCTTGCAGCAATAGGAGATGGGGAATCTATAAAAGAATTGGGGACAGCTAATGATACCAGCTCCAAAGGTACTTCCAGGTCAGCCATTAGAAATTTAGCAGTTTGATGCTTCTTTACTGTAAAAAGACTAATATTCTTCTATGCAGAACTTAGTGTTGTCTGAATACTTATGACCTGTCCAAAAGAACTCAAGTTAAATGGGAAAAAATTAAACACATGTATTGGTGCTTCTGGTTTTGTTTCAAAAAGGGTATTACAATTATCGGTTAACTCCCAACTAGTTAATACTAATGCAAATACCTCATAAAGTGCTATCTGTATTGCACGCTTCACTTTAAAGACCCAGCATAAATCTGGGACCTGTGCTTTGTTTTGTAAAGAAAAATGTGAAACTTAACAAACCTTTAAAATATTTCAAAGCTCAGGAACAACACATCCCTATAGAACATAGTGGAATGTAAATGAAAAATTATTTCAGCAACTAGATATAAGCCCTGACACTAATAACTACTTAACAGTAAAATATGATAGGTAGTCTATCCGAGAGCTTGATTTTAGATTGTACTGTCTTAAGCATGAAAGGTATAAATATTGTTGGTAAGCAGTTCAGAGAAAATCTCTTCGAAAGAATTCTCTTAATTCTTAGAAGTTGCAGATTTAACCATTTTAGTAGCAGTAATAGCGATATCATGGCTATAGAAGTAAATATTAAGATATTCCAAACTATTTTTAATAGAGCTTTGAGCTTCAAATTAGGGTAACTGCAGTTCTGGTACCTTCTATTAAGGGCTCATTACTACACTGAAAGTCACACCGTTAACCTTTCTTTGAAAGAAGTCCACATCATCTGGAAGTCATTCCATAGTGGACATATGGGTAATGAGCAAAGCTAAACAAGGTGCACTGGTGTTTAAAATGCTGATTAGCATGTAACTCGGGGCAGTCTTCAGTGGGAGGAGCCAGAGCCACTTTTTTCTTAAGTCCTCACAAAGCACTACTGGACTGTATGCAGTTTCACTTGCTCTTAAGAAACAGCTTTACGGCAGTCCAGCATGAACCTCGCAGCCAGAAGTTCTGCCCAACTTGGAAAACTGCAGAGTTACAGACTAGAGAGACACAGCAATGGAAGGTGGAATGTGTAACTCTGCCATCTTAGGCCTTAAGATGGAAGGCTTCAAGGTGGGGGGAAATCTAAGCAAGACAAGGTAAAGAAGAATGAAAAAGAAAGGGGAAGCCTGCTTTAGAATGCTTTATAACATCCTAAGAGTTGAGTAATTTTTATAAAAAAATGATTTAAAAGACAAAATGAATACTTATCAAGTAGTTAAACTCCATTCTAAAATTTTTTCTCATCTTCATATTTAAATCAAAAGCAAATTACCTGAGATGATATTAAACATCCGTGGATTCAAGATGGCAGGGCAGATAAGCCGAAGAAACACAAAACCGCTGAACAGAACGGAAATGTTTTTTAGAAAACCACTGTACAGATTACATGAAAGTAAATATAAACAGCAGTGTATGTTTGTCTGGGGGGATGGTCCTGGGGCCTAGCGCACGCTAGGCAAGTGCTGAGCTACATGCCCTCTCCTTTTACTTTCTTTTTGTTTTTGTACCTGGGATTACAGGTGTGTGTCACCATGCCTGGCTAGACAGAATCTTACTGCACTCATAGTACCATAGCCTTTACTCTGAGTTCATGTAGGGAAGCACAAACATAGCTTTAAGAAAATAATAAGCCAAAGCATCCTATTTTAAAATTAAGTGTCTTTATATGCTTCTTGAATGTATTATTCACTATTATCAAATCTGGAACTGTAGATTAACTTTGGGACCATGTTAAGTTTAACTGTACAGTTACTGTCTTAGATGCTACTTATTCCAGATTAGTTTATTTTATCCTTAGAGACAGCAATATCCTTGGGAGTCTTAAGAATTTCTGAAATAGAGGAGTACAAATAAACCTTTTGTATACAGTTTGTAAGATTCCAAAACTTTCATTATTCTCTTATTTCTGCTTCTTTTATAGAATAGTCATAAGTCATGGGGGCTTTTATCAATTTTGTTGATACCTTATATGAAAATAAGAATCCACTGCGCTAGAGAAGTGACTTGATACATGAAAATCTAAGAAAAGACATCATGGATTCTACAGTGTAAAACCTATCAAATTATAAAACAATAGCAAAACTATGATACTGCTAATTCTACTTTGGGAACAATGTAGTAACAAGATATAACTTTATGTACTATTCTATTTCGCCTCCTTCAGTCACTGGTAAAAAGTTTATGTTATATAATTTTCACGTCCTTTTAAGAGGCATCCACACTAATAACGTTTTACCTGCCCTGTGCCAGAGTGGATAATTCAACTCCTCAGCATTTATCTTCAAGTGTATGGCAGTTTGCTCATTTTGGACTCTTAGAAAACGAATGTTACTTTTCAAACAGCATACATAGCAATTACATCATAACAAGAACTCAGTCTTTATATCTGGATTTCTTTTAAATTACTTTATAAAGATTTTTGCATAAACTTTACCTGAGAACATTTTGATACTTAACTGGGATCTGTGAACCATAAAGCCTAACCTGGCAACAGTGATCTTAGAATTTCAAATGACTTTAGGAGTTTTTAGAGGTGATTTTAAACTTGAAAAGGATACATGAAGTATAGACATATTGAAGAGCTCACCGGGAACAGAAATAGTCGTGGGCATAAACGCCTCGATCGCTGCATCAAATCTTGCAGTATTTGCTTAACAACTGTTTACTGAAGTTCAGTTTAAAGAACAGCTTTATTTCCCATCACACATGTAACTGTACTGAAATATTATGCTTGTGTTTCATTCCATTTACCACTGAAGTTCAGAATTAGAGACTCTATGCTCTTTAAATACACATCATAGTTAGCCAAGAGAGTTGTTCCCCCCTTTCATGGTGCTGGGATCAGATCCCGGGGCTCAATCCCGCTGTGCAGGTGCTCTACCACTGAGCAATCTCTTGTCCGCAAGAGAGAATGGTTTTATTTTTTTGGTATGTGGACTTTTTGTTTTTGTTCTTGTTTTAGCTTTCATTTTAGAGACAGGGTCTCACTTAGAGGCCCAGGCTGACCTTGAACTCCAATCCTCTTGCCTAAGCCTCTCAAGTAGCTTGGAGTATAGGCAGACAATTTCATCTGCAAAAAAGAGTAGAAACTCCTTGACAGAATTTAGAACAGAGGCAGGATTATGATATTGGGGTCTTTAGTCATTTTTCCTGTTTTGTCTTTTTGAAATTTAATGTAACTTGCAGTGAATATTCTCACCAACACATTATATAATTAGAAAACTGCCTTATTCACTGAAATTTTTGCACTAAGCTTCTGGTTAGCTTGTATTGCTTGCAACATGCTTAACAAAAGCCTGCAACAGTGCTAGAGACACTAGGTTGAGTCTTAGAAGGTTGCTTTAGTTCTGCCTTGGTTGCTAACTTTCTGAAAGCCTTAGGCATTTGACAGGGTCTCGCTATGTAGCCCAGGCTGGCCTGGAACTCAGGGCAATCCTCCTGCCTCAGCCTCCCAAGTGCTGGGATTACAGGCGTCCACCACCACACCCAGCCCCCTTAACCCTAACAGTTTAACCTCTCCAGAACTGCTTCTTCATTGGACAGATAAGTCAGAATAATGATAATGAAGTCTCCATATACAAGCTCTTAAATTTTATCACTTGCCATAGAAGTAATTCCTAATTACTGAAACAGACCTTCAAACCTAGAGGCTTTGGTAGAAGATGAGACTACCATCAAAGATTTTCTTACAAAATAGTCAACACCTAAATACTTAATTACTGCTCTTCTCAGCATCAAATGTCTACACCTTTGTTCAGCTGTACGCATACATATGCACAATCCGTGAGTGCTGCACACGGTGCTGCCATCAGTGGAGCCTTACCTAACAACTCTCGTTCTCATGGTTTTGTTGGCAGGCCACTTGTGTTGAACGGACTTCTGTAAACACCCGTAAATGTACCTCAGTGTCCTACCAAAACAAAATAAGTACTGTACTAAGAAAGCAAGAAAAAAGACTGGTCTCATGGCGGGCAAGAGCTTAAGATGACCGCCCCCCCCACAAAAGTATTTTGCCAAAAGTAATGAGAGACACTTGGCAAGGGCCAGTAAAACAATCCAGTGAGTTCACCACCAATTTTAGGCGACTTTTATGTTCATGACACTACAGAGCAAGTACTGGAGCACGGCTACAGATGTGGTAGAAAGTTCTGGGGAGAAAGACCTTTATTTAAATTCTGCCTACCAAGTAAATTCACTAACACTGAACACTCACTAATACAGGTGCCCTTTAAACAGATACTGACTGATAATGACACTGTTACACATTTCAAGTTTCTTTTTTCTTTCTTTCTAAAAAAATTTTTTTTTTTTGCACTGCTGGGATTGAACCCAGGTTCTCAGGCAGGCCAGGCAAGCGCTCCACCCCTGAGCCAGACCCTGCACCTGGTACACGTTTGGAACAAGAAGACCACGGGGTCAATCTGTCAGGTGGTCTCAACCCTAACACCGGGGCCCCGGCTCACTCCCCACACTACACCTGTGTAAACAAATGGTTTCTTTTATGAATATAAGTATTTCACTCTGGTTTAAGAGTATTTCATTCTGGTCCCTTTAACTTTTTCCTTAAACACAATTTATCTTTAAAGATTTAAAACTAGAACTCTTTCAGAATGTAATAATACCAGATAATAGGAAGCTCTTATATTTGAAAAATTTTTCCAAAACAGGTAGACAATTTCTTGTCAAATAAAAATTTCACTACTTACGGTGGCAGTATTTCAGAAGCCATGAATATTTTCTCCACAAGCTCTGAAAGTATGTTCAATAGGTGTGCTAAATTAGTGTTCATATCTTCATTTTTTTCTAACTTTGACGGACTTAACTGAGAGACAGAACAAATCAATATAAATATACCTTGGCAATGATACATGCAAGTAAATCAAGGTAAACAAGTAGTTTCCAAGGTTCTCTACTTTCCTATGTGTAAGTGTTCGTTTTAGCATAAATGGGAATTCTGAAGTACTCTGCCCTTCTGAACTGCCAATAGGTTTGCTACCATTCATTCCCAATACCCACTGAAGAGCAAGTATTGACTACCTAGTTTTATTTAGGAAAAAAAAATGATTAAAAAGCATTTTCTGAATGAGACAATACCTTAGATAGCATCATGAACCTTTTCAGAAATTTTTCTAGTAACTCCTGAAATCTTAAGAGTCTGGCTGGGTATTAATGAAAGTCTGAATTCCCTAAGTTCCATCCAAAGCACAGATTCCCTACAGACGTGCTGTATTTCTATGTCATCCTTCATGGTTAGGTTATGGCATTACCCTGGATCTCTAACACCAGGTCACTCATTTCTTCTCTTTAACTTATACGAAAAAATTAACAAAGTAGTGCAGAATTAACATTTAGTAGCATTAAAAGTCAATTCCTTATTTTACTGATTCTGTATGAAGTCTAAAAATGTAAATACAGTATCTTCCTTTGTAATCATTCTGCCATCAAAATAAAATGAGAACAGCCATGTAAGTACCATTCTGATCATGATTTTAATGGTTTACTACAAATTCACTCTGTAGCCCTAATCATCCTAAAAAATCATTTTTGGTTTTCCTCTTAATTCTATCTTTCCCCAAAAAACCAAGCATCCCCAATCTGAACTCCAAAACCTAACTGCTTCAAATTTCCCAACTTTTTGAGTGTGATGTGTTCCCACAAATGCAAAATTCCATACCTAACCTCATGTGATAGGCCACAGTCAAAACACAGGAGCTCTAAAAATACAGTATAAAATTATTTGCAGGCTATGTGTATAAAGTATGTATGAAACAAAGGAACTGTGTTTATAATTGAGTCCCATCCCCAACAAACTTTATAATGTATATGGAAATACTCCAAAATCCAAAATATTTCTGGTCCCCAGCATTTTGGATTAAGGGATAACTCCACTTGTACAACACCAAGGCCCTAGAAAAAGCATTCAATTTATGTTATGCACACTGTGAAAGTAGTGTACAGGTGGTCATTACTTCAGGAGGACTGTCAAAATACTTAGGAGATTCTGGTACAACCTGAGGAATTCCAATTCCAAAATAAAGCCCAGTGCTGTGTGCTTGTGTGTGGTGTTGGACACTGGACCCAGGGCCTCATGCAAGCTGGGAAAGTGCTCTATCACTAAGCTTCACCTTTAGCCTTAAAGCACTTCTTTTTTAAAAAGTCTGTTTATGTAATATAGTTACTTTGGTGAATAATTTTAGAAAGTTAGTATGTTTGCCTTAGCTTAAAATGTAATTTGCTATAAAGCAGTACTTTTAAAATATGTTATAGGGCCAGGGATTTAGCTCAGTGGTTTCGCTGCCTGCTGCACAACCGCAAGGACCTGAGTTCGATCCCTGGTACCAAAATAAATAAATACATACATACATACATACATACATAAATAAAATGTTATTTACTGAAATAATTAAAAAATTAAATTTTAAGACATTACATTTTTAGCCTGAGGTGGTAGTACATTACTGTAATCCCAGCATTCTGGGAGGCTGCAGCAGAAAGATCTCAAATTTGAACCTAGCCTGGGCAACACAGCAAGACCCTGGCTCAAAATTTAAAGAAAAAAGAACAACGGGCTAGGAAAGTAGCTCAGTGTCAAGACCTTGGGTTCAATCCCTGGCCACAGAAAAAAACCAACCCGAAACAAAAACTGTTACATTCTTACCTCACAAGACTGCTTGCTTTCCATTATCTTTAAAATGGAGTCTTTCAGAGCATGGTGAACAAACTGTGTAGCAGTGGCTTTCATATACTGCTGCATCAGGGTGCTTGCAAGCGTTGTGGCTCGAAATAAGGTAGTGGCTTCATCTATGCAAATATTTACATAAGAAACAGATACAAACTATACTGTGATCAAACTGGAAATGAATTTATTTTTCCTCAAGTATAGCCATTTAAATATGTATCTTGCATGCAGCATTGAAAATTTATAATGACTTATTTCTAAAGATTTAACTGTAAAAGAATTTTACATGTATCAGATCATTAAATCATAAAAAGAAGGACTGAATAACATTGCATTTATGGGAACAAAATAAAGGCTCAGAATGGTTTATCATTTTCTAAAATCAGTTGCCCAGTTAGTGATAAAACTAGGATCAAGACTCTGCTTTGCTGAACACTAATTTCATGTTTTGAAAAATTTGAGTCCATTTCCAAGTAAGAGTATAACATAAAATCCCAGTATACATTTATTAGCTAAAACATAGACACTGAGTTTTAATAAAATTCCAATAAAACTCAACTATCAGAAAAAAAGTCTGTGTAAAATATGTACCACCAATTATCTATTTCTTGACAAACCTTTATTTTTAATAACTTTCATGATTAGGAGGAAATAGTTCTAGACTTTACAGTTGATTATGGGAACTACAGTATTTAGGAACAAGGATTTGGTGAATCAAAGTGTTGGGGAAAATGGATTATTCTGACATAGAAAGCTGTTAAAAGCACTGTGTCCAATGGCCTAGCTATAAAATCCAACTAACACTAAACTTCTTTGCAATCAATTAGTAAATAAAAAATAAAGGAAAGAGTATGGTTAAGTAAACCAAACTAGTCTCAAGAGCGAAATACTCTGGACCACTGATCTGAACAGCAACGATTTTCTATGGCTTCTAATATAATCTTCCATGACAGAAACCTGTATTAGAAATACTCGCCCCCATATTACCCAACATAAGATTAGAACTGACATCCCAACTTTAGTGAAGGAAAACAGAATAACTTACTTTGTAACATGATAGTTTTTTAATATACACGAAGACAGATGTATGAGATATAAAATCGAATAGCCCAAGCTTAAAAATATCACACATCCATACTCTACCTTCCATGCTTATTTCTCTGTCATTTAGTGTACACAGCAACAATGACTCAAGCTTTTCATGAAGAAAAATCCTCAGGAGGATGCTAGCCAGTAGTGTTCGGTCTTGTCCACATACGTGTGACAAAGCATAGACAACATGGAGCTCCTTCTGTAGGATAAGCTAGAAACGACACGAAGAGAGGCACGATGCATCTCCAGAGAGGCAAGTGGGAAACAGTGTTCATGTTTAATAAGAAATATGTCCACTGAATACATGTATTAAAAAAGAGTGAGTTTGTCACCTACACATGTCTGGTCTCTGAGACCAAATACGAAGTTTCTTAACCTCAGGCTACTGTGTGCCATGGAGGAATGAAATTACTGCGTTTAACTCAATGTTTCTGTAAATAATGCCATTAAAAATAGATGAAGAATAATCACCTCTTTAAACTCACTGTACTCCTCCTCTGGCATGATTTTTTCCATGGAATATCGTGCTCGCACGCGCAGGGACCCTGGCTCAATGCCTTTGAGTGGTACATGGGAGCTGAGGAGGAACCACTCATCTGTGGCGTGACCTTTCTGTAACCGGCTCAACTGGCAGCGCATAAATACTTTGAAAGGAAAACACATGATTACATAAAAAAGGTACCACTGTCATTAGCCATGCAAGTAAATTTTCCTGAAGTCCAGTCCTCTCTAATGTTACAGCTTTTCAATGAAGCACTTCAGCAACATAACAAACTCCGTATCTGCTAGACTCTATGATAGCTGAAGACCTCGGGTACAGAGCTGAGTAACACGTGACATGTCTAGCCAAGAAGGTGGAAATCGGTTATGGTACAGTGTGATAAGTAACAGTCACTAATGCTTTGAGAATACAGAGAAGTAACACATAATTAGGCCTAGAAAGGTCAAAAACCCACTGCAAGCAGGTAAACCTTAAGGTGACCTGCAAGCTTAAGTAAAAAGGTAAGAGAGCATGCAAGCAGTCCAGATAAGAGAGTATAGCTTTCTGTCATTACTCTGATTTTATCATAAAAGTAATGGGGGGCTGGGGATTTAGCTCAGTGGTTTCGCCGCCTGCTGCGCAAGCGCAAGGACCAGAGTTCAATCCCTGGTACCAAAAAAAAAAAAAGTAGTTAGTGGGAAACAGTACAAAAGTGTTTAAGTAGTAACAACAGACTAAACATTTCACAGAGACAAATTCAGGGTTTGATCTATCTGTTAATAGACATGATTTCCTCCCCTAGGCCTGAATTTTAAAGAAGGTATCACCTAGTACACCCTGATGTGCACGGCTAACTGCCACCAGCATCTGTTAGCAGCAGGCTGGGAAGAAGTCCACTAAGGAGAGACAGCAAGGCCCGGAGCGTCCGACTGTGCTGGCGCATAAATACCATGCGCGACTACAGCACTTCTGTGTAGGAGAGTAGGAAGAAGCTAAAACGCAGGAAGGAGGGAAGGGGAGAAAGACCCACAGAAAACTGGCCAGTCACCATTTTCATGTTCTTATTATTTGGGAAAGGGAGTGAGAGAGATTTCTATTTTAGTCTTAAGGGCTTCAGTTAAGAAAGTTCAGTTCTATTCCTAGATTAAAAAAGTATAGTAAGAAATTGTCTGAAATTACATTTGCATTCCTGTTTTGCTTTGTAATTTCCATATTAAGACATTTCATTATGAATTGTAAAAATTTATAAAATATGCTTTACTTTAGAAAGTTTCTTATCAACTTACAAATATCAGGATCTTTGCTTTTCTTTGTTTTATTACTAAGAGTGATTTCAAATCTATTGATGTCAGGAGGAAGATCACTAAAGAAGCAAGGAAAAAAATAATTAACAAAATGTTCTGATGTATGACAACTTGATTCCTTCAATTCTAATGTCAAATAAGCCCCTTATTTCAAAACTTGAGCATGCTAAATTTAAAACTGGATTCAAAACATATTTTATCACTCAGCATGCAACAATACCGACAAGCAAATTATACACTTTTCCTACCAGTGTTAACCTCCTAAGCTACCAATAATTCAGGTTAGTCCTGGAAACAACTAAAAAGCATTTTGTATGGGTTTCACTTGTAAGTAATGCTAATCTGTATAAATAATTAGGCAAAAAGCCAAAGGCACAGCACTTTACTAGTGAAGGTGAACAAATACAACACAGAAACAAAATTGTCTACTGTTGAAACACCTAAATTTGGTACCTTGTTCTGACAGTATAAATACAGAGATGAAGACAGGAGGAGGAAAGAGAGGCAGAGAGAGGAGAGAGAGGAGGGGGGAAGAAACGCAGTATGGTTTCAAAAAGATCATTAAACACTTACTCAAAGACAAATTCCTCTGACCACACTGGGTTTTGTCCTTCCCTTGCATGAGTTTTTGCTACCTGGACGCTATTCAGGTAGATATTACAATACAGATTGGTAAAATGTTTTACTGGGAGTTTGTGGGCTTCTTCAATATGTAAAACAAGGCTGCTGACCTAAAGAAAACATAAAAATTACTACCCAGGGCCAAAATATTATGTGTTAGGTTTCAGAGCAACAAATGCAAAATACAAAACCAAAAACAATGACTTATTTTTCCGTTTTCAGAAGATATGAGCCATCTTTTCCTTTCCTGTGACACACCACAAAATATTCATGTACAGTGGGCCCTCAAATTAAAACCGGCCTGGTATACGAACAATTTGGGTTAAGATTCATCTGCCTCCTGTCATCTATAGCGTGTGCCCAGTAAACATCCAGATCTCAGCTGTACTGGCATAGTTACAACCAGCCCTTGGGAAGTGATCAAGTTCCTAAGTCAAGTGTCCACTGTACTTAAAATTCAAGCTTTTAAAATTTTCCCACTTTAAAAAATATACAAAAATGATGAGATTTTATTTTGTGACTGTGCAGTAATAATGAAATAAACTGAGAAGAGGATTCTTTAATAATCTAAACAACTGTGACTACCCAAACCTAAATCCCAAATGTTATATAATGCCTAGGAAGGAGATCGTTATCGTTATATAAAATATATTACACGGCTAGACACTGATTCTACCTTCTGATTTTACAGAAAAAGATACAAAATTCAAGCTTAGTACACTGGTAGTTGTTGTAAGGACTAGAAACAATGTTATGTACAGAACACAGAGCATCTGACACACAAAAAGGGCTTAAGAGAGATTATCTACAATTATATCTACAAAAACTCTCATGGCTCATACTTCACACAAGACACAACTTGCTGTTTTTGCAAAAGACTGAATCTGATTTTCCGTAGTTCATAAAATGTTCTAAAGGCATGTAGTGATTATGGGTAAAATTAAATATCTTTGGGAAAAGGACCAAGACTTTGCACTACAGAGACTAGTCGGCTAAATATTAACCATTTATCCATTTCAGTAGAACAAGTATGTTAAGTTCAGTGAGTATAGTGCAAATTCCCATAAATAGGAGTCACGTTATTGTATTAAATTTTCCTCCAAATCCCAGGAGTGTCATAATGTGCCTTTCTTCCAACTGTCCAGGGCAGTGATGGCGAACCTTTTAGAGCTTTCAATGACACAAACAGCCCGCCATGGCACACGTGCTATAGGTTTGCCACCACTGATCTAGGGTTAGCAGGGAAAAAGAAAAACCCACGAAGTGGAGTCTAAAAAGCTGCTCTTACATACACAGAAATGAGAAAGCCTAGCTTAATTTTCCATAAACAAAAATATAAGCCAGGTTAAGGTTTCAAATTAGATTGGATATTAAGAGTTACCTAAGAGTTACCCAGTGAATTTCAGAAATAATTAGTACAGAATGAAAATCTCCAAAATCTATAGTTCTACTTTTTTGATACAAGGCAAAATAATTTGAAGGAAAAACATGTCCAACTGAGTATTTCCTATTGCTGATTTGGTATTGTTATTTTAAGTGGAAGAATAAGTAATCCTTCATTTTTATTCAAAAGTCAGCATTAACACTAAGAAGCAGAAAGAGGTATACAAAAAAACATCCTCTTTGAGCAATACTTTTCCTGCTACTGAAACCAGGACTTTAAAATGTCTGAAAATAACCTCTCTTCGCTTAAGAAATGTCCAAAATCATTCACACAGTAATAAAAAGAGCATAATGACAGCAAAAATTGTGCTAATTACAACAAATTCAATTAAGTTTTACCTGGCGAAGGCGTTTATTGGACATCCCTGGACTACTTTTCCGTAAACTGCAAAATGCCTGCAGACCTTTCATCCAATCCTATAAAAAACAACAGCATTTCAAAGAAATAATCTGATTTCTGACCATCAATTTATTTCCTTCAAATTCAATAGTTTTGTCCTTCTCTAGACTGCCATTTTTAGTCTCAGAGTATACTGAACTTTAAAATGTCCCAATAAAGTAAAACAATAACCCAAAACTTAAGAGTTTTATAAAAAATTACTTGATTTTATGGAGAATCCCTAATTAATGCTAAGTATATTAATGTGTGGCCATTAATTAAGTAAAACAATATAATTTTCATTAAATAGATTGTTTTTCTCAAACACACACTACCGGCGGGGGGGGGGGGGGTGTTAAGCTCCAACACCTAAGACTGCTCTGGCAGAATCTAACTTGATACAAACAGCCAGGGGCAAAGCTGACTGACTGCCCATGTGAAGCCTGAGGGGACCAGCACTCTGCTCTCTTCTTAAGACCATGATACAGGCAGAAACACAGAAGAGGATCTGATATTTATTTCTAAACCTAGATTTTAAAAAATCATTTCAGCCTAATATTTAAATTTTGACTATATTTTTTCAATGTTTAAACATAACACTGCTCCAGAAAAAAAGAGAGAACAATTTAGGTTTACTGAAATCTTTTTATCACTTTATCTTAAATGCAACAGTTTCCTACTCTGGTAAGAAAACATGGGCTAACAGATTTACAGTAAAGAAATAATGCTCTTACCTCTGCTTGTTCTGGAGTTTCTCCTGCAAAGTAAAAGATGTAATGTTCTTCACTAAAGTGCTGAACTACAATCTGAAAACAGTTTGGCCTTTAAAATACAAACAAAAAAATGTATTAAGACTTTTACAATGACTACTAAAATATTTACCCAAACTAAAAAAATATATAATTATATAATTTATATAAAATTATCACTTCAAGAAATAACACATTGTACCAGATCATTACTTAAAAGAAAATCAGTCTTTTGAAGTAAAGTGCTATGTCATTTTGAAAGACATTAGAAATAGTAAACGTGTAAAGAAAGCAAAATTGCTAGAAATGCACATAGTTAATCTAAAAACTTTATGTTTCTGGAAAAAAAGACTAGAAATATTCCTAGACCAAAAATGTCCTTACTGATTACCTCTCACAGACCATGGCTGATTTTGTTTATAACAGTCTGTATTTTAGGTTTTCTTTAATAAACTGACCTTTTCCCCTCGTATATTAAGGTGAAAACATCATCTCATATATTGCTTGTTCTGATGTTTAGATAACCTAACTTGTGGATAACAGTTATTAGATCATGTCTTTAGTATGCGCTACTATAAATCGTTTGGCACATAAGTACAATTTCTAAATTATACTGCAGAAGTACATTCCTAATTTATATCTGTTTTGGATATGTGCTATCTTTCTAATTAAACTGGAAAATGTTTATAACACGTTTAATGAGGGTCTGCATGTTTTTAGAGCTCGATATGTTATTTCTATTTGCCGCTTTGGACAAAGATTTTCTTCTTATGTGTTAATATGAGGAGGCCAGAGCAAAACAAAGAGAAAGGGTATGTGCTGCCCAAGTGAGCACAAAAAGAGCACAAGTTTCACGCTTGTGGAAGATGAAAACCATCTTTTCACCATCTTTTCATGTTTTGAGGATGTTATAAGAGTAGCGGAGAGTGTAACTGGAGACTTCTCATTCTGAAAATGACCTGTGTCTTCTATCTGGATAAAGTATAACAAAACAAAACAAAGGAACCAATGCCAGTTGTGGAAGGCTCTGGAGAACAAAGCTATTAACACTCCAGGAGCGAGATCGTCCTGAGCCCAGCCTGACATTAGCCACGCTTTTCCTCTCAAGCTATGTGCCAGTTCCTAAGCGGTGTAGGAAAACAGCAGCTGCTTTTTAAAAAGCTTAAATGCTAAGCAGAAAAGCCCGCAGTTTCTGTGTGCTGGGAGAGGGAAATGGAATTCAGGGCGCCCCAGGAAAAGGCTCTCGGCTGCGGCCCCTGAGCACTGTGTCTTCGCAGTAAGGGCAAGTCAAGCTCCGAGCACCTCTACCCAACCCCACTGACCCTGAGGGTTCGGCACGGGTACACCCATTCCACCTGCAACCCCTTCTGGTGGCAGTGACATTAGTTTCCATTACTCTTCATACACAGTATTTACCATTCTGTCAAATGTAAGAAGACATTTCAAGAATCAAGATCTAATGACAAAGTCAGGAAAAATAAAAGTTTTAAGTAAATAGGCAACTATGATTCTGCCAGAAAACTATGTCTATTAAAGAAAGACTCAAGTTAGAAATAACTGGGAAAATGTAAATAAACATTAAAACCTCGATAAACAGATTTAACTGTAGGAGCACAGATTAGTGAGCTGTAGGATCGGGAGAAAATATGTAGCCTAAAGCAGAGAGAGGAAGAAAAGATGAAAAACTTCATTATTAGACACGAAGGACATGGTGAAAAGACACGTTTGGCAGGAATACCGAAATGAGAGCATGCAGCAGAGCTCTTCAGGGACCCTAAAAGACTCAGCTGGCAGGAGATGCTCAGGCTCAGGGTGAAGAAGCTCTTCAATATCACGATAAGTAATTTAAAAATTTCTGGTAGGCATATTTTGGTTTTGCTGCTTAAAGAAAAAATAAAAAGCATCCAGAAAGGATGCATTTCTCTTAAGAGAAAAGGAAAAGGAAAAAAAAAAAGCAACAATTTGTGTGACAATGAAAATGCTGGAAGTCAGAAAACTATCTTTAAAAAGTAAATAATGGCCAACCTAAAACTTAATATCCAGAAAAATGTCCTTCATAGGTGTAGATAAAACAATAAATACTGCCAAGATCGAGCCTAGGAAAAGGTACAAGTGTAAGAATTCCCACATAAATATTCACTAGAATAACTAATGCAGCAATGCCTTTCAATGTGTGCTTCTGAAATAGTTAATCGTCAAATCTAGTATCAGCAGTCTGAAGTTTAAAAGGAAACTTCTAAGTAACCCTGAGCGTAATCTGGGAAAATCGACAGCTGTGCGTGCTGTCCACCCCACTTCAGGAGAGGGCCGAGCACACGCGGGCCGCCTGCCGCAGCAGGGCCTGGCTAACGTGGACAGCAGAGTCCACTGCGAGGCTCGCTCAGTGTGCTCAGCCTACCATGCATTCGATAGCACAGTGAAGAACAGGTAACAGCACTGGTCTACAATTCTACCTTTCGTGCTCTCATATTTGTATTTCATAATGAAGCAAATTGATATTAACCTATTTTTCCTTTGTCCTATTATATGGTAGAGATGCCTTATCATTTCCTTGAAATATACTTTGCTGGTGCTGTTTTTCCTGGTATTCAGTTTTTTCAATGCTTCTCTTGTTACTTCACAGTAAGACAAACAGAGGTATACACAAAAATAACTTGATACTAAACTGACATGCTTTGGGGAGAAAGCTTTTTTTCCAATGAGGCCTAGGCAAAGTTCCCATGGAAGTAGGTTTTTCACATCTGGTTAGATGTAGCTTAATTAAATATAATTCATAAATATTAAGCCTGGTATAGTAACATAATATAGAATGGCAATAATGACATGTTAACTTCCTTGAATTAAGAACCCCTAGCAGATCCGTGATGTGCTCTCCCGGCTGTGTGTGGGCGGGCCCAGGGTGGCACTACACCTGCCTCTCGGTGCCTTTCCTCCACAGCACTGCTCCGCTGCTCTGCTCTTCTGCCGCTGTGAACTAAGCAGCTCTGCTCTCCCACCACCTTTCCAAGATGAGGCTCCTACCTTGGAGCCTACCAGCCATGCACTGGGTCTCCTGAAACTGCAAGCTGAGTTAAACCTTTTCTTTAGTTGTGGCTATCAGCTATTGTATCACAGCAATGGCAGAAAAATTGGTACCAAGAGTGAGGTCTTTGTTTGACTTCACCTGACCATGTAGTTTAGAAATCTTTAGAAGTAGTTTATAAAGAGTTTGGAAAAGTTTGCAGAAGGGGGCTAGACAAGCCTGAGAATGCTGTGAGCTTGACAGGTGATTCTGGACAGAGTACAGAAGACTGGGATGCTGACAGGAATGCAGACAGTGAAGGCCAGGTTTGCAAGGTTTCAGTTGGGAACAAGGAGTCCATCCGCATATGAACTACAAGCCATATGTGTTACCCTATGGCAGAAAACATCTACATTTTGCTCCTGTCCTAAGACTTGGAGACTTGGATTAAGGGTGGTAGACGAATGAATCTGGAAGAGGAAATTTCAAGAGAGCCAATATTCAGGTATGGTTACCCCTGGCTGTTTTGAGCTTGATTTATGATGAGAATCGGGCAAAATGGAGAGCAGAAAAAATTGAAAGGTTTAAATTCTAGACTGGAAGGAACCATGTGTAAAGTTGGGACCAAAGGAGGCGTGGCTACTAGAGCTTACTGGCACCATTAGAAACAAAGCAAGCATTCTGCACAGAAACAAAGAGGGTGACTTACGGGTCTCTTGGGATTCAGCAAAACCCTACCCCAAACAGATTCACGGGCACAAAGATGTAAGCAAACCTTTCCTCTGGGAAAAGTCTCTTGGGTTCCTGCTCATGAAGGGCCTGCTAGGGAACTGGTTCCCCAGGATTCATTTTACTGGATTCGGCCATCCAGGCACTCAGAGGCTGCTGCAGCCATGGTCCAAGGGACTCTTTAACCACCTGAGCTAGCAGCCAACTGTAGCACTGTCCACGTGATGCTGGTTTACTGCATGCAGAATATAAGCGCTGTGGGGTCAGGAAGACTTCCACCCGGACTTCAAAGGGTCTAGAAGGTCAGGCAAGAAGCCCCTGAGAGGGCAATGTGTGCAGCTGTGGAATGAAGCCAAAGGTGTAGTGGCGACCCCAGAAGTTGAAAATACTCCGGAAGTAGAATGTCTGCAGAGCAAAGGTCCAGGCCCTGAGTGGAGACAGCCAGAGAGAGGACACACAGGCTACAACCAGGAAGGCCATGGGCTGGAGCACCCCAGTCCTTCAGAACTCAGACCTTATGGTCATGTGCCCTGGATGCCAGATATGGAACGACAGAGGAATGTCTGATCTGCTGGCCTTGCTTTGGCCTGATTTTTAATCCTCCTTACTCCTCCCTTTTATAATGGGAATGCTATGCTATGCCATTATATCTTGGGATCACATAACCCGTTTTTGATTTTGACAGAAGTTTCACAGTTGGCCTTGAGTCTCAGAAAAAGAGATTTGGACTTCTAAAAAATGCTGTCTACAGAGATTTGGGAGAAGGGATTACATTTCTGGTTGTACATGGGACAGTTGTATTACGTTAGGTGGAATTATGAACTTGCTACTGTCTTTATTTGGGTATTAAATATGGTTTAAGGAGAAGTGTTTGGATGTAAAGTCAACAAACGGTTACTTCTGATGCATCGACTTCAATGGATTAAGAAATGCCTAGCCGATTAGTAAAGCAGCTCCTGGACGTACATGGGTGGACCATGCAGGCATTACTTTTCTATGCCTGATTCCTGACCTCTTCCTCCCAGGCACTGTTCCTGGCTCTACTTTCCAGCCACTAAGAACTCAGCAGCTTCGCTTCACCATGTTTCTGCCTTGGAGTTGGCCAGTCATGCACTGAATTTTCTAAACTGAGATAAATTAAACTTTCATCCTTTAAATTGTGGGTGTGTCAGGTATTCTGTCTCAGCAAGAGGAAAGTTAATACAATAAACTAAGATGTTTTGAGATATTTTCAAATTCTTTAGTCACCCTCAGTAAGAAACTGCATGGGAATCAAGCAATGGTTTTATACCAAATGGCAAATATATATTTATTGCTTTTCCTTACACCTGACAAACACCATTATTGATACTAACCAGTATAAAAAATAATTTATTCTCTTTAAATGTACTTTAAAGATCTGATCCACTTTAACTCTAGCAGAAAAGAAAAAAAATATTCTTTACTTTTTCTAGTAATATGGAGTTTTCTTCTGATAGTAGACTGATTTTCAATCTAAACATAACTGTGTCAAAATACTAAAACATTTCCTCAGACTTGCAGATGTTTATCAGTGTTAATATTCCCCTAAGAAATATATGACTCAAAGTACAGATATCATCACTGAATCACTTTTAACCTCACTTTTTTAAGACTAAATTTCTGCTTTGAATCAACTGTCAAAATACATTATCTTTCTGTGCTGCATTTATAATTTCTTGAGGAAGTTTACTCTTCAATTAATCTACAAAGTAAGAATCATATACAATAAAGAGGGGTTTTCCTGCAAATCAAACTTTTAACACAACTCTTCTTTTGGACAGCTAGCATACTTCAGTAACAAACAGCAGGTATTCTATTTCTTCACATGAAACAAAAACACACACAGCTAAACCAGCTTGGATTTTTCTAGAGCTTCCATCTTAACATTCTTTTAAGATGGAATTCAACTCGACACACAAACATATAAACAATACTATCTCCAAATTGCTTATTTTCCAGAAGGAATTCTTGATGGAAATTTTTACACATTCCTATCCTGAACCCTCACCACCAGTCATAAGATCAAATGACATTTCCACAGATCTTTGTTGGAAAGTACTTCATTTGGAGTACTTTATCCTTAATAGTTTTGGAACTTCTCTGAATGCCAGCAATTTTCTTCCAAGTATTGAAGTAATCATTACATACAGTATATGTATGTATATCATATAGTATACCGTGTATCATTCTGCAAGGATAGACTTTGGATATTTAAAAACCTATCATTTGATTCACAAATGCATTTACTGATAACTCTACCTTAGTATTATCTACTACTATTTCAAAGTGGTGTCTCTTCTCTTACTTTTATTCTTGGCCATAAATAGAATTGGCAGTTCCATGCAGACTGGTAAAACAAGTAATTCTCCAACTCTGTGTGAAGCATTTCTGCTTCAGCTTTAACTATTAATTGCATGATCTCAAAACAAGCTTTCCAAGTTAAACATGAACTGTAGGAACATATCTATGGGACAAGAGGAAGGGGTGGGAGAGAAGAAACTGTTTCTCATTTAGAGTTTACAATTCAATTCTTTTCATAAATTATAGATATTTAGTGGTATGATGCTAGAATAACATACTCAGCACCAGTGACTTAATCGGTGACTTTTATGCAAAGAAAATATTTAGGATGAAGAAGATAATATTTACTGGGCTTAGCAATCTAAATTTAATATATTTTTTTATTTAGTAGCCTAATATATGGCTTGAATTTTTAAAATTTAAGAGTACTATTTTTATCTTGCAAATACAATGACTTTACAGTATTAATCACCAAACTGCCCTTTATGCTGGTTTCATAAATATTTGTACAGTAAAACCAATTATAAAAAAACAGTGAAAAAAAATCTAAGTTCAAGAATTTTATATTTTATAATATTTTATAAATATTTTATATTTATTTTATATTTTATTATACAGTAATTTTAACTTGTGTTAATAGGTAATAGTATAAAAAATTAAAGCTTATGAATCAGCACAAAAAGTAACATCACTGATGACTGACAAAAAAAGTCTAGATTAATACTGAGTTAATAGGTAATTTAAAAAGTACTGAAGTACAGCTACCGTAAAGAGCTTACTACTGTCTGCAAAGTTAAGTGAAGATCTCTTTGCCTCAGTAAAATAACTAATTAGAATAGCTTATACAGGAAGCCATTACTGTCAAGTGTTACAGCAGTGTCTGAAATGTAAGAAGTGTGGTTTAGGGTTTTTATCGTAACACCTGACAATTAGCTGTATGTCAGACCTCTAATGATGACCCCATAGCACCCTGGCTGAGAAGCTCTGCTTAACTGTCCACATCAATTCATAGCCATGGTCTTGGATTCTGCCCAAGGACTACGTATTTCATAGTACACTGGTCCTCCACATCCATGAGTCTCACACTCACAGATCCAAGAAAATGCACACCGAAAATTATTTTTAATGCATCTGTACTGAGCAGACACATAGCACTGATGTTGTATTAGGAACTGTAAGTAATCTAGTGATGATTAAAGCACACAGGTTTGCAAATACTATACTTTCCTTTCTCTTCCCCAGTGCTGTGGAAAGTCAGGCCTGGGTCACAGCCCCGGCCACAGGACTCCATTTCACTGTAGGGCCTGTGCATCTGTGGATCTGGATACTGGGCTAGGGGGCTCCTGGACAGAGTGCTTTGAGTACTGAGGGACTGGGTCAACTTACCCAATAAAGTACCCCCAAATCTCACCATCTTTGCGTTGTGTGAAATGCCTTTGGTGCCAGTACATTATATTTGCTAGTGAACAGTGGTGGAGGCTCCCCGATATCCACTTCACCCACACACATACACTGAGTAGAGCAACCTCATTATTTGTTATGCTCTGAATGGCCTCACTCCGTCAGGCCAAACCATGCCTCTGCTGCCTAAAATGGTGACCAGAAGCCTCAATATCACATGCTCGGGGTTTTCATCAGTGATGGGAATGAAAGCTTACACTCCAGCTCTAGCGCTGTTTGCCGCCTTGCTAAGATCATAGAAACTTATCTGGTTTTTTGTTTTTTTATTTTTGGTACCGGGGATCAAACCAAGATCGGGTCCTTGCGCTTGTGCGGCAGGCGGCGGAAACACTAAATCCCCGGCCCCCTTAGAAACTCATCTGAAGAAGAATCCAATAAGAAGGGAGGAAGGAAGGAAGGAAAGTAGAGCAAAACTAAAGAGAAAATAAGCCAGAGGCTTGATCCAACCATATGTGAAGCCAAGGTTCCTATGTTTTTTCTTTTTCTGACACAAAAATTGTACATATTTACAGCATACAATGTGATATACCAAAATATCTATGTTCACTGTGCAATGTTAAAATCAGAGCAACCGTATCTGCCTCAAATATGTATCATTTCTTCTGTGGTTAAAAAAATACATTCAAAATCCCTTCTTCTAGCTTTCTAAAAATATCCAATACCTTATCATTATCTGTTGCACTAGAACAGAACTTATTACACCAACCTAACTTCACTCAGCACCTGTTGAGGAGCCTTTCTTATCTATCCCTCCCTACTGCTCTCCCTCTGACAGTCACCATGTTACTCTCAACTTCTATGAAGCAATGTTTTTAGATACACGAGTAAAATATGCTATCCTTCTTTCTATGCCTAGCATCTTTCACTTAACATAATGCTCTCTAGATGTCACAAATACCAAGATGTAATTCTTATTGACGGTTGAATATTATTCCATTGTGTATACAACAGTTAATATAGGAACTTTGGTTTTTATTCCCAGATTATTGTGAATAGAGCTACAATAAGCATGGTATGTAGATGTCTCTTCAACATACTGACTTCATCTCCCATGGCTATATACACAGTAGTAGGATTGTTCGATCATATGGTAGTTCTATTTTTATCTTTTTCAGGAATTTCTACAATACTTGTACTAATTTACATTAATCCTGTTGTAAGGGCTCCTTTCTCCTTCTCAGTCTTCCTTTGTAGTTAAGTGATTTATTATTGTTTTAATTCACTGCTTACTCTTTCCATGTATCTGCTGTAAGATTTTACTTTGAGATTACCATGAAGGTTACAAAAGATATCTTTTGTTCTTAAGCTAACTTTGTAAAGTTGGGAAAACAGATATATAGTAAAAAATAAACTCTCCATTTGCATTTCATTCCTCCCACTTTTTAAATTTTTGTCATACTTTACAATTTTCATATTGCTTATCTCTGAACAAATTACTGCAGTTACTTTTGTTTTTTCAGTCTTCACACTAAAGATATAAATGATTTGTGCATCATGTTTACAATATTAGAGCATTCTAAATTTCTCAAAGTTTTATAACTTCTGGTGGTTTCTTCTTACTCAACATCTCTTTCTTTCCAACCTGAAAAACTACCTTTTGTATTTCATGTAGGGCAAGTCTGGTGGTGATAAATTCTCTTAGCTTCTGTTCATCTGGAAATTCTTTAAACTCTCCCTCATTTCTGAAGGAGCTAGTTGCTGCATACTATGTTCTTTGTTTTCGTTTTTCTTCAGCAGTATGAATATCTTTTTCCTCTTAGTCTATAAGGTTTTCTGGTGACAAATCAACTGTCCAATGAACTGATCCACCATTATGTGTTGTTTCTTTTGTGCTGCTGCTCTCAGAATCTTAACTTTTGAGCTCTTGAGCATAATACGTCTTGGGGTAAACTGAGTTGAGCTGAATCTGCCTGATGAACTTGGGTACTCCTGTACCTGATATTTGTATCTTCCTCTAGGCCTGAGAACCTTTCTGTTGTTCTCTCTTTGAATATACTTTCTACCCCTGTAGCACTCTCAAGTCCTAGAACCTGAATAACTTATTTTATTGCTGTCCCATAGTTTCTGCAAGATTTTTTCATTCCTCTTCCTTTTTGTACTTTTTAAAAACAGCCTGTCTTAGAGCTCACTGCTTCTTTCTTTTGTTTGATTCACTCAATTAACTGATGGCTTCTATTGTATTTTTCATTTCATTCATTATACTTTCACTTTCAGGATATTTGATCTTTAAAAATTATTTCAATCTACCTATTAAATTTCTTTGACAAAAGTCTAGGGTATATAATTCAGTGATAGAATAGAAGGACCTGGGTGCAAGAAAATAGATCTCTGATAAATCAGTAAAGTTTCTTCTGTGTTTTTGTAAAATTCACTGAGTTTCCTTAAAACAGCTATTTTGAATTCTGTGCCAAAGAGTTCACACTTAACGGTTGCTATGTGATTAATTTCCGGTACCATGTTTTCTACTTTAGATCAGACTGTGGTTTCCAGAAACTGCCTGATGCTGCTGACATGATATCTGCACACTAAAAGAGTACATATTTATTCCTGTCTTCATAATCTGGGTTTGTTCACGCCTTTCTTTCCAGAAATTTCAGGCAGGCTGTTTAAGTCCTCTGACCCTGTGGTCACTGCCATAGTTTCAGCACTAGATGGTGCCCCAAGCCCAAGTTGATTACAAAAGCATAACTGGTGTGCCGTCATGCTCCATCCTACCTCACCCATGTTGTTACAGGGAAAGAAAATCTTACACGATTTGAATTAAGTCATTCAAAGGATTACTAGTGGAGGCAAAGAGAACACATGCTATATACAGACCAAGATGAAACCCTGCTATAAGAAATATCATTCCAAAGATCTCTACCTAATGCAGTGGAGTGGAATTTCATACATAGGTTAGCCTAAAGCAAGGAAAATAAAAATTATCCTACTGATATTTTTAGATGTTTTTATGCCAAAAAACTTGGTTTGTTATGCTCAAATAATTTGAACACACCCTCTATTTTATTAAAACAATTCCAAAAGAAAAACAGAAAGCCAACTTCTTACCTTCCAAAGAGACTATCGTGAACAACATAGACAGAACATACACTGAGATCTATTAATCCTTTTGGTTTTGTAGCCCGTTTTTCACTTTCAAAATAAATAAGTTGGGCATCACTGACCTCTAAGATAAAATATAAATTCTTCCAACGTTTTCCTTTGCCTGTTAAAATATAATTTTCCTTTAGCCAAACAATGAACTGTGAAATCATATATATTAGAATGGAAAAAAATTGTTGCTAAAAATAAAAATTAGACATATCTCAACTTTTATTGTAAAACTTATCTTTATACAAGCAGGAAATGCCAATAACGTCTGCAGAAAAAGTCCCGTTTGTAATATTGCTTGTTTTAATGAATCACAGAATAAATAAGATAATCTTCTGCAGAAACTCTATTATGATTAAATTTTCAAAATTCTTGTTTTAGTGTAGTTCTTTTCCAGTTTTAAAGGAAAAAATTCCTCCACAAACACTCTTAAGGCCTTCCCCCATTCCCCCAACATAGCTTAATGTTAGACTGAGGTAAATATGCCAAAAGCATCAATACTATCAGGTATCAATACCATCAGGCCAGGTGCCACAGAGTTTCTTTTAAAAAAAGCATAAGGAGAGGAGGCAAAGAATCAAATGCCTTTTCTTTTCCTGAGGGTGCTTGGAAATGTATAAAATTATTTTCTAAAGCCCTGGATTGAAATGTGGACTTAAACTCTAAATTTCAAAGGAGGCTTAGACAGAAACTGTAAACAAGTGTAAATTACCAGTAATTCATGTCAAAACAACTTACTATATATCACAGTAAATTTTATTCTTGAAATTTACAATGCTTCTATCAAATTGGTAACAGTAAAAGAATTAAGTCCTTAATCTTAAAATTTCACTTACCCTTTTTCAGAAGATAACCTTTCTTAACAATATTTTTATAAAAAGCATCCTTTGTTTTATGACGAATTGTATTATAGGGTTCCTTGGCATCCACTGTCTCATTGAGTACTTGTTCTTGATCCTAAATTTTTTTAAATATAAAATTTCATGAATGTTTGATGAAAATGAAGCAAAAATATACCAAATTACCAATTAAAAATCAGAAAGTGTTTTTAATGCAAAAATCAAGATGTATGTGACAGATAAATTAAGAGAGCATTTGCTCCCCAAAGAAATTCTCAGAAAGGTTTCCTTAGCACAAGGAGATCAGAAACAAGCTTAGAGACTAATCATATGTTACTGTATGGTCTTGTATGCCTTTGTAAGGATTTTGAACTCAACTGTAAAGAAAATATAAAACATGCAACTCAAATTTTAAATGGATCCCTTTGACTACTGTGTGCTGTTAAGAAGACAAAGACAGACACAGTGAGATGCAGTCAGCTTTTGGTGGTGGTTATATTCTTGATATATTCTAAAGGCAGAGGTAGCAGGAATTACGGAGAGATCAGGGAGAGGAGCGAATAGAGAAAGGAGATGTGAGAGGGACAGAAAAGATTACGAAAAAGTGAGAAAGTCAAAGATGACTAATGCCTTAACATCTCTGGCCAAAGTTTCTCAATTTGTAAAATAGGCATAATGATAGTGTCAACCTCATCAAACTGTTGAAAAACTAAATGAATTCTTGTGTACAAAAAACTGTGCCTAAAATAGAGTACTCAAAATGTTTGGTATATTTATTGGAGTGTGTTGTCTCAAAAGGCTCCTTCTTTTCCTCTAGTTCCTGTCTCAAGAAGTGTTCGTTCTAGGACTCTGGTTTTTCTGTTCCAGCATCTTAACCCGATCTGGGTATGCAGGGCCATATTAGGGTGGGTGAGCTAGTTTTGCCAGTTTATTATTCTGTTCAGTAGTAAAATGCTGTCAGTAGCCTTGTGTTCTCTAACAGAATCTTGCTAAAAGGACAGGTTAGTGTTTGGATTCCCCAAACTTCTGCTGCAATTTACTTTCACTCCAGGACCAATAAAATAGACCACAAATAACATGTAATAGCTCTTATGTTGCAATCAAATTGCTTCCTAATAAGCACTAGTTATTTCTGAGGCACTTTCTAGGCAGTTTCCAAAGGACAGTGTGAGGTTTGTTCAGTTATCAAACAATAACCAAGGAGTGAAGCAGTGTGAACATGTGAAGTTGTTTTTTTTTTAGATAGGGGGTCACTATGCTGTCTAGCTCAGTCTTGAACAGATGAGCTCAAGTGATGCTCCTGACTTGTAGCTGGGACTACAAGTCTGAGCCACCACACCTGGCAATATATCAAGTAATTCTTAAAGCAACTTAGTAACTTAATGTATTAAAAGTTTGTTAGATGTCATGTGCTACTGACTTTACTAACTATAAAAACCTATATTTAAAAATTATAAGAATAAATTGAGGATGAAAACAATTATTTAATTTGTGGACAAATAAAACATGGATTTACAAAACAATCAAAACTGTCACTAATTCAGTCAGTCAATGTGGATCAGAATTAAGGATAGAACAGTGGAACTGCTGGCAGGACCTCCTGTCAGGAGCAGGAACTCCTGGCGAGTAAAGGACCTTCCGACCCCTAATAAAATACTGCTCCTTTCTAGAAAGCACATCTAGAAAGCAGTCTGTTGTTTTTTAACCAAGTTGTTTACATGTGTAGTGATTTGAACAGTGAACAGCGACAGTCTCCCAGAACCGCTGACAAAGCGGCACCTCTGTGTTCACCATAGGTCTTAGGAAGTCACCAAGAAGGGAAAAGCCTGATGCAGTGCCACATACCAGTAATCTCAGCTACTAGGGATGAAAAGGCAGGAGGATCACAAATGTGAGGCCAGCACGGGCAACTCAGTGAGAACCTACCTCAAAATAAAATGTTAACAGGACTGGAGAAGTAGCTCTGTGGTAGAGAGTTTGCCTGGTAGGCACTGACTTCAATCCCAGTACCCCAGAAGGAGGAGGTGAAACCTCAAGACTGATTTGCAGTTAGCTGTGTTTAAGGAGAGACTGACACGGACAGAGGAAGAGGCACACAGAAACGTGAAACAGCTAGTAACAACATAGGCAGGCGAGGCCTTCCTGCTGGAGAGCAGACAGGCAATGGTTCAGCTGATATTTACTGAACTTACTGAACTTACAGTGTCAGTAAGTACTGTTGGCGGCATGATGAAAAACAACTCAATGGGGGAAAAAAATATTCCACAATCATGGACCTTACAGAAAACGGAGGAGATGAATGTGACAAGATTGTGATTATGGTTGTTGAATTTATGTTTAGCTTCAGAATAATGACTTCTCACTCAGGAACTGCAATAATGAATCACAGATACAACAATCTGAAACCAAATAGCTTGTTCGCAGGAGGAAACATTGAAAAACTCCAGACATTACAAATCACTGGACAACATCCACTTGGTACCCACAATCTTGCTCCTTTTCTATGTGCCAGGAAAGTAAACATTTCCATTTCCACATAGAAAAATTTTAATTGCTCCCCTGAAGAACCTTTTTCTAACCTGATACACCCTTACCCCATCACACTGCAGGAAGTGCAATGAGTTAGAAACAGACTAATCACCCTATGCATTAACCAACCAATAGTAAAAGGGCTCTCTTGTGCAAGGCCAGTCTTTCCTGTCATTTTGGATTTTCTTCACTCCTGCCTTCTCTAGGACCTGTACATCAGGTCCTGCCACTACCCATACGCCATCCACCACTGCTAGGCTCTCTTTACTACTGCTTTTACTCGGGGTATGCAGACCTGCTCAGATTCCCCTGCCATAAAACCAAAGGCAAAGAAGGAAAACAATTCAGACCCCTCTTGGTCCTAGCCCTTTTCAATCATTCTTCTTCTTCTTCTTCTTCTTCTTCTTCTTCTTCTTCTTCTTCTTCTTCTTTTAAACTTATAAGCTCCTCGAGATAAGCCTGGCTGTTTCTTATCCATACTATCTCCACTTCTGAATCCAAAACGTCCACTCCATGACCTACTTAGTGCTTCTTGGCTTTTGTCCCCACCACTGCTTCTAGTCTCAAAAAGTCACCAACAATTTTCTAATTATCAAAGAATCAACATGGACAAAAATACTCAGAAATTGTCTTACAATTGCTAATTTCAACCAAAGTTAATTTAACACCTGAAAAATCTGAATAATCTACAGTTTCGAATTTTATCCAAAATTCAGTTTTAATCACATGAATGTCTCTATAAACATAATGAACTTTAAAACAGAACTCTAGTTATTGCAAAAAGAGAAACAACACTGACCTGCATTGGTACAGGTTCCTTAAGGTAATACCCTTCAACAATCTGTTCTTTTCGATAGTGATCTATGATGTCCCCAATACTGTTAAAATAAAAATAACTAACAATGACATAATTTATCTCACAAAAATGTACATCTTTTAAAAATACAAGTAAACCCTTTTACCAAGGATTATGCATTTGCAGGTTCTTTTTCAAAGCATATAATCTGAATATGTTAACAGAATAAATAATCTTAACAGTAACATATTTTGGAAAAACAGTAACATCCCCAAGTACACAATTCTGATTTGTCATATACATAAAGTAAGCAGTCCAGTCAACGGTACCATACTAGGTCACCATACAGGAGGAAATTATGAAAATTCCATGTTTTCACTGTTGTTGCATTTTTTTGATTTTTGGTTTTTTTTTTTTTTTGGTTTAAGACAAGCACGCAGTTCAGGCTGCCTTGAACTCAGCAGGTACCCAGGCAGGCCTTGAACTTGCAGTGATCCTCCTGCCTCAGCTTCCCAAGTGCTGGGATTACAGGTGTACACCACCATGCCCAGCACTTTTTTTGTTCCTGTTTGTACAAGAGTAGAGTACCTCAGAAAATGAAGAAATAAGTAGCAGGTGAAAGGAGAAACCAAAAAAAAAAAAATGAAAAGAAAAACAAGGAGCTAATTTTACCTACGTGATTATTACTGTAGTAGGAAAGGCTTACTGATGATTCTGATAGAAAGTACTATCAATTATTCTAAATACAGAGAAATGCTACAAATAAAGCAAAATTGAAAATAAAAATGACATGGTACTTTACAACCGATTTTAGCACGCCATAATGAGTTTAATACACAGAATGGTATTCCTTGATTATCAGCATGTCACTTTACTGACCTGAGTACTGTCTTTAAGTTCTGTAATTTTAAACCTTCCTATAGCATCCTGGAAGAACGGCATTTTCAAATACCTAGGAACCATTTCTCCAAATGGATCTGGTTTAACCTAGCTCTTGGTTTCTTTTTTCACTAGTTCTTCCTACTGATACAGTAACTGGAGTATGTATATGTGTATGTATCACAGGTCCACATACATTCACCTATATACTACAAAACTAATTTAAATCTAGTATGTTAAGAAGCAAAACAGAACATTTGAAAAAAATATCAAAAATGAGTTTGAATATGAACTAAGTATCAGAGGCTACAGTATTAAAAACAAGGCAGGGAGTGTCATGAAAATATGTCTAGTAAAAAGGCATTATATAAAGGACATGTAAGGTTACAAATTTTTGAAGGAAAAATGCAGTAACACATAAATCCAAAAGTATTTGAAAAATAAAAATCAGGAAATATAATTTGAAAGTAGCTAGATACCAGCAAAAAAGATGACTGTGTTTTAAAGTTAAAAGTATCAAATCGATGAAAATCAATAAGCATCAAAGGTTTCTGGCTCAGGAGCTAAAAAGTGCAGTCAATCTTGTGCGGCACCTCAGTGCTACGATATAATTACTTTCCACGAGCTGAAAGAATACAGCTCATGGAAACTGTTGTGAACTGGTTCAGAAGGTCCAGGAGCAAATTAAAAGTGTGTAGCAACTGACATAACATCTACAATTCCTTAGACTCTAAGTTCCAGCTATGAAATTATACCTACATCTCAGAAAACTAAAACATGTCAAGTATAAACTTGTTTGTAAAATGTGAGTTTCTGATGACACAATGTCCTGCAATTCTAGCTAAATTCTTAGTAAAAACTTAGTACAACTGTGCTTCTCTTCCCAAACGCTGGAGTCCTTCTCATTACCTGAACTGTTCTTTTTGCTGGCTCCCAAGCCTATCTGTACAACCCCTCAGTTTACTGTCAGCACACCATCTCTTCTAACAGACCTGAACATTAGTAATGCAGAAGTGTTACCTTTTTCCTTAATGTATATATATACACAGGATCTCTACAGTTTATTTCACAAAGTAGACAAGTCAAATGTTTGCAAAATCAAGTTGACTGCTAAAGGCCTCCCCTACTTTTCTAAAAGTGTGAATACAGGAACATCAAAGCTCAGTCTCAATAATACCTACTTGAAACATGTTAACTGCTGCCTCTCCTAATCAAAAGTCTAATATACAGTAAAGGGGAAGTAGGTATGGCTGTGTTAATTTGTTGAATAATCTTATTTTACATGTTCTAAACATAAATGATAATCATTAAAGTGTATCATCCTAGGAATATTTCTGACATCAGTGATGAAATCCAGCATGTATTTTCAAGACAACTCTAAAAACTGCCATTTCCCAGGCAGCAGGATCACATTTTGGCCTTCTTTTAAAAAAAAAAAATCATTAAAATTAAAACTACAAACAATAAGACATACAAACCTTACAGGTTAGCGTTCAGGAAGAGAAGAGGGAAGTGTAGTGATTAGGTATAGGAAAACTTTTTCATCTAGAAATGAAGGATTACTTTTCTGCTTTTACAGAGAAAATACTGACATTCTTTCAAATGGTTTCCTCTATTAATTTAGTTTCCTAATCAAGCAACTAAAATTCATTCTTGGTTTTGGGAGAAGCAAAGAGCTTATTCTGCAGGTAAGGAGTTGTAACCAGTCATGGCTATGAGCAAAAGCAACCTGAGAAAACCCCACTTACATGCTAACATTTGTATAAATCTCAGGTAACACTTGAGGAACCTTTTTTCCCTATTAACATGACTCACTGATAAGAGAATGTAATGTATTTTCCTTTTCTTAGGTTATATATTTTGCTCCTCTTGAACATATAGATTTATCAAATTTGTCATTAACAAATTTGTCACAAATAGCTTGTATAAAATTTTTTTAAAATCATAATTATTTTGGAAGAAAACAACTTATTAATTTGCATTCATGTGATACTGTCTCAAGAATTCTTAAACATGTTTATTACTAAATTACATTTTAAAACTCAGGAGCTTCTATATAATTTTTGACCTACTATAGTATCAAGATTTTGATTATCTTTGTGAGTAAAAGTGAACAGAAATTGTTAATTTACCTGTTGTAATATCGACCTCCCATCATAAACTGATTGTTTGGTGTTGGACATATTTTAAATCGCTGAATATTTTCATTGGTCTGAAAATAAAGTGAATAATCACCAGGAGTATTATCTGAGGGCCTCACAAGAAAACTGCAGACCTGGCCAACTGTAAAAGATTAAGTTGTTAGTTTTATTCCCAAATTACTAAATTAAAACAAAGATGTTAAGTGATATAAAGTGCATTCAAAGTCATAACATAAATTTTCACTGGGAACCTTTTTAAAGGCTTTCCTTTCTCTTGTTTTTCTTGTGATTCACACCAGCCATGTTGCTTATCTATGCTATGGGGGTTATATCTTCACCATCTTTATTTCACAAAAATACACAACAGAGGGGCCGGGGGTTTAGCTCAGTGGTTCCTCTGCCTGTCTCGCAAGCGCAAGGTCCCGAGTTCGATCTCTGGTACCAAAAAAATGAAAATTTAGAAAAAAAATACACAACAGAAGTTTTGCAGCAGTAACTTCTGGTCTATAACATCTTTATAAGTCATAACTCACAAAGAGTAACCTAACCACAGAGAGGAAACAGAAGCTGAAACTGCTATACTGTTTGTAAATTCACTCAAAAAGAAGAGTCTAAAAAAATTTAATAAACTTTGCCTAGGAATAGTCCATATTTTATCACTGTTTCCAATTAGTAACTAAAAACTAATGACTGTGATAAATGAGAACAGTACTGAAAGTTTACAAAGATAGATTCAAAACAACTGAAAGATTTCACAATAATATTAAACCAATATACAAGTACTATATTTTATTCAACAGGTATTACCTTGCAATAAAGACATGCATAATCTTGGAAAAAAAGACACATAATAGAAAATTAACATATATTAAGTATTTTCATATTACTTTTAGATAAGACTTTCTGACATCTTTAACTAGCAATACCTTAATACTGAAATGCTTTGGCTTTTTTGTGTCTAAGTCCTAATTAGATACAAAAGATTAGGAGCTGATTTGGTGGGGGGTGGGAGGGTGAACACTGAATACCGGATGTAATTTCTTGTAACTTATTAACAGTTCCGATCATACGGCCACAGAACTTGCTGTCAAGTTACTTCATGATCAGTACAGAAAATAAAAAATTTTAAATTGAATCTTGAGGACTTACATACATTAGCAAACTGACTATGCAACTTAATATAGGCTAAAATGAAAGGGTCAAATCTTGGTGATAAGAATACAGGATACTCTATATTTCTTTTAGAATTGGACAGAAATTACATGCAAAACTGTATATGCAAGTGCTATATGTACTTTTCAGGCAAGAAAATCCCACCTAATTCTCAAAAGAGCACATGAATACAAACTAACGTTAAGAAATTAAAACTTAGCTCCTTTTCATGTTTACACACCTAAAACAATAATGGGTGAATCAAGTACTTGGCAGTACCAGTTCCAAATATAAACTTGTATTATAAATTCACTAAAATGAATATTTTTGCTCCCACCTTGAAAGATGATAGTATTATCACTATGGTTTACCATCTGGCCAGTATTACTACCATACAGCAATAGCATGTTTATAACTTACTAATGTAGGTTAATAAATTAAACACTTCAAAAACTGACTCAAATCTTTCAAAAAAGCAAAGTATTAATCTAAAATGCAAATTCATATGGCTTAAAACAATAATTCAGATCACATCTTTAGTAATCATTAAAATTTTCATTGTAAGAATCTAGTTTACCAAATCCATAAACTAACCAACAATTTTTCCACAATACAAGTCAGTTTTTGCTCTTCATTTCCCCACAAACCGAAGTGTTGGGAAATATTAAATTAATACATTTTAAACAAGGCTCAAGTATATAATTCCACAAGTGTGTAAGATAAATACAAGAACATCTGTTTTCTGTAGTTTAATGGCAAAACGATGACAACAGCCAATACCCTACTGGGACCTCATCAATTATGGTATAAATTAGAAAGCTTATGGCGATTAGAAGAATGATGAAAATTTATACCTGCACATATAGAAGGATCTCTCAATATATATCTTAACATGAAAAAAGTATGTTGTATGTTCCTATGAGCATGTGCACATGTAAGGGAAAGGAAGAGTGATACACACAGACATCGAAAACTAGAAAAAATCTGTCATCAGGTATTACTTCTGGGGAAGGGGACAGAGAATGGGGTAGAAGAAAAACATACTTTCTGGAATTTTGCGCCACATGTATGTTTTTACTAAAAACACCAGCTTCTCAGGACTAGGCAAGAAATTATAATATCCATAAACATTAACTGGAGGTAAGGCAAAAGTGGAACATGATAAATAGGTGACTTATTTTTTTATTCTTTTTAAGTAAAGACTTTTTAAGAAGAGAAGTGAATAAAGAAAGTACCTGTCATTAGTAAAGTATAAGCTTCTTGTTTGGAAATCTTCCCATGGAACCATCTTAAAAAGAGAACAAATTATACATATAAATTAAAAGTCCTTTATGCTGCTGTCACAGGATCAAAACTAAACAACCAACCTAACATATTCAAGTGATATATGAAATAAATAAAATGTAACTGATCAAAGTATTTTATTCCTGTTACACTGATGTTACAATCTGTGAACATACTATGCTTATTTTTAACAAAATACAGAAAAACTAGGGACTATCAAATGAAAACTACTATTTGCATATTTGTTATCAATATAAAAATAACACCAATTTTAAACCTGGTGATATCTAAATGCTATATGCTTCATTGTTCCCTCTTCTTTCTTTTGGGAGTTGAGCACAGGCAGAGCCCACTCTAGAACTGCACCACTAAAACACAGTATTTTTCTCATATTACTTTCAAGGTGAATTTCTATAACATGTGATAAGCTCTCTCTTCTAATAAAATCAAATTGTTGATGCATTCTTTAGGTATTTTATATTCTGTGTTCTAAAATTAAGCCTTTACAAATTATTATAAATAGCATTATATTCAAGACATACAGCATTATAAAAACTCAAGTATTTAAACTTTACTTTCATATAAAATGACATTAGTTTAAAAAATTAATTACTACTTATTAAAGTACTTAAAATCTCCTGTTTACCCAAAGGCATGAATTCCTATCTTGCTAATTAACACGTTTTAAAGCCAAGCTGACAATTCCAGATTACTTCTCTACCACTTTGCTACATCTTCTTAAGGTCTACAATTATTTGTAATAATCAATTAGGGCACAAATTGGAAAGTATATAAGATTAAACTATGTAAGTCCTGTAAAACCTAATGTTACAAGTTTAGAAGTTGTTCACACTGCTGTCCAGGCTATTCCTGGTGAAAGTATGAAAATACAACTAAATTTTTATCTTTTCACCTGAATTCTCTTTTTAACATTACTCCAACCATTAACTCACTACTCAGAATTCCTAGTGCTTCCAGTATAAATGATGAGTAAGGAAAAATAAACATATAACAATGGAAGCAGTGTAGGCTGCCCTAACAGGCAGTGAGATTCCCTATTACATACAAACACAGGCTAAATGATCATCTACTACAAGTTCTAGAGAAGAATTTCTATAGTCTGAGGAAGAGTTGACAAGATGATCTCCAAGCCCAACCCGATTTTTTTTCAAATATGCCAAAATGGCAAAAATACCACCCTCTCTAAAGTGCTTTAGAGGTTAACAAGATTCTTGCTAGCCTGCAGCTAAAATAGCAGTATTATTTTTTGAAGTTATTCATAACTATGTAAAGTTTATATAATCCAAAGATATGGCTTGCATCAATGTTAAGAAGATGAGGTGTAGAAAGAAAAAAGAAAAGATAACTCCTTGACCGTAAGCATTCCCCACTCTATTTAGGCAAAGGAGACTAATCACATATAGGTATAAAACCAGTGAGGACAGAAAATGCTGAAAGCAGAGTGACAGGTGTGTGGAAGAGTATTTTGGAAATAAAAGAGAAGAGCACCAATGCTTTAGGGTGTGCAGGGGAAAAAATGAAGGAAGAATATTTACTGAATGATGCATCACATACATGATTTATCATTCAGTACGTTAATGTTAAGTGAATAAACGAAGGGGAACCATGGCCTAGGAAGCATCTTAAAGAAAAAAGGGGGGGGGGACCAGTATTATTTATCTAAAGACCTACAAACTGCAGAGTATAAAACTGGAAATGAGAAAGAACGGGTAGGAAAGGACACAAGAGTCAAATCATACATGGTCTTTTTTAGGCTTACCCACGTAAAGATGATGGAGATTCAAAGACTGTAGGTGAGAAAGTGATACCATGTGAGCTGTTTGAGACAGCATTCTGGTTACAGGAAGAGAGAATCTGAGATTAAAGACTCAGGGAGCTCGGCCTGAAGGTCACTGCTGCATTGGGTGCAAGGGCCTGAAATGGAATGCAGCTGCTTTCGACTGAGAAGAAGACTCACATATGAGAAACGAGGTGGGAGAAAGAGTCACAGAACTTGGTATCTCCATCATGCAAAATGTCCTAACTGCTTCTCTCAATGGGAACTCACTGATGTGACTGAGGGTACTTCTAAGAATTTAAGATACTCCTCTGTCACAGTCTCTGCCCAAAACAAACCAACACTGCAAATCTAGCTTATGCTAAAACAATAACTGTTAGGAAAATGGGAGACTGACAATTGTATTCAATAAGACAGATTCCCCAATGAACGTGGGGTCTAAACTTCACACGGAGAAAACTGGCATCTGACCTAAAAATTTGAAAATAAATCTATAGTATTATCTGAAATGGGGATTAAAATGTAGACTTGTAATTTGTCTTGAAACTCAGGAAGAGTTCATAATAGTAAATTGACATTCTATGTGACTAGACCGGATGGTCACCTTAAGAAAGGGAAAATTTTCTAGATTTCTGTTTCCCACAGCCTTCCCCAATACCGGGGTGGGTGTGTCAGCTGCTACTTCTCACCGCTCCTATAACGGTGATTTCTGAGAGGAGGGAACTAGCTCTATGTACCTAGCTATCTGTCAAAGAAGGAAAATAACAAAGATCAACATTATAAAATACCAAATCAAGTTCATTAGCTTACATTTTCTGACAGTCCCAGCACTAGTCAGAATTTGTAAATTCTGATATTGTAAGGAGGTGGGGGCATCGCACGAATGCAGTTAACTAGGTTTACTCTCACTGATGGGGGTCTCAAATGAACTCAGAAAATATATACTCTACTTAAAAGAAGGGCACAGAACTAAGTAAGGTGACTCCAAATGGAAATTTCCATTTAAGGTGTTCGTATTCTAAAGAATAGAAAGCAGAAAAAGAAAACATTTGAGGTAAGCCCATAGACACTAACAGGACTGTTAAGAAAAAGCGTTCTATTTGAAAAGTATTACACCAACAGTCAGCAAAATAATTTAAATAAGATAGAACTGGGATTGATAGTTAAGATCTTTTACAAAAAACTCATACATATAAAAACCAGTCTTAAAAGACTGTGAAAAGAAATACCTTGATGAATCTTACTAAAATTGTAAAAAACTATGATCCTGGGGTAAAATTCTTTGATAAAAACAAAACCGAAACAAAAAACCTGAGCTTAAAAAAATTCCTAAAAGATATGGCCAAAAAGACAAGAAATATTATGCCTAATCAATAAGAAAATAAAGAAAAATGTGAGGAATGGTGACATTCATTAAGATTATTAATATAATATTTACCAGAAAGTCTTAGTTTGGTGATACATAAGTGGAATACAGGTACAGGCCACCATTTATTTAAAAATAAGACTATCGCTAAGTTCTTAAGAAAATACTTATACATCAATTCTCTGAGCCAAATAGAAATTTGTAAGCCAGTCCAAGAAATATTTTAAAATACATTTTGGCCAGTTTCCAATTAATAAATTCACAATATATTTTTTTTCCTTTTAATACTTAACACAAACTCACATTTTGCCTTCATGTGGATCCTCTTCCCGGCCCTAAAGGGAAGACATTAAGACAGTTTTTATATAATTAACTACTGGTCTAGTTTTATTAAAGTTCATAAAAGTCCTATCTTCAAACATAATTGCACAACGCCCTCCACATTCATATGTATATGAGAAAAGACGTTTCTCTTCAAGAATTCTCTGCACAACTCCCTGCCTCCCTCTTCTCGCTTTGTTGGCATGAATCTAGTTCAGGCCATGGCCCGAGTTTTAGACTTTAACATTGGCCCAGCTACAGCACAATTACCTCTGTGTCCCTCCCTCCACTTCACCAGGGTTTATCAGTTTCATTACAGCTGTATTACAGAAAAACCAAAGCAAGTAAACACATTTTAAAAGCTGAGCCTCTCTGTTGCCTCCAGAGTCCTCATTCTGCAATGGAGTCCTTCACCACGGACTGAAGGACGCCCCCACTGTCCCACACAACCTGTTCTCAAGGCCCCGCACCTTCCTACCCCTGCTAGTCTCCATTATTTCACAGCACAGCTCATGTTTTACTCTAGTTAAACATAACTGGGATGTCCTTTCCACTCAGTGCTACCTACCTGTTACATAAAGCCTAAACCATGTAGGAGGGACCCATCGCCAATGACACCTCCTCAAGGGGGACATTCTGAGCCTCTATAAAGTGACTATTAACTTTTGTTTTCAATTTAAAAGACATCCTCATTTTACTGTCTTTTGAATTTTGCCTTACTTTATACTATATTCCAGTCTTTTAGGGTACACTCATGTTATTCATTCCACCACAGCGGCTGTAAGCATTTTAAAGTCTGGACCACTCTTTGTTAATTATCACCAACTACCACCACCACCACCACCATAAATGCCACTACAAGGCTGGGTACACACTTTTCACTGAATTTCCACCAAAATGTGCTTAGTACAGAACTTGCCCCTGGGATGTCAGTGAATAATGAAGAAAAGAACAGAAAAATGGTTTTGCTTTTCATGGATTTACTTCTCTCAATATGGTCCTGATTCATAAAATCAGACTAAAATCAAACTCTAGATAAATATCTACTATATCCAAGGCAGCATGATAAGAGACAACTGTACAAATTAATAGCACTACCACTGCCCTCTTAAGAGAAGAGGTTATATAATAAATTGTACACAGTGTAATGACATGTAGAACTAACAAAAGGATATGGAAACACAGGAGGAAACAGTTTAGCCTAAGAAAATCTAAAAAGGCATAAAATCTGTGAAAGGGGTGACATCTGAATGGAGCTGGTAATAACGAATGGACTTTTAGAAGACATCTAGCAGGGCATGAGTGCAGGGCTGGAGCAATATCTATGGAGTGCCCACCAATGCCAGACACTAGTCCTGGCAATGGGGACATACGGTTCTGTGCCAGAACACAATCTCCTTTCCAGAGCACACATTATGAGGTTAGAGCAGAAAGGAATGAAGGTGGTTGGAGAAGAGTAATTAGAATTTTTAGAGAGGGATGTTCCTTAAATCCAATCACTAAACCAATATCTGAAACATCTCCACTATCTAGATGATACCCAATTAGCTTTTCAACCCACAAGGGATAAACTACCAGTGAAGCCCACTGTAAAAAAATTACTCTAAATACTGAATAAAAATTATTGGTCTAATTTGGATTTATTTCACTATTAATTCAAGTATGACTATACTTACTTCTAGTAACCACATCACACTGTCCACTCTCACAGAGTTGCTGACTTTTCTTTCGCATCCCTTTACAATATTTATGTCAGGTAACACCCCCTTATCCTAGATTGGGCTATTATTTACTGTTTTGCCACAGCTGGTGGCTGACTTTCACTTATCCTTATAAAAGCTCATCTTGTTCAGTATGATCCAGAGTTCCAATAGCTCAAGTTCAACTATACTTTAATTCCTTTAAATCGTCAGCATAGGGAAGAGTGTGATGCCAGAGGGAAACCCACCATAAAAATTCTAACCCAGAAATTCTGTGGGTCAAGCAACACAGTAAGATGCTTCAGCAGAAGTTCTTGCCTCATGCGGAATAAATGCCTCTCCTACTGCTGGATGACGAATACTATTCTAGGAATACTGAGACATTATAATCCCAGGTCTTTCACTCAGTCACTACTGTGTGACGAGACGTGCCGAGCGTATCATATCATTTCCTCGACTCCTTCCACTTTTCCTCAGTATGTTTTACTTCTGTGAATCAAAACGCCCTTGCAAGAACAGGCAGATAAGAGAACTGATAGCAAATAAAATTACATTTTCTACTGACATCTTTCTGGTACCATAATCAAAGCACGGGTTTTAGCATATATCAGACCCATGACTTAATTTAAAAACAAGAGCTCTGAGGGTTATAAAAGATCACAGGAAGCCATTGCATCCCACTAGGCAAAAGAAAGGGTGAATTCCAAAATTATAATGTTTAACAGACTTCAATGGTACTGAGTATTGCTTCTCAAGTATAAAGACTGCTTAAATGCTGATCTGCTATTTAAACATGAACATACATTGTAATTTCTACTGTGTACTAAGATGACTATTAATATGTTATGTGATGGCAATAAAAACAAAGGGAATATTTAAACTGTAGAACTGTGGGATAATATCTGTGTAATATAAGCAAATTTTTCCAAGGTTACTGGAAAATTATATATATTTTTGGAAAAAGAATCTGAAACCAAACATGTACAACCATTTGACATTCCATGATTATTCAGACTAATTTTATTAGAAAGATTAACAGGGCAAAAAAGGACAAAAACACAAATGTTAAGACATTTTTACTTCACAGAAAGTCATGAAAGCTTTCTGAAAATTGACAGCTACATACTGTAACATGTTAGCTTATCTGTTTCTACAAAGAGCATTTTAATGAAAAAAATCCTTAGAAACTTATTCATACCTATGGTCAAGTTCCAAATTAAAAAACAAAAACAAAACCTGGAATTTGAAATTCAGTAAAAAAAAAATAAAACTTACCACCTCTTCTACAAGGTCTTCAACAATAAGGCCTTGTTCATCTGTCCTGAGATTTGTGACCCACATCCATCCATCTTCTAACTCATTATGAACAATGAACATATCTCCTTTCAGGAAACTAAAATAGCAGTTATGAAGTTATTAAAATTAGACATGGAAATTTAAATAGCTATCTACCACAACACAGGAAGAATATGATACTGGGAAAATGCATGGGACTGCGTCAAATACCCTAGATTCTTGTCCTGTTTCTGGCATTATCTATGACAATAAAGACCTTTCATAAGCTGAATCTAAATTCCTCCTAGGTAAAGGGGGTTTGATACAGGTACCCATACTATCTACACTGCTAGGTTATTATTAGATATAAATTACAATTTTTGCAGAGAATTATATATTTATTGAAGCCTTTAATGGACAACCTCAAGAAAACTGAATTGAAAAATTTTAACAGTCAGTGTCACAAAAATTTCAAATGTAGCTTACATATAAAATAAAAACAAAATAAATACTTTATATGTATACATCATATAGTTCATTCAGAAAAGTTTATTTTAGATAACGGTTATCCACTTTATTATGTAGATGCTTATGTCAGTGAACATCTTTTTTTACAAAAGAACATTAGGGCGTATTTAATTTACTCAACAAGTACAGCATTCTTTCTCTGAAAGCAGTACCAAGGTATATATTACTAGAAAGCATACAGTTTCTTTTTAAGTTTCAGAGTAGGAGAATGAATGCACAACTTAGTTTCCTGTCACTGCTACCTAGATGCTTTTACCTCCACATCATCATAGGAGCAACAAGTGCTGATCCATGACATCAATAAAATCATCAGTAACTCCTTCAAGTTGTCCTTTCAGGCTTGAAGAAATGCTTTTGCATACTGACGGTTTCCAGATCTGTTGGGAGCTATAATTGACCCTATACCTATAACCCTATCTGTCATATATGTTTCAGCAATTTTCCCTTCAGGCTTAATATTCACAAAGTTCTAGTAAGTAATCTTTTCTTACACACTTGAAAGGTTTGTTTTCTATTTCCTGGACAGGTTTCAGAGAATAAAATTTGTACACAACACTTTACTCTGTTTTTGAATAACTACAGAATATTAGAGTCTATCTTGGTTCTAACACCCTTCTTAGTGGTGGCCAATATCTCCCTAGTTGAACTGCAGCAAACATTACCACTTAACCACATAAATTACCCCTTCCCAGAACCACCCAAGTACACCCATTAAAGAACAACCACGGGGGCCGGGATTTAGCTCAGTGGTTCTGCCGCCTGCCTTGCAAGCGCAAGGACCCGAGTTCGATCCCTGGTACCCCCCCAAAAAAAGAACAATCACGGGACTGGGGCTGCAGCACAGGGGCAGAGTGCCTGCCTGGCACACACCAGGCCCTGGGCTCAACCCCACGGCACATGTGCACACTAAGAAATCATTACAATGAGTGAAAATAGGGTATATAAGGACAAGAACTAAAACAGAAAAAAGGGTGCATTTCATTTCTTAGTCAAAAGCATCCCAGAGTTTTGCTTTTCTTTTTAATTTCATGTTGATATTACTATGCTAACTTTTTATGGCACAAAAAACAAAAAATTAAAAAATACAAAGCCTACCAATACAATGTAAAATTCATTTTCCCACAAGTCTAAAATGTTTCATTAATTCTTATTCATATTTAGATGTTTTTGGTTTAACAATAAACTCACAGGTTCATACAAGTCTAAAAATAAGACTCATAACTTCATGCAAATTTATAGTACATCTAAACAACTTCTCTAAATTCCTATCTTCCTAGATCAGCAGGTCTCAACTGGGGGGACGGGGGTGGAGCGCCTTAATAGTCTTAAATATTGACCTCCTAAACACCTTTTATTTGTATGGATTATATTTACTATTGATATTTATAATACAGAACCTAAAGCATAGATGTTTTTAAATATTTGCCAATTCCTTTATATGTCATTACATAAGATGAAAAATTATAATAACTTTTACAGGTTTAGTGATAGTATTCTTGTTTTACATTTTTGCAAATCTCTTAATGTCTGGCTTAACTGAAAACGTTATGGATACTCATGTGTTTGTACATTCATTCTATTGTTATGTGATTTTTTTTCTTATAGTATATTAAGAAAATCTGGCTTCATACAAATACGTATGTACTTGTGAAAGGGAATGAATATTTTAATAGCCTTTTCAAGTAATTACAGACTTCTATGATACTACATCAAAAAATCAACAGCGCTGGTACCTTCTTGGAGTTTAGTTGTACTATGGAATCTAAAACTCTATCAAGGAACTTCCTATATGTATTCTAAAAACATCTACTGGTCTACCTTGCATTTTAAATCTTCTACTCACACATAATTTTGTGACACCATGCACTGATCATTTAGAAAATACTGGTTCCCTGAGCTATGCAGATCTTCTAGTTGTTATCACATTAGTATATACTACCAAAACAACTCATTCTTTAATATCATCACCAACCACATCAGAAAAGTGCATTATTTGTGAGACTCAAGCTCTTGATGACCAAAAATATAGAGTTCCTAAAATTCTAGTTTTTCTTGCTCAAAAACTCAAATTTCATCCCTGGCAACAAATATGGCAATTATTTTCATGGAAATAAGTTTCGCTTTGTTACTTTTCAAAAAGAACATCTAAACATTGGAGTCCAAATAACCAGTTTGCTTAGCTATCCTTCTCTCACATAAAAATGGTGTGCATAAAAGCAGCAGCAAGTTTGGCTCTCAACTCACTGCTTTTTCTCAAGACACTGAATTCTGGTACAAAGCAAAAGTGTTTCACACCTATCTCCCTTTTCATTATAAACAGTATTAGAAAGATGTAGTCCAAGGTTGACATTTAGTGAAATAGTTTTAGTACCTCAAGATCATTACGTGGCTGACTAACCACGAGTGCATCACAATGAGGAGTACTGTATGCTAACTTCAGCGCGCTGCCAGCAGACTTCCTGCGGACGGCTTGCTTTCACACTAGCACACAAGGCGCAGGGAAAGGTAGGTGATGTCTCAGTATAATCAGGAAAATAACTGATCCTCTGGAGTGTGATGATTAATTTACAGGCCAAACTGACTGGGCCACAGAGTGTCTTGATGAAGCATCACTTCTGCGTTGTCTGTGAGTGTGTTGCTGCAGAAATTAGCATGTGACTGCCTTAAAGTGTCCAACCCCCTTTCTCCAGGTGGGGGCGTCATCTAGTCCACTGAGCTTCTGGACAGAGCACAAGGTGGGCGAAGCAGTCTCCCTTTATTTCTGTCCCATTGGTTGATCTGGCACAGTCCGTCTCATCTTTCTTTCCTGCCCTCGGACGAGATTTCCAGTCTTCACAGGTTTTCAGGCCTTTGGACCCGGACAACTGAAATCACACCACCTGGCTTTCCTAGGTTTCCAGCTAGCAGATGGCACGGCACGGAACTACTCAACCTCCTCAGCGGTAAAGATATCTTCTCTAGAGAACCTCACCTAACAGACCCTCTGAATGGGTCTCAAGGAGCCTCAGTTACATGGTCCACACTTTGAGCACTGGTACCTTAGATGACCCCATTGGGAATTTACAGATTATCTAAAACTTCTCAATTTTTAGTTCTATACTGTTCTCCTTCATAAATTATTCTCTCTCCCTCTCTCTGTCTCTCTCTCTGTCTCTCTCTCTCTCTCTCTTTCTCTCTCCTTCCCTCTTTCTGGTCCTCTCTCTCTCTGGCCTTTCCAGCAAAGAATACAAATGACGGTATGTCAATAAAAATTAAATGAGAAGCCATTATTTTGAAAACAATCATACAAAAATGGAATTACTATTTTGTGATTCAGATTCTCAAATCTTTGTTCCTCAATTACTGTATTTCACAAAATGTTTAGTGCTACAAAAACTTTTTACTACCTTTTCAGTTACTATTGAATTCCAAAAGAAACTACATACTCAGAATCAGTAATTATTCAGAAATAGCCTTAACATTTTACAGGTAAGAAAGTTTCTATTGAAAAGTCAAACAGCTGAAAGAAAGGCAATACTGCTTATCAAATTACATAAAGGATTGAAAGTATATACAAACAATAAAACCAAAAAGCTATCATGTTCTATAGTTTCGTAACATGCTATTTTCTTCTTTGTGAGAGGGGGTTTCACTATGCAGCCTAGGCGATCCTCAGTCTCCCAAGCAATAGCATTACAGACATGTGCCTCAAGGTCCAGAGGGTCTGTACCATTCTCAACACTGAAGAGTAGTCACTCCTTAGGTAAGCTCAATTATCATTTCATTACCATTTACAGTTGAGGCACAAATGGCATACAATAATAAATACTAAAATGGAGTACAAATTATGAGAGACTGCTCTCCACAACGTCAGAGGCAGTGCCTCGTCACCGTCACTGTGATCACCCTGACCCCAATCCTCAGTGTGGAACTAATGAACCAACCAGGAGCAGGGGTTGACAGACCCGATATTAAAGGCACTTTTACCTTGATATATGCCATTTCCCCAAATTCCAAAACTTTCTTAGTCCAAGAACAATAAATCTTCAATATCTAGGTCTTTCAAATGCCTACACAGGACAAATATTATAAAATACCTTATTTCATCAGTGTCTGGTACTTTTGTATAAGGTAGAATAGCTCGTACACGTCTTCTATCTTCTACTGGCTAGAAACAATAAAAAACGATTTTTAAAGGATCATCTTTGTCTCAAAGTCAAGAAAGGTTATGTCCACATAAAGTACAGCCAAAAAAATTGACGTTATAAATGCCATACAATCATTCAAATTAATGTTTTCTGCTCCTCTTAGTACCCAGAGCATAGATATCTTTGATGGCTCTTGTTCTTATTTTGTTTTTTAAAATTCTTTTACAAGTATAACCAGTATCTTTTTATCAGGTAACATGAGTGATTCGTTTAATATTAAATCAACTGCATATAACATATAAGTTAACCTTTCTATGATGATGGAGAAGGCCTTTCAACATCTGCAGTAATTTCATGATTAGCACCATGAAATCACTAAGTATTCCACACACATTCAAAAATATTTGTTAGGCTATCAACATACAGAATTATTTAAAATATCTGTTACATACAATATCACAGAAATACCTTTTTTTAAAAGAAGTTGTCAATTCTGTTCTGACATTAGAGCCAGAATTAAAATTTAACAGAAGAAATATTTACTGAATAAAGATAATTAAACTGAACAGATGCAAAATCCATTACTAAGGCGAAATAAAGTTTTGAGATAGTTCATTCAAATTTTACTTGCCTCTGGTGGTGCAACTGGATAAAGTAATTTTTCTCCTTTAAGCAAACAAGAAACATGACTGTAATAACCTATTAGGTCTGACGGTGAAGAAAAACGTCTTCCACCAATGTAGTAATCTCCACACATAGCAATAATCCTATTTAGAAAGGAAGAAAATGAAGCATAATGAAAATTTTTACAGCTAATTTTTTTTCTTGTGGTACTGGGGATTGAATCCAGATCCTTGTGCATGGTAGACAAGCACTCTTCCACTGAGCTCCCTCCCCAGCCCCTAGAGCTAATTTTAAAACCCAGGTTTCATAAGGGCATACTTCTGTAAGTTTCATTTACTTTCCCTTTTATATACACCTCTGTGCTTTTTTAAAAAAAAAATCACTTAGTCATGGACAAATTACTTCAGGTTATATATATATGCATTTGACATGAAATACATATCAAACTTACAGACCTCAATTTTATAATTCAAATATTTAAAAATTCACCCTTCAGTACCTTACCTCACCCTCCATACTTCACACCTTCACACACACACACACACACACACACACACACACAAACAGATTCTGACGCCCATACTTCAAAACTGGTATGTATATCTCTTTCACTGAGATGAATGTCTGCAAAAAGTTTCAAAACAGCAATGCAAAAATGAACTAATGGGTGCCAATCTTCATTTTTAAAGTATCTCCTATATTTCTGCTACTCCACAGTCTAAAAGTATACATCTTTTATATCAGCTTTAAACTTTTTTCAAAGATTTGTAGTTCTTTATATTTTAAAAGTGATAAATATATTTGGGGTTTAGCACAGTAATGACCAATAATGTTTTTAACAACAAAAAAGGTAAGCATTTCAATAGTATCTACCCTAAATCACTGGTTAAATCACCTAATAGAAATCAAGATTTTTTTCTGTTATTTAAATGTCACTGAGTCATTTACCTTTGTGAGAGCAGGTATGTTTATGAATACTGTATCAAAATGGCTATACTGTGTGACCTCCTAATGGGAATAAAGACTTACCTAAAATGGTTGACAACATTTGTCTGGCTAAGAAAGGAAAGTACAAAGGTCCCTGGCCTCCGGTCACTCTCTCTTATAAGGTAGCTGCCAGACTTTCCTGCCTGCCGAAGACGTTCTTCGGCTATGGTTCTATCAAGTTTTCCATGATACCACCTAGGGGAAAAAGACACGAAATGAGAATAAAAATAGCAACCATAAAATTACTATGTTCACTGAAAAACATACTTCTAGAAGTTTTCAATACCTACAAGTAATTCAAACATTTCCATTTTACTCTGATTCAGTTATTACTAGTTATTTTAACTCAGTTGTTTTTAACTCTTCTCGGTCTAAAAATATTCATTTACTCAGTGTTTAATTTTTTCTGTACACTCAGGCTCAATCACCTCATATATGAACTTCCTTTAATTCTGCACATCTTGTACCTCAAATTCTTAGTTAGAAGAATAAGATAAGATGGTTAAATGGAAAAGAATGATAAACATATAAACACTCTATATATCTTATTATAAATACTTTGCCATAAACATTTACCACAACAAGGCATACGGAACTTATGAGAAAGCAAAACATTTTATTCCATTTCGGTATTTGTGGACTATGACAGGAAAACTGAATGGTGGTGCTGCCTTAAAAGGCTGCTATTCTCATTTCCACTACAACATGAAGCTGATCATTCCCTTTGATTCTTAGATGATTTCCTCTATAACCATACAGCTGAACTCAGCTTCCCAAGTGTACTGTCCCTCGAAGCTATCAGATAATAAGCTTAAGTGACTATGACGCTAGCATATCCATACCCAAAGAGCCTTGCGGACTGCGAGAGACATGCAAGCTTACAAACAGACCGAACTTGTTAGATGGGCATGGTAAACAAATACAAAAGTCATGGATGGTTATGAGATGTCCTTACATTTTTAGTACTCTAGCCAAACGTATCCTTATATACTCATAGTCTAACTTGAAATGTTCAGGGAAAAACTGGATATACAATAAGCCAATGATAAAATTATTATACTATGACTATTTTTGTAAACTTCTACAATGAAAGCTTATTATACTTGACCCCTATTTTATTTTATAATCCTGGGGATTGAAGTCAGAGGCTCACACATGTTGGGCAAGTGCTCTCTACCACTGAGCTACTTAACCAGGATGAGGGGTGGGGGTGGGTTAAAACATTAAAGTACACTGTTGGAAAAGGCAAGTTATCTAATATTATATTTTTTAAAATCCCCTTCTTCAGTGTCTGCATCAGGAGTTCTGCTCTTTAAGGACTATTACGTATGTCTGAAAAGGATATGAAAACAATTTAGGTAATTCAAAAAGGATAGTTACACTGAAACCCCCCAAGATTGTTCACAAGGACTTACAAGGAATGCTTTATCAGAGGATTTCTCCACAGCTATGGCCAAATCTACATTTTATAGATTATTATCACCATTTGTAAAATAGGGGAAATAATCTGTTTTAACCTCAGAATAAATTAAAACACTTGCCCTAATCTCCTTTAAAGAAAAATACAAAATGAAAAATAGTACATACGCTATACAGTAGACTAGTTAAGTGAAAAAACCCTGGAGCTCTTGTCTTTGAACCCCAGATCTGTCACTTAGCTATGCAAAGTACTTTATCTGGGTTCTAATTCCTTCATCGATAACAGAAATGTATGACAATACTGCCTAGCTCATAGAGGACTGGCTTGATATTACAGGCCAAACATCTTGAATCTGAAAATCACAAATTCAAAATGCTATGAAATCCAAACTTTTTGAGTACTGACATGACCCTCAAAGTTTCACATTTTGGATTAAGAATGCTCAGTCTGGGCCGGGGATTTAGCTCTGGTTTCGCTGCCTGCTGTGCAAGTGCAAGGACCCGAGTTCGATCCCTAGTACCAAAAAAAAAAAAAAAAAGAATGCTCAATCTATATAAATTCTGAAAAACTCCAAATTTAACACATACATTTTAAATACCAGATAAGGGATGCTCAACCTGCATTATTAAATCAGCTAATACATATAAAGTTGTGAAGGACATCAAATGGATAGTAAAAGCCCAGTAAACGTCATTATTATGCCACTGTCCAGGGAGAGAGACACTTAAAAGACTGTAAGACTGAGTAAACCAACTCCACCAATGAAACGCAAATGTTATGGGTGCTGCATAAAGGTGATCAGTGTGTGAATCATCGAAGTCCCAGTTACCTTTCATTTTCTAGTGTTATTTATTGGCACCTGATTTTGGGAAGAGAACAAGATAAACCAACCTTTGTTTATACTATTCTACGGATTTCAGGAGGAAATTTCTTCTCAAAACTCTTTCTTGAACATCACAGATTATGCATACTGGCTGGGGCTGGAGTTCTCAAAGGATCATAAAGTAGGAATTGTTGCATAGCAACTCTAGAAGGAAATGCTCATTTCCCGGTTACTCATACGTTCTTTGGAGGGATGGCAATCTGACTTACATTTGCTTAACATATAACACTTGTTCTCCTATTTTAAAAGTAAATTTTCCCTCCTTTTCTCTGTCCCAAGAAAGGTGAAACAAAGTTCAAAAAGTAAATGTATTTAGGGCCGGGGATTTAGCTCAGTGGTTCCACTGCCTGCCTTGCAAGCACAAGGTCCTGAGTTCGATCCCTGGTACCACCACCACCCCCACCCCCACCCCACCCCCCGCCAAAAAACAAACAAACAAACAAAAAAAGTAAATGTATTTCTTCTCAGCTAGCTTTGAGAGTTTCTGCTGAGAAATCTTACAGGCAGATATGAAGTCTTTTGATACCCTCGTCTTGAAAACATAAATCAACTTATCTAAAGTATCATAACATGAGATAAAACTACATATTTAATGAGTCAACAATAAAAGAAACAATTTACACTGATAAACTGCAGGAACCCTCCTACCTCCTCCCCATGGTGGGCAGGGGACAGAATCCAGGGAGCACTGACTACATCCTCAGCCCTTTTTCTTCTGAGATAGGGTCTTACTAAATTGCCCATGTGTGCTTTAACCTGAGCGCTTTCTGCCTCAGCCTCTCAAGATTACAGGGTGAGATTACAAGAATGTGCCACCATGCCTAGTTCTCTACTTTTAAATTTGGAATCACATTCCTGTTTTTTATAAATCTGTACTGCATACTGCTGGAGAATATATGAGGGGCTATAGAAGGGCCTTTGTACTTTTTAGTTTCCCTCCACTAATCAGAAATAATACGAAAATCTATTCAGTGGGAAAACCTGGTATGAATAGAAATGCATACTTTGTTCAAATTATACAATAATTTAAAACTACCTCGACAACCCTAAATGGAAACTTTCTACTACAGTAGAAAACAAAATAGTGTTGATATCAATTGACTTCCTTTCCCTAAAAAGGAAGCTAATCAAAGTTCCCCACAGATCCCTTTATCTTTCCACTATGTCCTTCCTTTTAGCGTCGTCCCTCACGGGGCACAGAGTTCTTACAGAGAAACATGTAGCAGAAATCTAACTGCATGCCACAGCAGGCTGTTTGTATCACTGAAAGTTCTAAAAGGTTTGCCATCATTGAGTTAGACAATGTCTCAAAAAGACACCTCAAAGGACATTTTCTTAATTAAGTTTATTGGTACATTTTAGGTTTACAATATGATGACATTCATCACTGGGAACTTGTACCTTTACATGACTCATCTTGGTTCTTATTTTTCCCCGTTACCCTGCCCTCCCTTCAACCCCTCCACCCCTCCCTATTTACAAAGACTTTGTTTCCATCTTTTCCTTTTCTCATATTTTTTCCTTTCCCCTACTCCACTGCCTTCCCCTTCCCCTCAAAGGACATTTTAAAAGTTCAAAAATATTCTGATTTATCCTTTCATCTAGCCTCAGTGATAATCCTACTGGAGGGAGGGAATGTGTATTATCCAATACAGGATTCTGTCTCTGCAAAAGCCCATAACTACCCTACAACCTTACCAAAGTACTATTCATAATTCATACTCATCAGACTTTTGGAATTACTACTATGTGCTAGGTCCTGACTTAAACATTGGTTTTCTCCCTCTGTACTTTCTCGTTTATTTTTTTTTTTTAAAAAGGTGAACAGATTATGTATTCATTCATAGGTCATCCTAAAATTAAGGTAATGTCTATGGGCTTTTTCTTCAGAATTTTTTATTGTTCTATTTATTTTTACTCATAGAAATATCAATACCCCTTCAGTTCACACAAACTGTAACTTCTATAAGGATAATTCTCAAATTTTCTTCTCTAAATTTAATTTCCTTTCTAAGCTCCAGACTTAACAAGTACCTGCTGAGAAACTTCAACTGTAGGTAAAAATATATACAAGTAAAAAAACAGCAACTTCCTGGACAAATACACACACACAGATGTACACACATGCTCCTCTTCCTTTTAGTCCTCCACACTGTGCAATGGGACCAAAATTCTTCCTAGCGTCCAACTTCAAAATCAACTGTGATTCTTTCCTATCTGTCTAGCCTTAAAGCTATTGCCAACTTACATATTGTAACTCCAACATCATTCACGTTATTTCACAATTTTCCATTCCTTCATGAATAACTCTTCATACTGTTTCAACCCTTCCTACAACTATGTAAAGACTGAACTTTTTTATAGGCTCTTCCCAAACATGGGCTTAATCATTCACTCTAATAATTCAAAACTCTACAAATGGGCATCCACCAGTAAATAAAGTACAAACTAGTATTCCACTTGGCATTCAATAGCTCCACCTTCCTTTCCAGCCAAACTAGAATGGTTTGCCCCACAAACAGTTATCTGTGCCTGACCACATCTTCTCACACATTCATCACAACACCATTGTGCTTGTAGGCCCAATTACACTTCCACTTTTAGTATATGTTCTGCCAAAGCAAGCACTACACTTCCATAAAGTCATTTTTATGGATATATGACCTCTCTCCTTAAACTTCACTGCATTTAGACATTATCTATCTCACAATGCTTTTTTACATGTTCCCTATATTTACCAAGTCTTGCTGAGTTTGATATCCCATACAGCATTTGAGACAGTGTCTTGCACATAGTAAGTCCATAAAGGTTTGTGGAGATTGAAATAAAAGCTAGGGTAGAACTAGTCCTCTGGATTTCGTATATAAAAGCACCCTTCAAAAGGCCAGCAACATATTAGCCCAGCAACAAATCCCAACTTTATACCCTTACTCTTAATCTAAGGGCAGTGCCATTAGTCTGTTTCATTATCACTATCTATGATTCAAGTTCTGATGGATACTTAATAAAGCAAAGCTCTAAAGGCAATAGGAGAACATGGATTTAAGACGAGAAAAATGAAGAATGTCATTGGTCCTTTTTCAATCCTCTTTTGTACCTTTTGTTTTGAAGGAAAGGATGACCTTCCTCCTTATTAAGATGGCTCATTTTTCAGTTCTCCTAATAAAGTAATATTCAAGGCCATGAGGAAGTAGAAGGGCCCTCAGCAGTAGGTTAAAATGCTGCAGAAGAGCAGCTAAGGAGAAGTGCGTTAGAAGTCTGGACCATATCAACAAAAATCCTGCAGAGTGACAATAAAAGAACAAAGTCAGCACAAAACTGCAGTATCCAAGTACTACACTCACGTAACTTTCCCCATCAATTCAGCCTCTCTGATGCTACAGAGTAGCCTAGTTTAATTCTAAAGATCCTTTCCTACATGCAAGAAGAAATCAATGAATCCCAACAGCTTTACACCTGTAAGAGCGAGAGGCTTTGACCATTTATGTACAGAAGTTCCCCCAAACAGGGATGCTGTAGCCCAGGAATCTGAAAATAGATACTGCAGCATCATGCAACTTCCTTATTTCCTCTCTTCATGTTCTCAATTTTCAGTCTCCATAGGAATCTCAGAGAAGAAAGATATTCAGAGAACGACTCTTGTGATCCACGAAAAGGTCTGTTGCGACATCACAAAGGAGAGAAGTAGGAAATTTAAGGAAGACAAGAGGACCAAAAAACGGATTTGGTGATTATCAAATTTAACTGCTTCCTTACCACTTGCCTGACAATCAGAATAAGTTCTCCACTGTCATTTGAAGAGCTGATTATTTTTTCTACAACTATTTTTTCCAATATCTTCAAATGCACTGTGAAACCAGGTGGCTCTCAATAAGATAAATGTAGTACTGCCCACAGGAAAAACCATGCTCCAGGTACTCAAATCACTCTCCAGGTAACCAAGCCAGAACATGCCAAACCACCTTAGGGGACATTTGTAAAAGGAACCAGAGGCCAAGGCACAGCTTATTATTCCTCATATTTTCTTTGCATTTGTATTCTTCTAGCTTGTCTTTTCAAATACATAGACATGGTATCAATGTATTCATTCTAGTACAAAGAAGTTGAGCATAAATGGGTCTCTGGAATTTATCCACAAATTATTAGTTTAAGACATATTACTCATTTTTTTTTTTTTTTTTGGTATCGGGGATCAAACTCGGGTCCTTGAGCTTGCACAGCAAGCAGCAAAACCACTGAGCTAAATCCCTGGCCCAAAGACATAGTACTTTTAATTTGAATTGAATATTATCTATATTTTTTCTAAATTTTAATAAAATTACAAATAAGTTATCAAAGACACCATATAAAATTTAATTACAATTTTGAACAACTTTCAGGGGATATCAAGGGATTGGCCTACATATTAATTTTTTAATTAGACTTTTTTTTAACTATAATGTACTTTATTATAATAGAAAAGCTAACAGACTAACTGATCACCTCAGGCTGCTGTCTCTTATTTAATAGTACATTAAATGAAAGGAGTCTGGCACACTCATCATTGGCTGTATCTGTATGACCATTTGGAATCCGACAGCCTCTAGGCATTTTAAAAAATAGGAACGTCTGGCAGGGAGGTGAGCTGCTCCCAGCACCCAGGAGCAGGCTTATGGGCCCCTGTACCTCCACCTCCACCTGTACCTCCACCTCCACCCACCCCCACTGCTGAGGAGGTGAGCCACACCAGCAAAGGCAGGACCACAATCTCCCTCACTGAAATGAGAAGACACATAAACAAGTCTTCAAACCAGGCTTCGAGATCACCTACAGCAACGCCAAAGGGAAACGAGATGGAACAATCTGATACTCAACAACCTGGACTCCCTGAACTGGCAACAAAAGAGGATCTGGGAAAAATGAAATCAGAAATAATTCTTCAGGTAACAGTAGAGATTGTGCCCATAGTGCAAGACATGATAAATAAATCTAGAGAGGAGCTGAGGAACATGATGGAATCCCAACATAGGAAACAAATGGAATCCATAAAACAGATGCAAACAGATATTCAGGAGATTAAAAACTCCATTAAAAGTCTACACAGCAGAATAAGCCAATGTGAGGGCAGCATTTTAGATATAGAAGATAAGATTGCAATTAGTGACCAGGAAAAGAAAAATTGCTTTAAAATTGTAATGGACCACAAGAAATCAATCCAGCAGCTGCTAGATGATGCAAAGAAGAATAACATAAGACTGACTGGAGTCAATGAAGAAACAGGAGAGCGTGCAGACGACGTAAAAAAATACTGTTCACAGAAATGATGGCAGAAAGCTTTCCCAGCAGAGGAAAAGAACTTGACATACAGATAAGTGAGGCATATAGGACTCCAGCTAGCCTTGATCAAAAAAAATCTACATATAGGCATATAATAGTTAGGATTCCACAAATCCAACAGAAGAACAAAATTCTACAAGCAGTTAAGAGAAAAGAAACAAA
>NW_004624743.1:6787552-6816372 GCF_000247695.1 Heterocephalus glaber | reverse complement strand
AAGAACCAAGAGACTCATGTAATGGTACAAGATCCCAATGATGAATGTAACTGTATTTTATACCTAAAATGTACCCATAAAGTTAATGGGGGGGAAAAAATTAAAAGATATCTGAGGATTCTGGGGATATTTAAGTCATAGTCACAATTCTAGTCTATCACCTGACACAATGTCTTGAAAACAGTTGGCACTGACAAGTGGGAGGTGAGAAAAGCAAGTATGTCAAAAAGCCCTGCCTACACAGAAAATTCTGAAGTCAAAATCTCTTACTGGAATCCATGTCTGTAGCCAAACTGGAGAATGCTTTGTGTGTCGATTTAAACTAGTTCCTTGGACGCCACTATTCTCCCATTCCACTCTAGAGACCTACAATCACCTTCTAAGGAACAAGCCAAAATTCAGCCACCTCAAACCTAACAACTAAAACCCACCTGTGCCCAACACGATATTCTAAATCTAAAGCCCACCTAGACAAATGTCATCTGATCACATCAATTCTCTCAGAAGAAAAATGCTGGAAATGTGAGTTCCTTCACTTAAGACACCCAACTTCCCCCACTCTGAACTCTCATAATATCTGTAGTCTGTACAACATAAAAGTGAAAAAAGTTAAAACACGTTTACTAATTTAAAACTACCACATAATAAAGTTATTGTTAATTTAGATAGCATCTCATTTATGTAAAACATACTTTGTATAAACAAAATTTGGTGAGGATAGCACTATTTTACATTTTCCACAACTCTTTAATGGTATCTCACTTAATAGAAGAACAAGTGGATTTTTATGTTTCTATATTTAATCTGGTGCTGAATATTGTTTTGACAAATATTAGTTTTGAGGACTATTACTTAATATAGTTACTTTTAATTTAGATGAAACATACAAAATAACCACACCTATAAACATCTATACTTCATTAAAGTAGCATCTATCCTTTACTCTTCTATATTTTGTAGCACCAATGCACGACCCATTTCAAAAATGCTGGCTGAGCTATGCAGATCTTCTACATAGTTACACATTTCACTTCCAATCACAAAACTGCACGTGCCTTATATCACCACATAGTAAAAGATTGATTTAGCAGGGCTAGGTCGCCCAAACTCCAGCTATTCACAAGAAAAGCTGGGCTCTTGTCCAACTAATGGGAGTTAGTATCTAAGCCTCTGATGTTAAGTTTACTTAATTAAAATGTGTTTGTTTACTGGGAGCCGTGGGCCACACCAGACAATTTATGCTAATAATGTAATTTATGGTAGAAGACTTGGTCTGTAAGCATAAATTTCACATCTACAGTCAAACTGACGGAGAAACAAAAGTGAGTTACTGAAGTAAGCCACACCAGTGCTTGGGGCCTACATTAACAACCTCCAGTAAAAACCTCAACACCAAGGCTCAGGTTAGTTTTGCCCGGTTGCAGATACTTCACACAAGGTGTTACACAGTATTTCTGGGAGAATGAAGTGCTATCCACAACTCCAGGAGAAGAAAATCCTCTCTTACACTCTGCCCCCAGGCAGCTTGCTGGGTTTTGGGACAGGGTCTCACTGCAGCCCAGGCTGGCCTAGAACTCCCAATCCTCCTGCCTCAGCCTCCGGGGCCCCAGGACTACAGGAAAGCACAGCTCTGTCCCTTGTTGGTTTGTTTATTTCACTATAATAAACTATTGCTATGCGATAACTGCTACATTTTTAATCCTATTAGCAAATGAATGAACTTGAAGGTAGTTTCAGGAAAACTTCAACAAAAACAATTTCATCAGAAGTCATGCACTCAGTCACAGATACAAAGTTTCCAAGACGATGGTATTCCCTTGAAACTTGAATTTTGTTTGAGAGCACCTAATAATGCCAGTTCAGTGATAAGCTCACTTAGTTCTTTTTCAAGAAAATGTCTGAAGAACTCAAGTATGAAAAACCAGTTTGTCAGTTTCCAAAGGGAAACAAGTGAGCGATGAAAGTGGCTGGTTCAGCCCTCAGACACACAAACCACTGGTACTCAAGACACTGCCCTTGCGGACGCAACCTTCCCTGTATTTCCATTCCAACACACAGAGTGCTGAACAGACAGACACTCAAGAACTCCAACTTAAGAAATTAAGGATTTTACTTAAAGTGAAACTGGCCCTTTCCTGTCTTCCCTAAGTACAGCAGCGAAGAATACAATGACTCACTAGAACAACCCAACCGGTGCCGCCACAGTGATACATCCTAAGGTTACCCCCATCGTTCTGCAACAACAGCGCAAATGTCACGAAAGTGAAACGCCAGATGGTGTCTTAGTGTTGTGAAACTGACTTGGCTTTATAGAACTCTTGTGAGGATGTAGGGCTCCCCACTATTTCAGTGAAAGCAGTGTACAGCAGACTTAGCAATTTCAGGGAAGTCACCCCAACTGCCTTCGTGAACAATCTTAGCTAACTGTCAAGTGTTATTGCAAAAAGACATGACCATCTCCAATATTATAATCAAAGTTTTAATTCCTTTCCCTCTATTTTTCTTACGTCACACCCAGCAAGGCTCTACTCATTATAAATTTCTGGTTGTCACTGCTTCTAAATAAGACCGATTCTAAGAACTCTGGAAACTTTGAAAATTAATTTTTTTCAAGTACAGTAGTACCTGGGTTCATGAACATTTTTGTTTACAAACAATTTCATTCGCCATCAGAAGAGTTTGGCAAAATTTTGTTTTTGTTTGCAAACTCTGCATCAGGTGACAAATGACCAGGGCCATCTTTCCCACATGAACACAAACATGGCCATCTTTTCAGAATTATCGAACAAATTAAGTTCATGAACTGAGGTACCACAATAATTTATTAATTCAACAACCACTGTTTTCTGATAATGCTTTAAATTTCCTTAAACTTCCTAGCTTTGACATCATTCTTTTGCTTACATTTTTAATGATCAATTCTAGTCTCTTTAGATTACTAAGTTTTTCTTAACTGAATCACATAATTGCTTTAAGTTTTGTTTAATGTTTTGGAATTCTTTAAAATTCTTTATATTTGATGATTTTAATGTTAACTTCAACTATTTAGAAATGGTTATTGATTACTCAAGTTATTCAGAAAGAAATATCAAAACAGCCAATTATAAAAAACAACTAAAAAATAGCTAATTGTCACCTAGTTGGATCTTCAATCTTCCTGACATCACTTGCCACAGCCAACAATCTAAGTCTTTTCTCTGGTCAAACGTTCAGCTTTCCTTTCCTCTTTTCCACCATGAAATGCTTCCTCCACATCATCCAACATACACCACATCATCCAACATACACCACATCTTTCAACTACCATGTACACATGAATCCTAAAAAAGGACAATGTTATACATAAAACTTCAATGTATAATGGAAGGCATAATACAAAAAGCACTAATAAATACGGCTGTAGCATTCCTAGTATATATATTTACTGCTTTTCTCTTTCCAACAAAACATAACCTTGAAAGAAGCAGGTATGTTCATCTGTTTATTCATTTATCCTAAGCATGTAGAATAGTACCTGGCACAAGATATGTTCAGAAAAATTTAGGCTAAATAAATATACAAAAAGTGGTAGCTGACTATAGAAAGTATAACTGAGGAACTGAAAGCCAGTGATAGAAGAGGACCTTTTCAATTAGAATATATATATATATTTTAACTAATACATATATTTTTAAATATATATATATATATATATATAAAACACAGCACTTCTTCTGTGTATAAATATATAGTTTATTGAAAAAATGTACTTGTTTGGTGCTGTGGATTGAACCCAGGGCCTTGTACGTGCTAAGCACGTGCTCTACTACTGAGCAACACTTCCAGCCCGACAAAACTACCCTAATACCCCTACCTAATCATACATGTTTTACACTTTATACATCTATTTTACACACAGGCATACATACATACACGTACACATGTCCAATACCAATGGTTACTACCAAGGATGGGAAGGGAAGGGAAGGATGAGGGAACGCAGACTTTGCCTGAACTACGTGTTTGTTTTAAAACAAGAAGTATCATATAATGGTTGTCACATTACTTCCAACATAATAATCCTCCAAAGAAGAACAGCCAGAAAAGACAAATTAAATCCACAAAAGCAAAAAGAATGTTGTCTGGTTTTAACTATTCAAGAGCTACTGAGGCAATCAGTACTAAAGGAGCCAACATGTTGCAGAGAGGAATCCTGATGAAGTGCCGCTCACAGCAGCCACTTGACACTGTTTCCCTCAGAATATCTGTCTCTCATGGTCACTCAGCAAGAGGCTGGGAGTCCACGCGAAAGACCCCGGACGTCGGCCTGGGTTCTGACAGAAGGAAAAGAATCCAGGAGCATTTTGTCTTCATCACAAAGTTGGCAGGACAAATACTAAGAGATTAGAGAGGCCAGGACTGCAGTCAGAAAAGGGAAACGGAAAACGGAAGCAGAGGCTCAACTATGTCCCCTCTACAGACATCTACTGAATTCTAAGAAGAAACTGAGAAAGCACTGTGTGGCAAAAGTGAGTATTGGAAAGTTTTGTTATTAAAGTGGTATGACTCCAGGTTCTGTTCAGCAGAAGAAAGAAGAGGCCGTCCTTTACAGGAGACTATCATTCAGATACTACCACTTAACTGCACGCCAAGAGACAGGACACAATGAACAACAGCAAACAAAGGAAAAGAAATACAATAGAGGTATAATACAAAACTTCAGAAAATTAATAAAATTTGGTTCTTGGAGAAACTAATAAAAATCAACACACTAACAAGACTGATCAAAGATTAAAAAGTCACAAATTACCAATTTTAGACCCACAAGTGAATACATTTTTAAAATTATAGATAGAGACTTCAGCAGTTATTCAGGCTGGGGATGTACAGCATTCCCAAAGCCCTGGATTCAATCCGTAGCACTGCAAAAGAAAAACTAAGTTATTCAAGAAAATAAAGAAATAGAGAAAACAGACATAAAGATAAAGCTTAATCATAAAATTGGAATGCTTAAAAAGTAAACTTACAAAATTAAAACAAATTGTGAGATTAACAACAGATTGAGCATATTTTTAAACAGCAAATAATTTGAAAACTTCACAGGAAATGTGCGTACTGAAGCTTAAAAAGAGAAAGTTACAAAAATACAGAAAACAGCATAAAGACAAATGGGACACAGTTCACACACATGTGGAATCCCCACAGAAAGCAAGAAAGAGAACAGAGCCAAAGCAAACTCTGAGGAGAAAACAACCCGGAATTTCCCAAACCCAAGGAGAGACCCTGCGGCAGCTGGCGGGCTGGGGGGGGGGGGGGCGGCGGGGGGGGGGAGAGGGGGAGGAGGACGGAGAGCACCGCGCAGGAAAGAAAAGACCTCCAGAGAAGGAACCGAGTTCCCCGCGGGGCGGGGCGGGGCGGGGGGGGGGGGGGGGGGGGGTCCCCGGTGTGTCCTCATGGGCGACTCCTGGGCTGCAAACTGAAGAGGGGAGACCCTGGACGCGGCTGGCACCAACCACAGACTTGTGACCTAGATGGGTAATAAAAAGAGAAAGGAGAGGGAAGTCTCCCTTTGCTTCTTCTACAGAGCTCTCGGATCTTTGGCTTTGGACTTTTGTCTCCTCGGTCTTTGGCGCAGACTCTTCCGCCTTCGGCTAGGGAAGGGCTCCGGCTGCAGCCAGCGCCAAGCCTTCCGCCCGAACGAGAGGCTTTTGCACACTTCCTTCCACCCCTTGTTTCGCAGGGAACCATCGTAAGCCTTCATACATCACGTATATATTTTATATTCAATCTGTTTCTCTAGTGAACCTTGATACAAATATTATCCCAAAGGTTCATGAACTTCTATATATTCTAAGTAAGAGAAAGAGGGAGAGGGAGAAACAGAGGTGGACACAGACTTAGAGACAGAGAACACTCACAGGCCACAACATACATCACAGCAAAGTTGCTAAGAACCATGGACAAAACTAAATTATAAAAGCAGTCAGAACAGAAAGACAATATTTTAAAATAAAAACAGCAATAAAAACCTCTGCTAACTTTGCAAAAGAAATATTGGAAGCCAGAGAAAATGGAATACTTACAAATTTTTCAAAGAAAGTAACTATGAACCTAGGGTCCCGTACAGAGAAAATACTCTTCAGAAACATGAAGAAGTATGCTTTCAAATAAACAGAAGGTAAAGTAGTTGACAGTAGAAGTTTACCAAAAAATACTAAAAGAAGTTCCACAGGCAAAAGAAAAATGCTTCTATATATAGAAGAGTGGAAATCAATATAAAATGAAGAGCAGCAAAAAGGGTTAAGTACATGCATAAAACTATATAAGCACTGAATGTATAAACCAGTAATAATACCTAATGAGTACTGAGGCACTGTAAGATGAACACGCAAAACAATAATGTTAAAAGCAGGAAAAAGAGTAAGTAGAGTTCAGGTGTTCTGAGCTCTTAGCACTAGCAGGGAAGTGATAAAAAAGTATTTTCAACAGAGTGTAATAAGCCAATAACGTATGCTTCAATCTCTTGGGCAACCACTAAAAGACCAAGATTAGCAGACTGGATAAAGCAATAAAATCTACTTACAAGAGACACAGCACAACGTTGAAAAGGTTGTAAAATTATACCATTAGCACTAATCAAAAAAAAAAATGATGACAACTTTGAGACAGTAAAGACTGGAGGTAATAAGCAGCATTTCATAATAACATGTAGAACTGAATTCTACATTTTTGTATACCCAATGTAAAAATACAACATGTAAAGTATAGACAAAACTATACATAGTTCTGTGTAATAAATTCCCTACAGATTAACTACAGCCATAGTGAAATAGGAAACTTTACATACTTCTCAACAATTGATGAAAGAAGCAAATGAAAGAAAAAAAAATCAGTGAATATATAAGACATGATCGAGAATCAAAAATATAATTGATCTACAAAGAAAATTGCATCCGATAACATATTTTTGTATTCCTTTCCAGAGAATCTCTAAAACTGATCATACGCTGAATCAAGCAAGCCCCATATCAAAGAAATGAAATCACAGAGTATGTCCTCTTACCTCAATGCAATTAATCAAGAAATTACTACCCCCCAAAAATTAATAGTTCTCAACTATTTACAAATTAAAGAATGTACTGCTTAGTACCTCTTGAATCAAGACATAAAAATGGAGATACGTCATATGCCAATTTGTGACATACAGCTAAAATTATATTTAAATGGAAATTTATACCATTAAATACTTATATTAAACAAGACTAAGAACAATTACTTAAGCATCTATTCAAGAAAATAAAAAGAACAAAAGGTTAAGCCCTGAAAAAGAAAAAAGATCATAAAAGAATTAATGAAATCAAAAATAAAATAACAAACAACTTTAGAAAAAAATCAAAAGTTGTTGCTTGGAAAGACTAATAAAAATGACATATTCTAACAAAGGCAAACAAAGCAAAAGGTCAAAAATGATCAGTTTCAGTAAGGAATATCTACAGGACCTATAGAAAAAGTTAAGCTATTATATATCAAGCACTATTCGAAGGACAGACAAACCAACAGAAAGGATCTATAAATAACTCTAAACATGTACCGCATTGACATATGACAATGAGGAGACTGCAAAGAGGCAGGCTTTTTGAGGGAAATAGGTCAAGTGGTTATTGATCGAGAGAAGAGAAGTTTTCACCTCTTTCCTCTTCCATACAGAAAAATCAATTCCATATGTATATTACATCTAAAAGTGGAAAATAAAGACATTTCTAGAAAAACTCAATACAGATAAATAAATACATGTGTAGCCTTGGGTCTGGCAAAGTTTCTTAAACAGGCCAAAAAAACACAAGAGGGAAAAAAATCAGTCCACAGTAAAATAAATAAATAAATAAATAAAACTTCTGTTCATCCAAACAGTAATAATGAAGACATAACACAAAAGATATCTGCAAGATATAAATCTATTATAAAACCTATCCCACGAGAGAGAATAACCAGAAATCAAGATTTAAAAATGACAAACCAATAGAAAACGAGACAAAAGAAATGAACAGTCACTTTGTGGAAGAGGCCATGTAAATGGTCAAAAACATAGGAAAAGATATACTTCCTCCTTAGTCATCCATCAGGAAAATATAAATTAAAACTATAAAAAGTTACAAAGGGCTATTTTACCATGCACTTGGCAAAACTGCTACAATGAAAAGGATAAAGACATTAACAAGAATGTAGAGCAACAGCAATGAATGCTCACATGCTGATGGGCAGGATGTGAATTAGTATAACACTTTCCAAAAACTATTTTGTACTATCTGTCAAGCTTATCATATGAAAAAAAACTCCTTATGCCAAAGTTTTCAGAGCATGCTTAAAATATCAGTATGTGTGCCTGTAAATAAAGGAATGATAGGCAGCTACATACACTGAACATCTACCAGTGCACTGTCCAGCTGCCGACCTCCTGATCTGTCATATTGTCTGGGACTTATTTTCCTTTTACTCCTAATACTGCACTGCCAAGTGCTTGTTCACACCAACACTGTGGTAACCTCTGCAAACCCATGTACGTTCTGCTCAATAACCCTCAGTTCCTGAGTCAGCGGGCAACAAAGAGCCAGGCCCTCCCCCTGTCCATCTGCTTGGTGTGACTAAGGCTTCCTTTCTCCTGAGGTCAGAGATGTGACGGGAACCCACGCTTCCGCCACATGCGTATTTTTATACCCCTCAGGATTGTCATTATTTTTTACTTTTTGTGTTATGTAATTATATAAATTTAACCATATCTACCATTTTTACACTTTTTCCAAACACCCTCAAGTTTAACTTCATGTAAAAAGCTCTTCCATACTCAATTATTACAGGCTTTATTCTAAAAATCATCCTTTTGGCATTCTTAACCAATTTATGTTGAAGATGGTTAATTTTCTGAATTTCTGCATTAAATTCATATATGTTACCTAGAAAAATTCAAGGAACAAGAATTTGAAAACCTTTCAATACGTTCCACTGTTACAGGTGTTCCCCAGAATAGACCACTGAGCATTGAAGGATTAGAACAATTAAAATTGTAGATATTGGGCTGGGGATGTAGGTCAGTAGTGCCACACCTGCCCGGCAAGTGAAAAGTCCTGAGTTCAACTCCCAGTACCGGAAAAAAAAAAATGTGGATATTATCTCAAAAACAATTGCACATGATTTCACCCAAACGCTTTCTATCATAGTTCTTTCAATAATAAGTAATATAAGCTTCCCAGCTAGGAAAGCTTTCTCTTCTCTCTCTGAAGCGTAATTAGCAACACTAAAATATCTGTTCTTATTCCACCGGTCACATAGTATCTAAAGAAAATAATGACAAGAACACTGCTGCCTGTATATAATGTTAACATGTTATTCACTTATATAGACTGCTGATTCCAGTGCCAATTCACATTACTATCACCCACCACTAGGTGTCAAATATCCCTATTTTTCTGTAGGAATAACATACAGAATTTGCTTAACACTTACACTAAAAATTAAAATGATACAGAAAAGATTAGCATGGGCTCTGAGAATACAACACAAATTTATGAAGCACTGTATATTGCTTTAGTCTTACACACAGAGAGAACCACGTGAAATGGTAGATACAATTTACCTAACTGTAGTAATTATTTTACTGTATGTGTACATCAAAATGCCATGCTATATGCTTTAAATACACAAAAAACTCATATATGCAAATCTTTTAAGTACATGCTATTAAAGCCTTTTTGATAATTATAAAAATCAGTATCACTCTGAATTTGTAAAGGGGAAATGTTACATTTCACAAAAAGAAACACTGAATCATAAGGAACTAAAACAATTGTTTCAATACAGTAATTCACTAAAAGCATTAAGACCACCAACCATTTTTCCAAAACTTAAACTATGGGTTCTTCCTGTGTAGTACTTCTACGATAAACACCAAGTAGATAGAAACTTAGCTACTTGCTATTGCTAGAATTCTCAAATCATGCTCTGGAGGTATGTTCAATGAGCATCTAAGTTTAGGAAAAGCAGATTTAATATTTCAGATTCTAAGAACTCCTGGAAATAAGTAATTCTGGCTTTCCAAGAGCATGAACCCAAAATGAAGTTCTCATATTATTTAACTGTCGAAGAGGTCAAAGACTACAAATTCCTTTAACTGAAAAACAAGTACACAATTTAGGAAATGCTATGACAAGCTTATGAAACCACTGACACTTTAACATGGTGATAATTCTTTTCATTCGTTCAAAATTGCTTTCCTTGATAAAATGTCTACTTCTCTATGTTTTAAGTATATCAACAAATATTGGGGGAAAAGGCAAATTACTTTGAAATGCACTGGAGTAAAAATAAGAAACACAAGCTCAATGATTAAAAAGATAGTTAAATATTTATTATTAGAAATAAAAATTAACTATCAAATTTCATCTTTTTGTTACTTTGAAAAAACACTGCTCCCTTTACTTTCAAAGAACTTCCAAATACCCACAAAGCAATCTCTTCTTAAACCCTTTAAAAAGTAACTTAGAACTCTTAAGCCACTTCCAGCTTCCTGTTTGGCATGTAAGAAGGTTAGAAGTTGCCACTCTATCCTAACAAAAAGTAAAAGGCTGAACAAACTGAAAAATCAACAACTTTTAGATCCTTCAGGGAACTGGGGTCATAGGGCAAATGACTGCCAGCAGAACTGAGAGACAGGCTGAAAATCACAGCTCACAGGGCAGACATGCACAAGCAGAAATTCCCTTAGGAACCAATGCCAGAGAGAAAGAAGTTTGACCTGTAGATGAGGCGGCACTGGGAGCGTCAGTGTGGACAAGCCACAGACTTAAAACTCCAAGGGAACCCAGTCCTATGGCTTTACCCCTAAGAGCTATTAGGTCTCCACAATAAATATGCGAGAAAAATCCCATTACGCTTATAGTAGGGTGGCGGGGGGGAGGCACACAACTCTGAAATATGCCAGAGCCTCACTCTGTTCTTCTTAACAAGGCCTGCCTTCCGGAGAAATGAATTTACCAAAGACTAACCAATCTGCAGGCAACCAATCTGCAGCTCCTTAGCCTCTCCCAAGGGGGATGAACATAGGGAACGGCAGCCCCTATAGCTAGCCACTCTTTCCACCTAACAGGAATGAGATGGATTAGGAGTTGAGAAGCACTGGTGAAATTGACAGTTCTGGGGAAAAGGCTCAATAAAAGTCAGGCCTAGTCACAGGACCACAGAGTATTTCCCCCACCACTGATTACTAATGTTCTATTACTACTTCACCCAGTATATCATGCATACCTTTCAACAAAATATTACAAGGCATACTAAAAGGCATGAAACATACCTCAGAGGCAGTTCAAGCATAAAAACTAGGCATGGCAGGGGCTGAGCAGTTATTAGACTGGGAATTTTTAAAAAATATGGTGTCTTATTGAAAAAAGTAGACACTTGCAAATATGTGAATGATGTAAGCAGGAAGCTGGAAATTTTAAGAAAGGAGTTAAAGTGCTTGAAATCAAAAACACTGAAACGAACAAAGTCTTTAATGGGGTCTTTAGTAGATTGAACACTGCTGAGGAAAGGATCTGATCTTAAAGTTGTAATAATAGCAACCACTTCCAAACTGAAAAGTACAAAGAAAAAGACTGACGTTTAAAAAAGAAAAAAAAAAATTTGAACAACTGTGAGACAACTCCAAAAGGCGTAGGAAATCCAGAAGGAAAAGAACAAGTGTAAGAAACACAAGCTATAGGTGAAACAATTATGACTAAGGATTTGCCCTAAATTGATGCCAGACGAAACTTGACCTGATCCTTCAAACTCAAGAGACCACTAAGCACCTCACAGAAAATATATCTAGGCATATCACATTCAAGCTTCCAAAACTCAGAGGTAAAGAAATCTTGAAAAAAACTGCAGGCAAAAAATACCTTACATATTGAGAATCAAAGAAAAAAATCCCACCAAACATCTCAGAAACTATGCAAACAAAAGGACAGTGCAGTAAAACAAAGAGCCAAGAGCTTCAGTAAAACAAACAAAGAAAGGAGAAAACCTTAAAATTCTGAACATACAAAGTTATCCTTCAAAAGTGAAGGCCAAATACAGACATTCTCAGACAAAAAGTAAATGGACTTCTTGTCAGTAGCCCTGTCTTTTAAGATATGTTAAAGTTTTCATCAAAGAGAAGGAAAATAATATAGGTAGAAATTCTGATCTATATAAAAAAGAAAATAAAAATGAGTAAGAGAGGGTAAAATTAAATTTTATTTTTCTTACTCTTACTTGATTTATCAGGTGAGTTTGTTCAGCATAACAGAAACAATGTATCCACTTGTAAGTGGAAATATATATACAATGTTAAAAGGAAAAGTGAAACCAGAAATACCTTGTTATTATAAAGTACTTGCACCACATATAAAGCAGTATCAGTATTATTTAAAAATGGACTTGGATAAATTGCATATTGGAAACTCCAGGGCAATCACTAAAAAATGTATTTTTTAAAAAACTATATTTGATATGCTAAAAAACAGAAAATAAAACATAAAATGCTTAAAATCATAAAAGGTGAAAAGTGTCAAAGACAAAGAAATACAACAAAAGAGGAAAATAGAAAACTAACAAATATGATAGATATTAACCTAATTATATCAAACATCAGTCATCTAAATACATAATTGAATATTATCACAGTAAATCAAAAAACAATATCCACGTATGTTAAGAATATACTCATTTTAAATATAAAAATACATATAGGTGAAAAGCAAGGGAACGGACAAAAATACACCATGTTAACACTAATAAAAAGGAAACAGAAGTAGCTAAATGACAACTTCAGAGTAAGAAAAGTTACTGAAGATGGAGGGGGATACTACATAATGATAAAGAGGTCCATCCTCCAAAACAATCCTCAAATTATGTGGGTAGCAAACTAAAAATACATGAAAACAAAAAAGCAGAACTGCAAGTAGAAATACATGAATGTACTATACAGTTAAGACTTCCAGGTGCTTCCATCAGAAAGGGACAGTTTTTCAACAGGTAAAAAAAAAAATCAGATAAAGCTGAACTCAAAACTATCAACCAACTACATAATTGACTTCCATAGATTACTTCATCAAATAAGATACTGCCCATTTTTTTTTAAGTTCACACGGAACATTCACCAAGATAGCCTACATTCTGGGCCATGAAACACACCTTAACATATTCACATAAATGGAAACCAGACAATACTGTCTATCAGACCACAAAGGAATTAAAGCAGAAATCAGTAACAAAAACATAGATTGAAAATCAGAAATACCTGAAGATTACACAACACACTTCTAAACAACACTTAGGTCAAAAAGGAAATCTCAGGAGCAATTTTAATATGAGCTAAGTTAAAATAAAAACACAACTAACAACTATGGTGGGGCACAGTCAAAGTGGTCCTTAGAGGAAAATTTATGACTGAATGTCTACATTAGAAAAGATCAAAAATCAATAATCAAAAATTCACTTTAGAAAATTAAATCAGAAGCAAGCACAGAAATTTAAAAAAAAAAAAAAAGTATAGCAAAAAACAATAAATTTTGAAACAGGAAGCCAGTAGGGAAAATTAACAAAACCAAAATGTGGTTCTTTGTAAAGATCAATAAAATTGATAATCTTCTAGCCAGGCTAAGGAAAAAAGGCACAAATTATTAACAGTATCAGAAATGAGCAAAATTAGAATTATGAATAATTCCATGCCCACAAATTTGAAAACCTAAATGAAAGGGTCTAAAATGGACTTGAAATAATCTACCAGTAATGTGATGTGCTGTGATCCCATCTGTTGATTCTAGTATTTCCTGTGCAACTGGGATTTTTGACAAAGTTCTAGAAAAGGCAAGCTAACAGAGACAGAAAGGAAATGACTGTGGCCCTGAGCCTGGAAATAAGGGAGGGATGGTGTGCAAGGGACATAAGGAACCCTGAAACACTTCTGTATTTTGATTATGCCAGTGGTTTCTCAGGGTTTTTATTGATTGAATAGGAAGAAATAAAACTTTTTTTGTTTTCAGATGACATGTTTGTCCACATAGAAAAATTTTTAAAACTGACCAAAAGCAAAACCAAACAAAACAACCCACAAAAACTTCAAGGAATAAGCAATTATAGCAAGGTTGCAAAAACAAGAGTCAATGGCCTTCCTACATAAACTAGCAATTAGCAGGTGAAATTTGAAATGAAAAACTATTACCATTTATATTAGCACCCCAGAAATATAATAATCAGGCATAAATCCAACAAAACATGTACAAGATCTATGTAAGATTCTGATAAAAGTTTCAAAGAACAAAAAACAGAAAGATACTTCATGTTCACGGATAGGAAAACTATTACTGTCACAACTGTCAGCTCTCAAACTGATACACAGATTCAACAAAATCCCAACCAAAATTCCAGCAAGTTATTTTGTGAATACCAACAAATTAAGTCCAATGTTCATATGGGAAGACAGGAGATACAGAGAACCACCACAATACTGAAAGGGAAAAACAAAGTCAGAGGACTCCTGCTACCAGACTTCAAGACTTATTAGGAAGCTAATGACAGTGTGATATTAGCAGAAGAATACACAAACAGATCAACTGAACAGATCAGAAGGCCCAAAATTAGCCACAAATGAATTACTCAACTGATCTGTGACAAGAAGCAAAGGGGGCCGGGGATTTAGCTCAGTGGTTCTATCTCCTGCCTGGCAAGCACAAGGTCCTGAGTTCGATCCCTGGTACCAAAAAAAACCAAAAAACTAAACATACTCTTACTGCATGCTATGGTTTGGATATGGTGTGTCCTCCAAGGTTTCTGAAGGTCTGGTGTGGTGGAAGTGTGGCAGTATTAAGAGGCAGTGAAACTTTTAAGACATGGGACCTGCCGGGAGGTAAAGGGGCAGGGAGGGGGCTGCCACTGCATAAGGTTAACGCTGGTTTCTTGGAAAGAGTGAGCACTTGAGAGGGTGGGCTGTTATAAAGCACGGCCAACTCACATGGTCAGCATCTTCTGCACATTCCTCTGTCATTCTGTGATACAGTCAGGGGAGCCTCACCAGGAAACAGTTGGGGCTGCCCAATCTTAAACTCAGCCTCCAAAGCTATGAGCCAAATAAACCTTTTCTTTTATAAAGTACCCACAGCAACAGAAGATGGACTAAAATATACTACTCACAATTAAGTTCTTTAATATTTGCCCAAAAATTGAAAACTTAAGCCCATATAAAAATATGGAAGTAACTAAGATGTCCTTCAGTAGCTGAATGGGTAATTAAACCACATACATTCAGACAACAGAACAGTATTCACTGCTAAAAAGAAATGCACTAGTAAGCCATGAAAAAAAGACATGGGAGAATCTTAAAAACCCATTACTGAGTGAACGAACCCAAATTTAAAAGGCTACATATTGTATGATTCCACCTACAAGTATGAGACATTCTGGAAGAGGCAAAACTGTGAAGACAAAAATGATTGATGGTTGCTAAAGGTAATAAGGAAGAGAGGAATGAACAGGCAGAATACAGAGGATTTTTAGGGCCCCGAAACTATTCTGTTTGATCTACAAAGGGGAAATGTTTAAGTTTAGATCTGGAAAGTATATCTCAGAAGTGTCCTACGTTGAGAGGTGGGGCTTTTGGAAGGTAATTAGATCACAGGGGTGCTACACTTAGTAGAACAAATCATAGATAGATAATATGCTGATTGGGAGATAGGGCCTGGCTGGAAAGGTATGTCGCTGGGAACATGACATTGGGGGGCAGATCTCTTTCTTGGGCTCCTCCCTTCTCTTTTTTGTGTCCTGGCTTTCCTCAGTCATGCCCTACCACCTTACCATTTCTCCCTTAGAGCGAGCCAACCACAGACTGAATTCCCTACAACTGTGAGGCAAATTAACCTTTCCACCTTTAAGTTGTGGTACGTTGTCTGAGTGATGGGAAAGCTAATACAAGGACATATGTCATACATTTGTCAAAACCCGTAATATACAAAATCAATGATGAACCCTAATGTAAACTATAAACTTTAGGTGATGTTGACTAAAGTGTCAATACAGGTTCATCGGCACGCTGGCTGTCAACAAGAAAGGTTCTGAGGGGAGCAGGAAACTCAGTGGAAAGCATTATATGTATGCAGGGCAACTCTACTTTTCCCTCAGTTTTGCAATGAACCTAAAACTACTAAAAAAAATAGGTTTTTTTTAAATGAACCAGAGGAAACATTCATTTTATGCCTGTCTAGAAGTATTCACCATTTTCCTTACACTACATTCCTGTCTAGTATGTACCATCTTTAACCATTAAATTCACTGTCTTTTCTAAATTTGCATCCTCCTTGCCCTCACTGCCTTAGAAAAAAACCACTGTAAAAATGTGAAACATAAGGGTAAGTTGTTAGCCAGAAGGTTTCACCCGGAAGAAGCCCTACTTGGATGCTGTCTAGAGATGTCGCCGAGCAGCAACAGCAAGGTGACCTAGTGTGTGCAACTTGAAGGGAAGTTAGTCAAGCTTTAGAGCTGACTGGACAGAAGTTCTTCAATCCATTCTAACAAAGGTCACAAATGATTGCTATAGAAACCACAAGAACAATTTATCCATTAACAAAAAACAAAGGTTTGTACGTCTCTCTGCCAGTTGTATGTATCTCTGCCCAGTTTAGTTTCTCCCCACAAGCTGGCTACAAGTGGAATCCAACTGTAATCAAATGATGTATAATGGAAAATGTCAAAAATAATCTCAAAGGCATTACTGATGTGGGAAAAAAAAACTACTGTACAACGTCACTACAAAAGAATAAATGATTCACTCTGAAAATCATCAATGGCTACCGAAACCACTGTGTACGCATTATTAATTACAAAGGGACAGGTACCTTTTATAGTAAGAAAACCTGGTGGAACCCAGAGCAACCAAGTCCTAACAGATGCACACAATCAAGAGGACCACAGAGCATGTCATGCTCCAAGGACTCATGGCCTGGGGAGCACTTCTGCTAAGAATGCACAGCTTAAATCCAACACGAGGGATTAGTCAAATTCAAATTGAGACACATTCTGCAGAACAGTTGTCCTACACTCTTCAAAATTCTGTTGTCATCAGCAAAATAACAAGCTGAGTGAGGAAACTGTCTCAGACTAAAGGAGAGTAAAGGGACCTCACGATTAAACACCATTCATTCAAAGAAAGAAATAAACAGGTATAAAGGACGTTACAAGAACAACTGCGAACATCTGAATACTGTATCGACATTAAATTCATTGGATTTGGCTATTCAGGTTATTTCCTTATTCCTAAAAAGTGCATGATGAAGTTTTTAAGATTACCAACAGCATAAATAATATATAGACATACACAAGGCGGATAAATTAAATGAGGCAAAAGGTAAAGGACATGTGGTTATAGTATCCTTAAAACTTTTCTTCAGATTTCGAATTTTTTCAAATAACAACTTGCCAGAGAATTTGCTTACTGCACAAAAGGAAATAGGTAACTCAGATATCTGTAAAGAAATTAAAACATTTCAATCTTACTTAAAACAAACATTTAAATAATAATAACTGTACCAGAAACAGATAAGTGTCATCCTTGGACTGAAAAGCTGCACTGAAAGGACTATACGGCCCCTGGCAAGCTGACCCTTAATTAACATGGATCCACTTTCTGAGGCCACCACGACCATATCTTGGGTTAGTTTCTATCATTTAAATAAGTCAGTTATACCAGACAGGTTACTAAAATGCATACCATGGCATTCAGAGCATAGGAAGCCTTATATTTCAAACTTTTCTTCTATTTTACCCCATCACAGTGGTATTTTACCCCATCATAGTGGTATTCTACCCCCTTGCAGTGGTAAATAATACCACTTCCAAAACATTAATACTAATTAATTAAAGGTACTATTTTTCCATAGTCTTTTCTAAAACTATAAGATGTCTGACACTAAACTGTAATGTTACATGTTGTTTTATCACATCACATATAGTAGGTCACACTATCAATACAAAATTAATCATTTTCTATTTCTTTGCTATTATTTCAAAAATGGCCTCATGATAAAGATTCTGATCCCAATGATAATTAATGAGGATGATATTCAGAAATTCCAATATTAACTAAAGAACACAGTCTCCTGTCAGAGATTTATGTTCCTTTCTTCCAAATTCCATGAGAAATTAATCAGTTGAATAAATGCAAACATATAAAAAAACTACACAATATCTTTAATTGCCAGCAATGAAAATGTAGATAATTCTTACATTAGAGCTACTAAAGTCTAATTGAATTTTCTTATTTCTTCTATCACCAGCAATAAGCAATGCAGTGCCCCTAAATATAACAGTCCCCTCTAAATACCTAGATTAGTTTTCTTAAGTCAAGTAGGAATGAAAAGGCAGTAAAATATCACCAAATCCTCTCATTCGGTCACTGTTTAACCCACTGATTACCAATCTCCCCCTAAACCTATGCTCTGGCAGCCAATCTAAAACAGAACTGAGGTGGTACTATAGTTTAGATCTAAACTGTCAACCCTAAGTCCCATGTTCAGAAGTGGGCTTTTGGGAGGTGGCTGGGTCATAGCAAGAGCTAGGCTCATCAGTGGATTAAGGCATTGATGAGTCTGTAGCTGGAATGTGATGTTGGGAGGTGGGGCCTGGTTGGAGATAGGCTGAGGGCCTGACCTGGAAGGGTATATTCTTGTCCCTGGCTCTCCTTTTTCTTCTCTCTTTGCCTCCTGACTGCCATGGGATGAGCAGCTATTTCTGCATTGGAGTCAACCAATTATGGACTGAACCCACTGAAACCTTGAGTCAAAATAAACCTCTCCTTTAACTTGCAGGCATTAGGTATTTTATCCTAGTGAGAGAAAAGTAACTGATACAGGTGGGTAAACAAATAAGCTCACTACCTATCAATGTGTCTATATATGCAGAGCAAGACCTATACTCACCTGAGATATGCATGAATTTTGATACAGTTGCTCAATAAATGAGTATGAAAATTAACAATGATTTCATTTTTAAAATACTATTTCTTTTGAAAGGAGATTACCTGTTTTTTTAAAGAGGCTTATTATCGCTTCTCATTCAATTTTAAGGAAGTTATTTATTCAAATGTTACTCAATAAATGCTAGCAACAAAACTCCTTTCTGTACTACCTCAGATAATCCTTCTAGAACCCATGTGTATGTACATATCTAAGCATATTCAAATAAAGTATTATACCAATAGACCATCGTAAATTATGTATGTATATTTAATATCCAGGATGACTGAAAATTCTACAAATACTCAAAAACGTTTTACATAACACAGGATATAATACTAATAAATAGTCAAATAAAAAGATATCAGAAACAGAAAAAAATATATAAAATGACAAATATAACCCCAAACATATCAGTAATAAAATTGATAAGTCTCTAGCAAGACTGACAAAGAAAAAGGAGATATTACCAACATCAGAAATAAAAAGGCTATCACTACATATCCTTAGCCATTAAAAGGATAATATGGATATATTACAAACAAACAAGTCTATGCTCACAAATTAAACTGGAAGAAGTATCAATTCCTCAAATACCGCACAGTACTAAAACTCAACCAAAAAGTGTTATGACCATTATAATAATGAATTCATAACTTAAACCATTTAAAAAAAGGAAAAAAAAAAAAAAAAGAAAAAAAATCCAGGCCCAAATGGTCTCACTGATGAATTCTACCAAATATTTAAAAAACAGTTAAAGCAAATACTTCATCAAGTCTTCCCAAAAATGGAAGAGGAGGGAAAACTTCCTACCTCATACAACAGTATGCACCAGTATTGCTCAGATACTGAAACCAGAGAAAGACATCATAGGAAAGCTACAGAGCAGTAGCTCTCATCAACTGAGATACAAAAATCCACACGATAGTATCAGAAACTAAATTCAGTAATGTTTGAGAAGAATTATACACAATGATCAAGTGGGATTTATTCTAGGTATGCAAAGATTTGTGACCAAAGCACAGATGTTCACTCTCACTCTTATTTAACACAGAACTGAAGGTCTAGCTACTACAGTAAGTAAAAGAAATAAGCACACAGATCAGAAAGAAAGAAAACTGTCTCTATTTGCAGGTAATATTACTGTCTGTGTAGAAAGTCCCATGGAATCTATAAAAAGACTCTAAGAACTAAAAGCTAAGCTTTAGCAAAATCACAAGATGCACGGATGCATGACCAACATATAAAATTCAATTCTATTTGTTAAACTATACCCTACACACTAACAATGAATATGGAAACTAAAATTAAAACAATAACATTTACAAAATCATTCCAAAGAAAACAAACCATATGAATTTAACAAATAATGTGCAGGACTTACAGACCAAAAATTATAAAATGCCCATTAAAGAAACCAAAGAAAGCCTAAATAAAAGGAGACACACAACACACCCATACAGTAGACTCCAACTCTCCCTAAACTCATCCATAGGTTCAGTTCAATACCTCTGGGAATCCCAGCAATGATTTTGTAAACATTTACAAGCGAGTTCTAAAATTCATATGCTAAGGTACCATGCCTGGAACAGCTACAATATAATGAAAAAGAATAGATAGAAGAAATCTCTCTACCTGATACTAAAACTTACCACATAGTCACAGCAATCACAAGTGTGGTACACTACCCACTTTGCTCAGTGAGTATGCTCAAGATCTGCAATGGCTGCCTGAAACCAAGGATCACAGTGAAGCCACATACTACTTCTTTCCTAAACATACCTATGATGGAGTGTAATTTATAAATTAGGCACAGTAAGATATTAACAATAACTAATAACAAAATTAAAAAGTTAACTGACAAAACTACAAAAGCAATTCAAAGGGGAAAGGATTCCTCCGCAACCTTCTCAACAAATGCTAGAGCAACCAGACATCAACAGACAGTAAGTGAACTTCAATTGAAACTTCGCACCTTATACAAAAACGCAAGGTGTATCACTCTGCATATAAGCACTCCTGGTGTCTCTTTTTCCAAGAATATCAGTTTTATTGGACTTGTGAACCCTGTTTTATGACCTCATTTAACCTTAATTAGGTCTTTAAAGGCCTTACCTCCAAACAGGCCTAGTGGAGGTAAGGACTTCAGATGATGAATTTGAAGGGAGCACAATTCACAGTCCATAACACCCAGTGGCTGCTGGCCCTGAAATATTTTAACGTTTGTACAGAACACGTTCTCTTTATGTGTGTGCATTCTTTGCGCAGCCCTCAGCTGAAAATCTGAACAAATTTCAGATTGGGAATGCTTTAACTGGCAAGTTCTATGCAAATATTCCAGAACCTGAAAAATGCTGAAAGCTTCTGTCTCAAGTACTTTGGATAAAAGATGCTTGTGTCAGAATTCCAGTTCTGTTTTCTCAATATTGAAAATCAGAGTAATAGCAATACTCAAAGTTAGAAGTAAGAATTGAGATCAGCTATGAAGTGCCTGACATTTTTAGCAAATTACTAGTAAATGTAGGGGACTAGGCCTTTGCTTTCTAAAGAAAATTGTAAATGTTACCCAAATGTAAGCATATCTGAACAGTTATGAGAACAAAGCTCCACCTCAGTTCTACCACTGCCGGGCTGTGTGAAGGTACCTGAGTCTGCTTCCCCACCGGGCAAGGAGGCCTCTCTCGGCCACAAAAATGCTGTCACCTCCTGAGTATAATATCCACACCTATGCTACAAATGCTAATCAGTTTCCACAAAATGCCAGTAGGAAGGTTATGGTATGAGATTCAATACCTTGTTTTCGTGGATTTTCATTCTTTCAACTCATAGAAACTATAAATGTGAAATACTTAACTATCCAACATGACTGTAAGCTAATTTTCATGATCTCGCTTCCCTGAATAATCCTTCATCTTCCAAGTATGTTGTATATTCTTTTATACTGTATTTCTTTTTTGCCCCCATAATGTTCACTGCTTTACTCATTAACACATAATTACTAAACTTACACCCTAAATCCTGTTGAGATGTGATGACATACAGCGATTTATTCAGTTGTATCTAGAAACAATCATTATTATTATTTTTTTTTTTTTTTTGGTACCGGGGATCGAACTCAGGTCCTTGCGCTTGCGCAGCAGGTGGTGAAACCACTGAGCTAAATCCCCGGCCCCTAGAAACAATTATTTTTAACTTAGCTCAAAACTGAAATACATTGCAGGTGATTTCAAGACAATACACCTGTACAGATGCATCTGCCTATTTCAACACCAAACCGTAACCAATGTCCAAATACCACGTTTGAGGTTCAAAACTAAGACAATAACAGCCAAAAAAAAAAATCTATTGTGGAGTATTTGTCTCATTTACTGAAAGACATTTTAAGAAATAAATTATATTTGCCCTTTATCCCATTCGTCACCCCTAGTATTCCAAAACTATCTGATAACACATGTAAATGAGTAATATATGTGGAATACGGTTATTTTAAATACCTCAAGAAATCTCACCTCCAGTGCCCGTGTTCTTTTACAGTCTTGTCCCACACAAAATCCCTACAGGGTCACGTGTCTGGCAATGATCACCAGGAACATTAACAAGCAAGAGGAACACCAAAGTTTGGTAAGGAATGGAGCACAGGGACTTTGTCTTTTAGAATGCTCCTTGTTTTCTCGAATGCTTCTTGCTGTGAAGAACTCCACACTTTCAATATAAAAGCTACAGAAAGGAAGGACATGGCTATCCACCAGCTAGTCCAGCCATCCCATCTGAAGCATCAGCTCTAAAAGTTAAGAAACCGCCTTGGACATTACAGCTAGCAGATGACTGATTCCTCCTAGGTAGTAAGCAACAAAGAAATGTCAGTGGTAATAACTGTAACTGCCATTTTTAATTATAAAACCCACACCCCCACAAACACACCACATGGTCACACTTTGAGCATTTGGCTGTTCTTAATGGCATTCTGCTCATTTCCCTAACAGCAAGTAAAGAAACAGGAGTAAAGCAACCAGAACAACTCTACATTTTCCCTTTTTTCTTCCTAACTTACCGTCGTCCCTTTTATCTGTCAATAAGATCTGCCTGGTTTCCACAGAGTAGCTAACCAATCATTTTGACCGATTTTGGCCTTTGCTGTGCTCTGTACCTCAGGACTGTAACTACAAGCACTCCTTTCAACTTCCTTCCAGACCACAGATGAGGTTCAGAACAGACTCGAAGTTTATACTCATTTAACTCAAAATTTTTTGACCTGGTAAAATCATTAAGCAAAGGGACCTGGAACCATGTTCAGAAAATAAATTAGGCATTAGGAAAACCTTTACCTGCTACTTTTTCTCAATAAATTTACTAATCCTAATTATATAACTTTCTTATTCGTTTAGCCCTTATTAACCCTTTGCTTATACTTCACTCATCTTAACCTAGCCTAAATCATAGCTATTGGTTTAAGTAACTTTGTCCTACTACATCTGAAACTTCCCTGAAAAAGGGGAAAGGGACACACTGAGGGACAAACTGAGCAAAGGAGCATTTTATTCATTGCTGTAACCGTTGAAACACCTTCTGCTATTCATGTAAATTCAGCAATAATATCTGAGTCCTGGTCAGCCACGACTTTGTCCATAATCAATCTATACAATTCTCACAGCTACTCCTATTTTTATTAAGAAATAATGACTCACCATAGTTTTAATGTAATCAGTGACAAAGCTAATGAATGGTACAGGTCCTAACATTAACTTTTGGCAATTACTGGACTTACAAATAATTTTTTTTTTTGGTACCGAGGATCAAACTCAGGACTCTGAGCTTGCAAGGCAGGCAGCAGCACCACTGAGCTAAATCTCCGGCCCTAAATAATTTTATTTTTGACAGTAAAATTATTTTTAAGGAAAAGAATGGAACTATTTACAATCTTTATTTTCTCTTAAAGCTACAGGCTTCAGAGTAAGATCTAGGCCAGATACCAGGCAAATATCAACAGCAAAACTGGTGTACTGGAGACCACAGCAAACTGGAGGGAGCAGTGCGTACTGAAAAGGCAACTTCTACTCAATTCTAGCAACCTGCTGTCAAGCAGGAATAGCCACCAGGCACAGCCAAGTCCTGTGACTTTTCAAACGGTAACAGAAATTGAGAGTTCCTACATGTGACATCTTCCTATTCTTAAAGGATGGCAACTAATTACTAAAATTTCTAAATACACTAAAAGCCAGCAATATCTGTCTGTGGGCTGAATTTCCTCCAAAGGACTCTGCCACTGCAGACTAACAGTTCAAAATCTCTCAATAAATCTCACCAGGAGAAAAATTCTCCCTTACCAAAACCCTTCAGAGAAGAAAAATAATGAGGATGTGACCAAGATTTGTAAATGAAATAATAAACTTAGATTTTTATGATAGCTCTGTTCATAATAACTCAAAATGCTTAATCTTTTTCAGTCAGTAGTAAGTGTCACAATGTGCCCAGAAGCCATCTCACTAGGAAGTGCCTAAGGTGGATCAATTTCTGGCTGGTACCACAATGGCTTTTCCTGTTGTATGAAAGGCTGATGGAAACAATCAAAAAGGCACGCGTCAAGACCACTTTGAAAGTTGGGATTGTATTAGTTTTTCTTTTGCTTGGTATTGGAGATCCGTCAGGCAAACAGTTCAGTGGTAGCTGGTAAAATAGCCTGAGTTACTCAGGAGTTCTTAGCTCATCACCATTTGTGAGAAAACAAGTGAATCTGAGTTCCCCAGTTTCAGGATCATCTAACATGCCTTTAATCATCTGTTTGGATTAAAAATAGTTCCAATTAAAAGTGAAAATTTATGCAATTTAGGGGATAGTCTATGGCATATTTGTAGACCTGGCCTGATTTGCTCATTGATAAGCAATGACTAGTCTAGTTGTGGAGTTAATACATGAAATTTTTACATATAAAAAAATAATAATAATAATAATGACTATGAAAAGAGTTTCACAAAATCACAGAGTACCAATGACAAACTCCCTTTAACCTTTTCTCTGTCTTGAAAAGTAACGTTGTTAGCAATTTTAGATCTAGAACATTCATAGCAGAAAAATTATATCCATATAGGGAAAATTTGTGTTTTTAAAAGTTTTTTCTGAAAACATGCAAAAAGGAAAATATTCACATAAAATTTTACACAAACTTTTCCAGCCTTAACCAAAGTAATGAAAATGCTCAGCAATAACCATGGGACCATACACACAGAAAAACAAGATACAAAATACTAATAACGTTAGTATACTCACACTGGTCTAGCTACAGCTTATAGCTTGACTTTCGTGAGCAACAGCACAAAACCAGCCAGAAACAAGGCTGAACTCCCAGGGATGCCACCACCTGCTGACTCCACTCTGTGACCTCCACTTAATACCTCGCTATCAGGAATGAGGGTGACCAGTTATTAGTTGTCAGACATTAATTTATCTGTATCTTCAATTCTTCATACAAAGAATGACATTATTTGATCAAGTTAAGACTTTTCCTTCCCATTTAAAAATAAAGTTATAAAGAACACTTGAATTTCACCTCTAAAACTGCTTAACTTTCTGCTGGGAGCCTTTATGAAGTTAAAATAAAAATTCTAATATAATCAATCATGGTAGTTATTTCCTCTGCAGTTCAAAACATTCTCTGAAATAGTTATTAGATCTTAGTGCAGTGCTAGCACCTGTAATCCCAGCTACTTGGAGGCTGAGGCAGGAGGATCACTGGAGCTCAGGAATTTGAGGCCAGCCTGGACAACATACTGAGACCTTGTCTCAAAAATAAATAAAATAGCTATTAGTAAGGGAGTCCCTATACCAAAAGAATTAGTAGTCAATTAATAACTTTATTGGAACACTGACTATGAGCCAGGCACTGTACTGAATGGTTCAGACTTCTCATTAAATCTCAAAAATAACCGTACCAGCGAGGTAACATTATTATCTCCATTCTTCAGATGGGGACACTGGCTTTTTCAAAATCACACAGCTAGGAAGCAGCGGAGTCTCCAACCCAATCCAAATCTTGTCTGACTTCATAATTTACATGTTTAACTCTAATCTGCACTCCCTCTAGCGACTCTGGATTGGTCTCTGAGATTTTTAAAAAGTAAATTTGTACTTCTGAGTGGCAGATTTTAAAAATTTGCTAGGAAATGGACTGGGGATGTAGGCCAGTAGGAAATCATTTATGTGGCATGCACAAGGCCCTGGGTTCAATCCCCAGCACTGTTAAACAATGAGAAAGAAAAAAAGCTAGAAGTAGTGGTACTTTTCAAACACAAACAATTTTTACATAGTCATACATATGTTACTATATTCCTAAATATACACAATGATGAGTCTTACCTAATGGACCTCTCATAAATGCAATTTTCCTTACATATACAATCTTGTTTATTAAAAATTTAACGGGAACAATCTGCTCTTTCCACTCAATTTTGCTGTGAACCTGAAAGTACTCTGAAAAGCAGTCTATTAAAAATAAGTGACGAACTAGAATATCCTAAATATGCACAAGTCCACTTAGTAATGAAATGGCACAAGGTGGTTTTTTTTCAGTTTTAAAAGCTGCATTTGGTATTATAAAACCAACACTAAGCATGTAGTGGGCATTTAATGAACATTTAGTTGATACATATTCTCAAGAAGACTTCATGTTCAACGATGCCATAATATTAGCATTGTTAACACTTTCCAGCACATTCCCAAAAGCCTGCAATATATAGACATAAGTTGGAATAAAATTAAACAAAAATAACTGAACTTGGATGAACAACACAAAGGGAATCAATCTCTCTACACCATGGCTGGCGTAAATAAAATTGCTTTTCCACTTTATCAAACAGAATGTAATCAAAAATAGATTAATATTACAGAATCTTTTCCTAATTCGTTTTCCACATCCTTTCTAAATCCTCTAAAGAAGCTATGAACATATGAACTAAATCTTGTTTCCTACTACTCAACAAGGTTGTTGAAATTCTAAGGGCCTATAAGACTAAGGGACAAATACTGCCTATAATTACCACTTCCCACCTCGATATTTTCCTTTTAACAAAGTCTACGTTTATAAAGGAGATTCTAATGTATACAAAAACGTTATCTGTTCTATATCTGCTGCAGTAAACTATCAAAACTAACTTTAAAATACTGTTCTGTCCACTAACAAAAAGTGTCGAAGGGTAATACTAATTTTTGTTTTACTGTGCTTACAAAATCTCAATATAAAAGTACTACACAAATACAAACAGGAACTCTATGGAACAAGTTAGGGACGTTATTGGAAGCAGGGGTCCTTAATCACACCTGTAATTCACAGAACTTTCTCTCTCGACTTCTTTGAATATGCTTTCAGCAGGCAGAAGTAGCGCTCCGCAGTGCATCCAACACAAACCGTCCCGACCAATCCGTTTTCCGAATTATATTAATACGATGTTCATTTAAACACTGAGCTGCAAGCGTCTCTTTAAGACCCTAGCTGCAGCAGGGAGCGCACGCAGGTTCACAGACTGCCACGGCCGCATCCCGGGCCACATCTGCATCTGGACCGCGCAGAATCACATCCGGCTCCCCCTGCGCAGGTTCCTGCGCTCCCTATCTTCAAGAACTTGACATCTTCTGAGAGGGACCACAAATACCAAGCGCGTCTTAGAGTTATGCCTGCAGGGAAGACAGCTGATCCCACGAAACCCCCAAGCTCCGGGAAAGCCGAAGCGCCCAAACTTTCCCGAACACTTCTCTCCACTTCTTCCAGACCCTGCAAGGCCCGGCGCTCACTCACTGGTTGGTCGGAGGGGCGGTCAGCGGGATGGCCACCTCTTCTTCCTCGTACTCCGGTCCGTCCAGGGAGTCGCCCTCGTCCACGGTCCCCAGGCCGGCGCCCAGCGGGGGCAGCAGCGGCTGCGGCGGCGGCGGCGGCAATGGGGGGAAGGCGCCCGGGCCGAGGGGCTCGGCGGGCGGCGCCCCGGGGACCCTGAGCGGCGCGCCCTCGGCCCCGGGCCCCAAGGCGGCGGCGGCGCCTCCCCCGGGCAGCCCCGGTCCCCCCAGCGGCCCCGCCACGGCACCGGCGGCCGGGCACCCCGAGCCCAGAGCCCCGGCCCCTCCAGCCTCCGCCAGCCCGGAGAAGGCGGCGGCCGCGGCCACAGGCAGGGCCACGGGCATCTTCCCGCGGCACGCGGCCGGGAAAGCCCCGGAGTCCGCCGCGCCGCCGCCCGCTCCGGCCGCCACCGGTCCGCCCTCCTCCGCGCCGGCCTCGGCCGCCATCATGTTGGAGCCCGCCCGCGCTGCCTACCCCTCTCGCCCCGCAGCCCCGGGGGCCACCAGGCCCGGGCTCCGAGCCGCCCCACCCGGGCGCGTCGCCCGCAGCTCCCCGGGCAAAGGAAACAACAACAAAAGGGGAGCGCCCGCTGCCCGCCGCGCCCCCTCTTCGGGCCGCGGCCCCGGCACCGGAGCGCCCGGGGTACGGGAAGCGCAGTGGGCAAAAAAGCCAACGCCGGCACCAACGACAGCCCGAGCCGCGCCGAGCCTCACACACCCACACTCGCGCGCGCGCTCCTGCACAGGAACGGAACAAGTTCCCGGCCGCGCCGAAGAGGAAGGAAAGCCCTGGGGAAGCGGGCGCAGGCGACTGCCGCCCCCCCAGCCGCCGCCACCGCTTCTTCACCAGCCCAGTTCCGGCCGCCCCCACCGCAGCCACCGCCGGTGCCGCCGCTGGGGCCGGGGCCACTGCCGCCGCCTCATTCTCCACCGGGCTGGAGCCGGGACGGGTGGGAGCAGCGGAGGGAGGGGCGGGGCGGCGGGGAAGCCGCTGCGCCGCTCTCT
>NW_004624743.1:6770772-6787289 GCF_000247695.1 Heterocephalus glaber | reverse complement strand
TGTTGGCCCGTGGCGGGCGCACCGCCTGTCTGGCTCGGCTTTGTCTGACGGACGCGGTCTGCGAAACGGACGTTGTCGGAGCTCGCGCCCCAGTGGCGGAGGCACCCGGAAGAGACAGGGTTCTCTGCCTCCGGCGCGGAGAATATACGGCCTTAGCCCGCGGCACGGCAGCCGGGAGCGGGCAGGCCGAGCACGTGTCGGCGCGCTGCTCCTCCCCCTTCATCTTTGCCGCGTGACAGGAATCGCCCGGAGACTGCTGCACACGACGAATAGAACACTCGATCCAGGGACCCAAGCAAAATCAACCCGGCGGATAAAGGGACCCACGTGGAAAGTGGTGCAAATACTGGTTATGAAGCCTGATTTCTAGCCCAGACTGCTACCTGTGCTTTCTCTTCCTCACCAGCGGCCTCGCAGTCACACGTTTACCTGTGACAGGATTAGCTGGGTGCCACAGAAAACCCAAACCACTGTGCTTTTTACCTGGTTTGCGCACCAAAGACTGCGGAACGTGGTCATTTGGGGGGTGGGGGTAACGGGGATCGAGCTCAGGTCTTTGTGCTTGCCCGCGGAACCACTGAGCGAAATCCCCGGCCCAGGACATGGTCTTTGATGCACTCATCAGTCAATGAGCAGCGCACCTTCAAGGCAAACGCCCAACTGCCAGTTACCTACAGTTTCCAAAATTACCAATAAACTCAGATCTCGCCCTTATTACAGCCAAGGAGTAGGGTTTTGTTTTTGTCATGGATAGTTATTATTAAAGTTGTCCCTTAGGATCCTCGGGGATACCATTCAAGACCTGTGTGCTTGCCAAAATCTGAGAATGATCCAGTTCTGTGTATGAAGAGGCTCAGTAGTACTTGTGTATAACCTACGCACACCCTGTCATATACATTGAGATCTCTAGATTACAATACCGACTGTACATAGCTGCCAAACTGTATTGCTCAACTGTAATTACAAGAAAAATTTCGTATATATCTAGTACAGATGCAAATTTTTTCCGAATATTTTCATGGGAAGTTAATTCGTTCCCTATATCCACCATCTACAGTTAGAAATGGCAGATACTGTAGATGCATTCATATAAATGGAGAAATCATGACCACTGTGTGAAATTATAGTATTAGTAATATCTCCTTTGGGATTCCTAGATTGCTCTTTTCCCACTACCATTGAATACTGATCTTTGAAGTAATTATTTTCTGTGATAAGAATAATCAAACCAACATAAAAACACATTGAGGATGGCAAAGAGCTGAAATTTAAATCGTGGAAAAAGAGAAAATTCATTGACAACAATTAAGGAATACCATCTGCCTGTTACACAGAATATCAACAGAGAGTGAAAAATGAGTTATTCACAAGAGCTGAATTTTAAGAATTCCAATCAATGGGCTCAGACCAGCAATATCCTAGGAACTTGTAAGAAACGCAGATTCTCAGGCCTGGATCGGAAATTGTGCAACAATCTGTTTTAACAACCCTTCCCAGTGACTGCACACGTCAGTTTGAGAGCCACTGTATTACCTTACAGTCAACAAGAAGGTATGTAGTACCTTAAAGAGATTCTGAAAGAGTTAGAGGTCTTTCATTAAGGTGGGCAGGCCAGAGATGTGGCTATTGGGTTGCTAAGCTTTGTGCTATTATAGAAAAAAAGGTTAGGAAATGAGAAAGAACAGAATGAAGTAGTTCAATAATCCTTAAGATAATAATGATGTACTGCTTCATATGGTGGCCTGTCTGAGGACAGGTTTTTCTGAGTTGTGAGATCATCAAAGTAGCTACTGTGCAACTCAAGTACAACATCCCCAAAGAATTTTCATGTAGGTGATGATTTGAAATCTATAGTGTGTTATCATGTCAGTCCTCCAAGTGCCCTGCCATCACCACTATCAACTGGAATATGTGGCACTGAACTGGCACGTTATTACCAGCACTTGCTTATTTTTCACTCATATTCTCTTAATTGTTCAAACAGCATCTACCTGAGAGCCCAGGTCAGGCTCACTAACCTAGAATTCACTTTTCTTTGAAAAAAAATTTGTTCCTTAAAGATTAATATTTACTGTGGTATAATACCTATTATACACTGAATTATATTGTTTTCTAATTACTTTTAGGTGTATGTATCTACAAAAATTATGACCTATGGTTTTATCTTTTTAGCTAGCCCAGTTCTAGGTATCCTTGACACATAGCCTTGAACAGATCTTTACCTTAAAAAGAAGGAAAAAACTGGATTAGATCAGCTCACATCTTTAGAAATCAATTTCAAACCACACTACCCATTTGTAAATCAACCTAGTAAAGTTCATTTCTAACCTTAAAGTTGATATAGTCCTTTTCATCCAAAGAGATTACCACACATTTTTATGAGGTATATCCAAACATTTTATATATTTCTATTATAATATTTTTCCTACTTTCTTCATTGCTGGGACAAAGTACCTGATACCCACAAATTAAGAAAGGAGAGGTTTATTTTGGCTCACGGTTTGTAGAGGGTTCAAACTGAGGAGATCCAGTGCAGGACCTCCAGGCAACAAAGGATGAGGGAGAAAAACAGCTCATGGAAGGCACAAAACAGGAACCAGTGAGTGCTCTTGAGAGGAACCAGGAGATATACTCTTCCAGGCCACACTCCCAGTGACCCACCTCCTCCACTCTGGCTTCACCTCTCAGCCTGACATTTCCCTATAATCCATCAGTGGAGCAATCTCCTGGCCCCTCCCACCTGATTTGGTCCCAGGGTCCTCCTAGCTCTTCTGCCTCCATGGCCAACAAGGAAGAAGATATGATCAAAGAGGAGAACAAAATATGGGGGAATGGATACACCTTTTCTGTGGTCACACTGTGGTGACACTGCATTCAGCCTTCAGGGCTACCTGATTTTTCCTGGAATCCCCATGAGGAGCCTTGGGTGACTTCTGTGTCAGAAGACAATATCATGTTAGAGTGGTAGATGACTGAGGACATTTATAAGGATGAAGACCCTGAAGGACACGTGGATCTAGAAGGATCCTAGATATATCTGCGCTCGTGATTTTGGACTCCTTTTTTTTTCCCTCTCAACCCTGAGATTGATTCAACACTAGTTTTGAGACATACCAACTTTGTTCAGCTATCCCTCCATAATAGGTGCCACCAATAACACTATTGGTTCCCATAGTGGATGTTTTCTAAATATTAGCTGGTGTACTTGATTCAGCGAAGCTACAGACTTACATTTAAATTTTTTTCAACAATTTTCTACTGAGAAACCCAAGTCTATATTAGCTACAGAGAGGGGAATATAATGTGTGATTATTTTTCTTAAGCATATCCCCAGGTTTTTCAGACTTGTTTCAGTACAGGCTAGAGTGAGTAAGGAACGGAGCCAAATGAGGTAAATATCTGAGCCAGGAAGGGTAGGTACTGTAAGATGTCACTTTTATATAGGAGTTGGGGGAGAATCAATTCATAGATACGTATTCCTGGATTTACACACACACACACACACCCGGGGATCCGCAGCACTTTTGGCTGCACTATCACAGCTTTACACACTGCCCTCTCAGGAGCACACTCCCTGGCCTCTCAGGCCTTCTTCTGACATCTGGGTAAAAGCCTGCTATAGAATCAATTCCCATCCCCTAAGCTGCTGCCATTCTGGAGCACGGTGCTCAGGGGCTCTCTTCTCAAAGCAAATTCTTTCACCTTTGCAATTTTGACCCTGCAAGGGTTAGGCCCTGCTGGTTTCTCACATTCCCTCAAGGCGTTTGTTGTTGTTATTGTGTTTTCCAGATCTAAAGTACTTAGTTTCTTTTCAAAGCAAATCTTTTTAGCACTCAAGCTCCATCTTTACAGGCTTCCACTTTGCTACAGTTTCTTTTTGGATCAAATTTAAAACTTTTCAAATCATTCTACTGTGCTGTTTGTTCTTGATTCTCAACATAAATCTGGCTAAACTGCCCCAATAATACCTATGCCCCAGCCTCAGTAGTAGGCTGCCTTGCAATTTCCTGTTCCAGATTAATTAGTCTACCACCCATAATCTCAGTCTTCTGCAAAATTTCAGGACATGAGCAAAATGCAGACAAATTTGCTGCCAGAGCATAACACACGGCTCATGCCAATGGAGTCTTTCTTCCAAACCGTGAAACCACCTGAAGCTGGTCTTTATTAGCTGCATTTCTGTCAGCATTCTGGTCTGGTGAATTTTGACCAGAATCTCCCATCATGGATAGGTGAATGCCAAGGGCATAGGCACTTCACACAGAGTATCTACTGCACTCATTTGAGAAGGCCGGTTGTGAAGACCTTATTTCTGAAGCCAGATGTGGTGGTCCACACCTGTAATCCCAGCACCCTAGGGGGCTGAGGCAAGAGGATTGAAAGTTCCAGCCCAGCGTGGGCAGCTTAAGTGAGACCCTGTCTCCAAAAAAATTTTTTTAAAGGACTGAGAATGTAGCACATTGTGAAAGCTTTAGGTTTGATCCAGAAAAAAAGGAAGGAGGGAGGGAGGGAAAGAAGGACTCTTTCTGTTAAAAGCAGGTACTTTGGAATGTTGTTATAATTGGGTGTTTACATTTAATTTATTCTATGACCTACTAGTCCATTTACACAAATGCCTAAGAAGTGTATTCAGCATTAATCATGGTGTGGCTAGGATGAGAACTCATTTCTCAGTAACACATTTTCTTTCAGAGCTGTGCTGACCAGAAGGAGTGGTTTTGCATCATTATTTAATTATTGCTTGATTCTAACACAGTCTCTGTCTGTTCTTTCCATAATGTATATTTTGAGGTAGAAAATATAACAGAAGCAAAAGTGACTATGCATTAGACGTAAAATAGCTCATTGACAGCAACGGGGAAAAAGGTTTAAGAAAAACTACCATGGATGTTATAATACATTCTTCAAAAGTAACTTAATAAAATACTTTCATTAAAAGTGACCCAAAAGTCATGCCTTATATTTGTAAAAATTTTACAAGTTTTCAAAGTGCAACCCTGAAAAAGAATGACAAGAGTATTATTCGCAATTGACAGATCTGTAAGGTTTTTGAGCTCCAAAGATGTCATAAATTTACCTCAAGTGATGAATGTTAAAAACATTTCTGGAAAAGTAAGGCAGGACAAAGAAAATGCTCCATAACAAAACAGCTAGTTGCATAGGGAACTGTAATAACTACTATTGTTCAAGATCCACAAGCAGCCCTTGGGAACTACCAGGCGTGTTTGTGTTCATGTCTGAGAAACAGGACCATGTCATTACCTCCTTTAGTAACTATACCATTCCCATGACTCAAGTGACTCTGCAGCCTTCATTCTATTTCCCTAAACACAGTTTCTTCTTCTACTGACTCTGAGTCTACTGCCAGTACTATCCTCCCTATCTCTTTGCTTCTTTACCTTATTCATCGTGCTTATTCCTGGCTTCCACTACTTCACTGATTCCACTTACAAATATTTATCAAGTACTACGGAAAAAATGGTGAGCCAAAATAAGTGTTGTCTTTGCTCCCATGAGTATATAGCTTTGACAGGGCAGTAGATATTTAATCAAGTAGCCACATAAATCAGTGTAGCATTTATGGTGGGCTGGGGTATATAGCTCAGTGCTAGAGTACTTAATTAGCATGCCCAAGGCCCTAGGTTCAATTCCCAACAGCCATAAAATAAAATAAATGGAGCATTTAACATTAAGATAAATTTTATAGGGAAGAAAAACTGAACTAAGTTGAATATAGTTTTTGTAGTCACTTGCCAGAGTCTCTGTTGACCACAGAGTGACTCATTGAAATAATCTAGATGCAGTAAATCAGCTCCAAACCTGGAATGGTGTGACAGATCCATAGTCTTTGAATCCCACCTCTGCCACTACTAACTTTATAACTGGTCAAATTATTTAACCTCTCTTGAGTCTCATACCTGTTACATCCATGGATAGAAATACCCTTTTCTTAGGCAGGGTTCCCTTAGAAGAAGGCCTTGAGCCTAGAATTGGATTGTAATTTGTTTATTGGGAAATGATCCATAGAAATGCTATTGCAAAGAGGGTAAGTAAGACAGTAAGGGAAGAAAGCCAATCAGAGTACAGGGTCATTCCTACGAGGAAGCTACAGAACAGGGGTCTCCAACCTGTTCCAGGGGTCTCCAACACTGTTAGGAACTGGGCTGCACAACAGGACGTGATCAGGCAGCAAGTAATTGAAGCTTCATCTGTATTCAAGCCAATTCCCAGCTCCCGCATTACTGCCTGAGGTCTGCCTCTGGTCAGATCATCAGCAGGTTAGATTCTCATAGGAACATAAATCCTACTGTGAACTGTGCGTGTGAGGGGTGTCAGTTGTGTTTAATGCCTCATCATCTGAGGTGGAGCTAAGGCAGTGATGCTAGCACCATGGAGCAGCTGCAGATACACAGACGTTTGACTGCACAATGAATATAATGTGCTTGAATCATTCTGAATTCATTCTGCCCACCCCAGTCTGTGGAAAAATTGTCTTCCACAAAACAAGTCCTTGGTCCCCAAAAGGTTGGGCACTGTTGCTATAGAAGACTGTGTAAAACATGTCTTAGAGTTACCCCATGTGAAGGGTGAGGTAGCTAGGAGTACTTATTCAACTCCTTTACATGTTTGGTGAAGACTGCTTTTTAATTCAGTAACTTCCTGTACTTCCTGCACTGTTCATATTTGGGAGAAAGATTCTAGAAGGATGTTGCCAAAAGGCAGATTTCATACCAACCACTAGAAAGGCAGCAAGGGAGTAGGCTGGGGTGCTGACAGCTACTACATCTCCTGTTGGAAGGTTTATATGAGAATTTTAAGTAAGGCAACAGTGGGAGAAGAAAGCAGCTCAATAAATTGTATCTATTACCTTGGTAAGTCTTGCTGTTGAGAGAATGAGCTGTTGCTCAGAAAATGGTAACATAATAATATGCTACAATGTAAAATTCAATATATAATTGGGTTTTTTTGTTTTTTGGTAAGGGGGATTGAACTCAGGTCCTTGCACTTGCGCAGCAGGTGGCAAAACCACTGAGCTAAATCCCCGGCTCAATATATAATTGTTAATGTGAGTGGTATAGATGACTAAAATGCCAGTTTAGGAAAAAAATATCTGATTGTTCCTAGGAGTAAAAGGACAAAGCTTTTTCTTGAACTTCTATTAACTCCTTTCACGGTGCATGAAGAGAGACTACGTCTCCCAAGCACAGATAAGAAAGGTAAAGACACAAGGTGAATATTCCTTGGTGGTAGAGAAAATAGAAGCCAGCTTTAATACAGCAGAAAATTTGTAATTAGAAAGCAATATGAAGTTGTCAATTAGAACAAGTTTATGAAAAAATTCTAAAGCTAGTTTGGGTATTTCTCTTTCATCATAAGTCAAATAGGCAGATGCTAAAGATTGTTAAGTAAAGACAACCATCACGAGCAATTATTCTGTCTTCAAAAGGATATTTGCATTCAACTAGCAAAAGTCCTGGCCACTACAAAAGACTTCTAGAAAGTCTTTTGGGCACATGGGTGGACATCTGTAATTCTAGCACTGTAGGAGGCTGGGGCAGAAGGATTACAAATTTGAGCCCAGCCTGGGCAACTCAATGAGACCCTGTATCAAAAAAAAAAAAAAAAAAATGAATATAGCTCAGTTCAGTAGTCCTGAGTTCAGCCCCCAGGACTGCAAGTATACACCTTGGAGGACAATTTGAACATTTTCAGTGAGTTAATATTCATAACATGCAGAAGTAGCTATAAATATTTATAAGTATTTATAATATTTATTGTGAGTACAGAGTTCTTACGCTTGCAGAAAAGTCTTCTAAGAAAAAAAGTTTCTTACATGAAAAATTCTGGTTTCTTTTGTCATATTTCAAATGTCCAGAAATAGATGCCTGAGCATCTTGTCCCTAACCCTGTGGTCATGCTCCCAGTGTCACTATCATTTGGTCACAATACCCACACAGCAGCATTTTGACCAACCTAGTACAGATCCTAAATTTTATGTCCCTGTTCTAAGCTTCAATTAATAAAGTCTGTGTTGCACATATCATCAATAGCGTCTAAAACTGACGTCTTTCTCCTTTTTTCTAGAAACATTTTCTCAGTGTCCAAAATGTCACACTCTTAAGTCATTGGCTTCAGAATCCTTTGCCAGATGTTTCCCTCTTTCCAAGTTCTAAATACTGGGAGTGCTAGGAGTATCCTTGGCTTTTTTTCACTCTCTATTGTTCTTCCTAAATGATTTAGTCTAAACCTATGAAATGTGTGTGTGTGTGTGTGTGTGTGTGTGTGTGTGTGTGTATTTCCCACTCCCCCAAATAACTCTAACCCTAGCATCTTCTCTTCACTCAAGCTGTTCCTTGGAACTCCACTTCAATATCTCATATCGAAAATAGAAATCTGAAATATACCCACATGTCCTTATTGTCCCCATGTAGTTAATAGTGTCACCACTCACCTACTTGCCAAAAACCTAGATGCTATAACTGGATTCTTTCTCACATCCCACATTTAATTCACCAGCATATCCTGTCAGCTCCACCTTCAAAATGCATGCTGTATGTCTTAGTCCATTTAGACTACAATCACAATATACCCAAACTGGGTAGCTTATAAACAACAGAAATTTCTTTCTCACAGTTCTGGAGGCTGGGAAGTCAAAGATCAGGATAGCAGCAGATTTGGGGCCCTGTCTCATAAATGGTACCTTCTCCCTGCGTCTTCACACTATGTAAGGAAAGCTAGCTCTCTGGGGAGTCTTTTATAAGGACGCTAATTGCATTCATGAGGGCACCACACTCCAGACCTAATCACCTCTCCAAAGGCCCCACCTCCTGATATCATAACGTTGGGTTCTGGAACTCTGACAAAGAAATTTGACAAGGACACAAACATTGGGACCAAGCACTGTACTGTATTATAGTTCAATCATGATTGCTACCATCCCAGTCTAAACCACCATGACCTCTTGGACTACTATAATAGAATCTTCTAGCATCTCTTTACTTCCACTTTGGCTCACTGTCATGGTTTAGATCAGGAATGACTGAGCAGAAAAGAAGGGATGTGAATTCAACAGTCCCATCAGGTTTATTGCTAAACCTGAGAGGGGCCTCTCTATGTCAGCAGAGCACAGAAGGTGTCTCTCACAGACTAAGAGGCCTTTTTTACAGCATTTGAGGGCAGGCTTCTGAGGGGGTGGTCTGCAGAAACATTGGGCTTGTGCCTTCCTGATTCTCCTCTGTAACCCACTGACATGGTGTCAGGGAACTGCTCATGACCTCAGTAAAATGAAACCTATGTTTCTCTAAGATGCCAGGTGGGCTCATTCAAACTGGCAGTGTCCCTGTCCAGGCTCTATCAATGACCCTTAAAACTCTGTATTGCTCAGAAGAGAGACCTTTGGAAGGTGATTGGATCATGGGGCCACTACACCCGACTTGCTGTTAGGAGGTGGGGTCTGACTAGGACAGGTAGGGCACTGGGAGCACAACCTGGCTCCTCCCTTCTCTCTCTGCTTTGTGACCACCATGATGTGAGCAGCTGTCCTCCGCCTGGCCCTTCCACTACACTGTTTTTGCCTTGGAGCCTTCCGACCAGGGACTGGAACTATGAACAAAAATAAACCTCTCCATCAAGTTCTGGGTGCTAGATATCCTGTCTCAGTGACAAGAAAGTGACTAGAAAGCTCATACTATGTATTCTACACACATTAGCCCAAGTGACCTTTTAAAAATGTAAATCAAATCACTTCACACACTTTAGAAAAAAATTCTCCCACCACATGTAAGAAAATGCAAACATCTTCCTGTGATCTTGCAAGTCCTAAATGACATGGCTGGTTTCTCTTAAACCTCAAGTATGGTCCAGTCACGGTGAAGAGCTTGTTATTTCTTGGATGTACGAAAGATCCTACTACCTCAAAGCCTGCAGACTACATGAAATACTTTCATGAGAGCTTTGACCAGCTCATTTCTCCCTCTCCTTGAAGTGTGCTCAAGTGCCATATTCTCATAAAGTTCTTCTCTGACAACTAAAGCACAAAAAGCCTCTACCTAAGAAGAAAAATAATATTATATGTAAAAAAGTTACATATCGTTTGATATTTCTGCCAACAATCTTGCTCTTTCCTATTGCCATAAGAATGAAATGTTCCAGCAGAGACTATTCTTTCAAGCAGGGTAGCAGAATAAGAAGATGCATAAAAGAAAATCAATTAGGCATGGTAGCCAACATGTAATATGTGCAATAAATAAGCTATTGTTATTGTAATAACAGAATTCCATGATCCTTCGTTACTGAAGCAAAGTTGATTAACAAAGGTCTATAAGAAATAGAATAAACAGACTTTAAAAAGGTAATTTAAGGTTATGGTGATGGATTAAAGAATCCTGATATTTTATATAAGCTCAAAATTTGAATTGTGAAAAAACTTGTATTACCATTTGGAAATAACAAAAAACATTTTACATGAGATTACAAACAATTTTTGAAAAAGGAAAAAGCTGTTGTTATGGACTAAAGGTATGTGTCTTTCCTAAATTCCTGTGATGGTATTGAGGGTGGGGGGTTGGAGGTTGTTAGGTTACTTGAGATCCAGAGAACAGATCCCTCATGAATGTAATTAGCGTTCCTGTAAGAGTTAAGAGTTAGAAGAGAGGTTGCTTCCTTTTCCAAGCTGGCAGTCTGCTAAGGTAGCTGAAAGAGGCCCCTCAAGAGAGCTTGACTGTTCTGGTAGCTTGATCTTAGACTTCCAGCCTTCAAAACGACAAGAAATAAACCAGCCAGGCTATGGTAATTTATTACGGTAGCCCAACTTGCTCCAAAATTTTTTGAATCTGTGTTGTCTACATAACTCTTTACATTGCCAAACCTGTCAAAATTCTTTGATTTATTTGTAGAATCCAATAGTGATAGCACAGATAATTGGGGTTTTGTTTGTGGGCAGGAATACTTTGTTCTTTTTGATGATGTATTAGAATTGATTTTATGTTTTGCCATTTCTTTGGTTTTTTTTTTTTTTTTTTTTTTTTTTTGGTACCGGAGATTGAACTCGGGTCCTTGCACTTGCAAGGCAGGCGGTGGAACCACTGAGCTACATCCCGGCCCTTGCCATCTCTTTATTTGCTTTGGTATTAATAAATTCTTAAGCTGATGAGGGTTTCTGAATTTGTATTTGATAGGTGGTATAAATACATTTCATGGGTTGGTTTTTTTTGTGGTATTAGGGATGGAATCCAGATCTTTCACACTGAGGTACATCCGCAGTCCTTTTTCATTTTGACACAGGGTCTCACTAAGTTGTTCAAATGTCTAGGTTGGGCTCTAACGTGTGATCCTTCTGCCTCAGCTTCTCAGAGTGCTAGGATTGTAGGCTTTTTGTGCTCTAGAATGAGCATATTTATTAAGTTTCTATACTTTTTGAGATATTTAAACCAACTGGAGAAGCATTTCAAAGATATTTGGTTTGAAAGAGCATGTCAAATAGAGAAGGTTGAAAAATACAGTGACATTATTTTTCTAGTCAGCTAAACAATGATGACTTATGCTTATAGCCTGACTTATTTAAAATGTACCATCCTCAAATAAAATTATATTCCTTTACAACTGGGCATTAACCATAGCATGGGATGATTTTGGTCGGAATTTTCTTATGCATTATGTATTGATGTTCCTGTTTCCTGAACATTGTGATTGAGGCCCTGTACAGTGGGCTACTCTTATAATCTTTGTTCTTAGATGACGTGTCCATTTAGCCTTTTTGCTACACTAAACCAATCATTGCAACATCATGGAAATAAACTTACCAAATGATGTTATCATTGAAAGATTATGGAGTTATATGTATTATTTTCTTTATGTTTTGCATCTATAAAGTCTTACTATTATACTGTTCATCTGATATCAGAAAAAAGATTCTGAGATTTATTAAAGGAAACAAGTTCTGTGATTCACTTTCATCTAAAAAATTATTAATGTCCCCTATAACAATCATATTTTTAATAGATGTGGTTCACTATGTTTCCTGGGCTGTTTTCGAACTCCTGGGCTCCAGTAATCCCCTTATTTCCACCTTGATGAGCAGCTAGAACTATGGGTGTGCAACAAACACCACATCCAGCTTATAGCAATTATTTTTATTTTTCAAGTGATTTTTTTATTTTGGGGCAACTGATATAATATTAACATTTTCTTTTATTTTATATACTATATAAACATTTTTATTTTATCACTGTTTAAAACTTATTCCTGTTCCATTTTTTTGAATGTGGTGCCAAACACGGAACCAAGGCCCTTGTTCATGCTAGGCAAGCACTCTACCACTGTGCTACGTCCTGAGCCCTGTTCCACCTTTTAACAACAGTATTTATGAGTTATATTTCTAAAACTGCTATAGCTCAGATTCTGTAATCAATTCATCTTTCCCTTTTTTTATCTCAGTGCTGAGAATCAAAGCCAGGACCTTGCCTAGGCCAGGCAAATGCTCTTCCAGGAACTATCCCCCAAACCCCCAGGTCACCTCTTTGGTTCTGGCCTTTTGTTTTCTGTTTACATTTGACCTCTGGAGATTTCCTTTGCTTTCTTGCAAGCTCAACTGAGCATGCTAAAGGAAATTTGTTAGGTTTCGTCAAGAATTTTTTGTTGTTGTTGGATATTGTCCAGATGTGGATCACCATGTTGCTGGTAATGGAAGGCTGTGCTCCTCTAAGTGGAATGGGCTGATCTTGGTTCCTGTGAGATGTGAAGAAGGTAGCCAAGCACAGTGGCTGGCTACCTCTAGTGCTCACCACAGAGCACTTCTGGAGTGAGGGGTTGCAGTGTCAAAGGGGTGGGGAGATTGCACTCTGCAGATTACAGACCTCTGTTGGACAGAGGCTTTGCTATTTTTGCAGACTTCTTGTAGTATTTCTATCAAGATATCTTTTCCCCAAAGTTGGTATTTTTTGCTATTAGTGGTTACAAATTGCTAGTTTTTCTGTATATAAGGTGTTCTTCACTTTTTGTGAGGTAACATTATATATAAAATGGCTTAATAATCTGAGAATGACTATTATTTACAGGGACTATGTATTGGACAGGTGATAGTCCTAATTTTGAAAGGAGAATTTATCTATATCTGGATTTAAATATCACTTTTGAGGATACTGAGTCACAAAAGCAACAGTTTTTGCCCTAGAGGAGCTGGAGATCCAGCGAAATACTAAACACACATGCTTGCAGAAAAGCAACTGGCTAGATTACTAAATTACACGTATATATTTTAAATAAAGATTACAGATAAGTACAGGGGGAAGTCAGAAGAGGGAAAGCATGTTGAGTTGAAATAGGAAGACTTCACAGCCTATTAGCTAACTAGCATCAGATAGGTGGAGAGAAAGGTGACCAGAGAAGAAAACAGGAGCCAGAGGCATGGACGCACTAACATGGGGTACTGAGAGAGCTAGCTTCACTGAGGAGGACAATTGATAAATAGTGGTGGAAAGGAGGCAAAAGCAAATTGAGGAAGGTCCTAAATGCTAAAGACTTATATTTCAAGCTGAAAGACACTGAAGCTTGAGACCAAGTGACAATAGTGAAAGACTTTGTAGAGTAATCCGCCCTCCCAGATCTTGTACCATCTATTCTTTTACATATGTAACTTCCTTCCTGCACTAGCACTAGATTCTCCCTGAGGGCAGGGCTTTCATTGTCTTGCTCACTGATGGGCTCTGAGAATTTATAAAGTACCTAACAGAGGCACCCTTGAATGAATGAATAAATGAATGAATGAATGAATGAATAAGTCATCTGGCAGCAGTATGCACAATTAGACATAAGGAGGGTTAAAATCAAGAGAACTTATTAGGAGGCTTGTGACACAAAGCAAAAAGAAAGTAAGAATGGAAATAAAGGGAAACCATATAAACCCACTGTTCAGGGGTTAAAAGGTGGCTTCCCCACGGTGGCAACTTCAGGGGGTGGCGTGGTTCCTTGTGACCACAGGCCCTTGGTAAGGGTTTATTTGATGAGTGGCTCCATTCTAGGAGTGACTCCGTTTGTTACGGGGATAAGGAAGTGAGGCGAAGGAGGATGACACTGAGGTTTCTATTATTAGTGCCTGGGAGGAGGAGGATGCTGGCAAACAGAACTACACAGATTAGGAAGTAGTTGCAGGGAAGAGAAAGTTACATTTTCTTTTAGAAATGTTGAATACAATTTAAGTTCTGCCGTGTGTGGAAGCGCTTGCAGTTATTAAACAATTTCAACAACAGTTTATGTTTCACAGGTACCATAGTTACAAGATAATGCTTCCTCCTCTTTGCAAATGATTTCCAGGGTTACCCTTTTTGTAAAAAATTAGAAATATTAAATAAGATGCTTGCAAGGGTTATTTCTTTTATAATGAATTATTTTAGGATAAAAAGTTAAAAGATTTGTAGTGTAAATGGGCTTCTTTCTATTTGTAAATTGCATATTGTTCCCTGCACATAAAGTTTCATTTATGCAAGATGAATAAGCTCTGGAGATCTGCAGTACAACATCGTGGCTGGAGTGAATGGACAGCATTGTGAACTTCAAACATTTATCAGAACAGGGGATCTCATGTTAAGTGTTTCTAACCACAGTAAGAAAAAGTTACATATTACACTTTGAGCATGATGGTGTTAAATTTGTATCATTTTGTGTTTATATTTTTTTGTCTGTGTAATAGTTAACACCAAGCTATTAGTTTCTTCTGTTGGTTTTTTAAATACTGTATTTCTTACATCTCTTTCTAACCTTCTTGCCCTAACAAAGTGGATTTTTAAATTAATTAAATGTATCTCTTATGTTGAGAACTTATGTATGACTATTGTATGCTGGTGGTAAGCAGGCTTCAACAAGGACTTCCTGGTATACGGGCCCTGAGAATCCCCTCACTATAGGTGTAGGCAGGATTATAGACACGGTGGGGTAGTTATTTCCTTTATTAGACTATGTTATATAAGATTCATCTACACTCTGGGAGGCTGGAGCAGGAGGATCACAAGTTTAAGCCCAGCCTGGGCAACTTGGTGAGACTTTGTCTCAAAATAAAGAGGAGTGGGTATGTAGCTCAGTGTGAAGGTTCTGAGTTCCCTGTAGATTTTTTTGGGAGGGGGAAGACCCATCTAAGCTTCTGCAGGAAGCAGTCCTCCCGCTGGCTTTGAAAAGCTGCCATGTTGTGGAAAAGGCCACCTAAAAAGAATAGAGGTGACCTCGAGCAGCTGTGACCCATCCTCAGCAGACACGAGCAAGAAACCGGGGAACTCAGTCTTGCAGTGGCGTGGAAATGAATCCTGCCAACAGCCAGTGGGCTGGAAAGAGGGCCCAGAGCCTTAGATGTGAGCTGCCTCTAGCTTGCTCTTACCTGGAGGAGACCTTCAGGAATGGACTCAGCTGTTTTGGACCCAGTCTGGTGTTCCTTGAAGCTATGACACAATACATTTGCACTATTTTTAAACTGCTAAATTTTTTTGTCATAAGAGAAAATTGACCTGGCCCTCTTTAACTTTATTGTATCTTTCTTTATCTTAAATATTTATATCATACCCTATTTTAAACTTTTTAGGCACTACCTTAATTTATGTATTTATTTTTAATTATCAAAATCTTAGGTTTAATGGCTTTTGCCAAGGATTAGTAACTAAAATGATATTGGGATATTATAATTGTTTAGAACACCTGCCAAGCCATAACATTTTTCTCAATCTCTGTTTATCATATAGTTTTGTGATTTTAATCACATTTAAAATATAAATTGATATCCAGACATTAATTAATTTAAGTAATCATCTTGGGCACTACAAACAGTGATAAAACACATATCTGTGTGTGTGTCAGGGAGAGAGAATTACTAACATGCTCTTTAAAATTTCAAATGGGAATTTAGTGCTATACATTTTTACTTAAAATTTTAGCAATAGGCTTACCCATGTTTTTCCAATGTTCATTTTTAGTTAACGAATATTTTAGGTACATTGGGACCTTAATAAAATGCTATCTATCTATCTTTCTATCTATCTATTTGTCTATCTGTTGGTTTCTTTTGGGTAGTGGGATTCATGGTGCTTTAGTTTTGCTTTTTAATAAAATTGTATTGATATATGCACACGAGTATACAAATCATAACATACTACTCAATTCATTTTCACAAAATGTGTACTCCCAAGAAACCAGCAACCAGGTAAAGAAATCATAACAGAATCTCAAAAACTCCTTCCCAATTCCAACCTCCTAGTTTTGATAATACTCACTATCTTAATGTCCATTGCCATAGATTAGTGTGTTCTGTTTTTTGAACTTCAGGTAAGTGTACTTATAGTGAGTATAAATAACATTTTCTGCTGTAGGTGGACATTTGGCTTGTTTCTTGCTTATTATAAATACTATTTCTACAATTATATTTATCCATGTCTTTTGTTGAACACTTGCATACATTTCTGTTGCTATATATGTAGGGTTGAAACCCCTTTAACTTATGAATATATATATGTATATATATAACATATATATATGTTATA
>NW_004624743.1:6734328-6746120 GCF_000247695.1 Heterocephalus glaber | reverse complement strand
GGAATGGAATCCAGGTCACCTATATTTCATAATACTTCATGCACATAGCTTACAGGTCATTTTATCCAAGGTTTTCAGTGCACCTTAGCTTTGGCTTCACATAAAAATAAAAATAGAATTTATATACTACATGTATATAATTTCTAAAATATTCAACTTTTCTGTGACAAGTCTGTGTTAATTTTGTAATTAATTTTTTCATAGTGGGAAACAAACAAATTACCATCTTTTGGTTATATCAGACAACTGTAGGTAGTTCGTCAGACAATCTTGTTTTATTAGCCTGGCCACCACTATTACAATGAACCCTATACAGACTCTGCCCTGCATGTCAAGGCAAGAGCATTACCTTCTATCTTTTTAGGAGATGATTCAGATTAATTTTTATAATTTATGAATACTTTTTTCCCATCTATTGGACTATCACTCTCTACTTCACTATAAGGTGTTGATGTCAGATAACGTCTCATCTATAACGAAGGGAATTGTGGCAATACAGGCATTGACTCTGAAGAACACTTGTGTCTTGGTTACTTTCTCATTGCTGGGACTGATTCCCACTTGTTAAAGAAAGAAAGGTTTATTTCAGTTCACTTCATAGTTTGTAGAGGTTTAAGTCCATAGTCAGCTGGCTCCAAGGCAAGGTGGCATGGCAGAGGGGCATCACAGAGGAGAAACAGTCCATGGCAGAGCAGGCAGGGGCAGCAGCCTTGCCTTGCCTTCATTCTGTCTCCATATTCCATCTAGGCTATAAGCCTATTGATTGGTGTTACCCATAACCAGCCTGGGACTTCTATTATCCACACCCAGAACTATGCTAAAGCAATTTTGTTATCATATACCCTCAATCCTAGCATCACACACCCATAATCCAGCCACCTCTCAAAAGCCCCACATAGAGGCACATGAGGCTTTGAGGGAAAATTGAGATAAAACCCGTAACAATTTGTCTCCTAAGTGGGATGTATCTTCCCCAGAAGAGGTGAGTCATGATTTCATAAGAAGACTGAGAGAGATACTAGACTAAACTTATGTTTAATATATTAATTGACAATGACACATACAGCTTCTGTACAGTCTATGCATGAACTAGAAACAAGTCCCATAGTGTGGAAAATTTTACCCTGGTACCCACATTTATGTAAAACTGTATTACTACATGTTACAGTTTACATGTGCTTGGTTAAAAGGATCATTATGTCTTCTGTATTTTCTGAAGTACTGTGTTTTTAGAGAAGGTGTTACTATGAACATATTTTATTCAATAAGAGGCTCATACCTTATCTCAGGGAAAATAATTTATATTAGCCTGGTTCAGAGCCTGGAACAAAAGCTTCTGTGTTACATCCTCATGTAGCAGTGCAATGGTTCAAATGTGATGGAAAAGAGAAGTATGGCAGGGAATGAGAGAGAATTAATACAAAGTTGCATTATCAAGTATGGTGCCATTAGTAGCAGTGTCACAGTTCACCCTCATGTGATCATCTTCTAAGAGACTATGTAAAGACTTCATCTTTCCAGCAGAGTGCTCTGGGAGGAGAAATGGGGAAGTCATAATCTCCCAGCCCTCTTCTGTTAGTCAAAGGTTGTGACAGTGCAGATCATGTGTCACCCTGACTGGGCTCCTGGGTACCCAGATGTCTGGTAGTCTATTATTCATTCAGGGAGTGTCATGAAAGTGTTTCCAGACGAGATCAGTGCATGTCAGGGGCATCATTCAGTCTTCTGAGGGCTGCATGGAACAAAAACCACTGAATTTGCACTCTGCCTGACTGCTTGAGCTAAGATATCCATCTTGGCCGGCTCAGGGTTCTCCTGTTCTCAGGCTTTCAGACCTAGGCTGGAATTTATGCCCTCAGCTCTTTAGCTTTCAGGCTTTGAACTACATACTGGCTCTGATACGTAAGGAAAACAAACCCACTTGTTTTTCCTATTCTTGCACATTTAGAGTCCCATGACCCTGCTCTTCAAGATTGCTTAATATGCTGGGCCAGCTCACAGAACTCTGGAAAACACTTTAGTCACATTTACCCATTTATTATAAAGAATGTTACTAAAGAGACAGATGAACTCTTTACCCACATTCAAAATAATGTATGGGGTTATTTCCCCCATGTTCCAGCCAAGCAATTCTCTAGCGACACTACTGGCTGTCCTCTAATTGAACCCAATTCTGATACTGTCTACCTGAGACAGTATCAGGTCCAACAGGGTGAGGCTTCAGCCTCACAAGGCTGTCCCCCACTTAAGATCAGTTGCACGCCCCAGGAGGAGAGGCATGCTTCTGACTGACTGGCTTTAAACTGGGATCCCAGAAGCCCATCCTTGGGACTGAGTAATATGGTAGAGGAGCTGATAGAACTCAGGAAATCACTTTACTTACTTACTTCTTTGTTTGTTTTTGTTTTTTGTAGTACTGGGTGTTGAACCCAGGATCACAGGTTCTAGGTAATCAGTTCTGCCACTAATCAGTTTGATTAGTTTATTGAAAAGCAAAATGACATCAGAGAAAATTTAAATCTACTATAGTATATGAAAATGAAATCTTTACATTTTTTGAGACGGAAAAATGTGTCTCAGAATTTAGTAAACACAGCCAATGATATATATTTCTTTCATTTGAATGTAAATTGTGTTTTTGAGTTTTCCTTTTCAGTTTAGAAAATTATTAAAATTATGTACTCATGTAAACTAAACTTGGTACCAAACCTTCAAATCACCTGCATACAAAGTTTACATTAGAATTTTGAGAATAAAGTGGTTTAATTTTAAAGTGGTTAATAATTTTCTAGTGAAAGCAAAAAGATTGGTAGTATTAATCAAATGAATAATAGGATTAAGTGTAATTTACTTCCTGTATATGCTTTATCTTTAAAATCTCTTACGGTAAACATATCTTTAGAGGAGCATATTTGTGATTTATAGATAAACATTACAGTGTATACTCAAAATCTTTGATTGATAATAGTATATGATTTAAGAAATAAAGGCACAAATCTTAACTGAACAGGAACTCTGGATTCTTATCAAGTTTTATTACCAATGACTACTCCATAGTAACTTCCTGACTACTGACTCACTATCTTTCTACAATATCTCAATTCTTGTCCTTATTCCTAATAACTGCAAGATCCATGTGGGTAAGATACCCTAAATGTTAGCCTTTCTAGTCCTTAACCTCTCCTCTTTTATTGTCTTCCTCAATCCCACCTTTGTAACCTTGCCGCAAAGCTATTGCCACTATTCACAGCGTGTATCACCACTAGGGAAACCACCTTCTACATCCTGGTTTAAATATCTTCATGACCCTCACCTCCCACTCTTCCAATTCACTTACTCTGGTCATCCATCGCTGCAAGTCTTTAATCTCAGTGTAACCTCCACAGTACTGACCCTTCTCCCTGTCTGTACTTCAACAGCTGGACATTGGTGGAAAAAACTCAGCTGACTGATAACACTTGAAATTCAGGACAAAAACCTCAAGTGGCCATTCAGTACTGCCTAGCACTCTTTCATGTTTTCCTAGTAAATTTGCTTTTCTTTCTTTCAGGTGACCATTTAAAACCACCTCTTCACTCTGCATACCCCTTCCCTGAGCTTAACTAAGAAAGCAGAGGGCATCAAAGGGAAACTCCACTCCTCCTTCCTAACATCCCTAACCAAACAACCTGAGCCCTGTTCCTCAGAGCAAAGGAAATATCCCTGTCCCTATCAAAGGCAAATCTGTCCACCTTTCTCTGTATTTAATCTCCTCCTATTTTCTCACAGACTAGGATGTATCGCTCCCCTACCCAGCTGCATCGCTCTTACTCTTTCTACTGAATCAAACTGATCAAAATTATGAAAAACAAAGTAAACACTCCCTCCAATCCCAATTCTTTCCCAGATACTCTATTTCCTTTTGCCCTTGTTTTAAGTATCTTAAACATGTTGTCAGTGTCCACTATCACCTCTTTTCTGCTTCCAATTAATTCTTCACCCTATTCTAATCTAACTTTCCTTTCCAATTCTGCATTGAAACTCCCTTTGGCAAGACCTCCTACAATCTCCAAATTGCAAAGCCTAACTTCTCTCTGTTCTGACCTCCCTTGCAGCTTGGCAGCATTAGACACTGCAAAACACACCCCCCTCAAAACCTCTTCTTCCCTTTTCTGGGACACCACCCCCTCCTGACTTTCCTTTTACCTCACTGTTCTTTCTTTCTTTTTTTGCAAAGGCTCAGATCAGCCTTCTTTTTTCCTGTCTGAATTCCCCTTCAGGTCATCTCACTTAGTCTCATGGATTTACATACCCTGGGGATCCAAATGCTTTCAATATTAATTTATAGCCCAATGTCCAAATCTGAGCTTTTTGATTTTTTCGTAAGCCTATTCTTTTGCTATTCTTCCTTATCTCAGTATTTGACACAGTTAATTATCCATTTTTTGAAAACAACAACACCACCTCTCTGGTATTAGCTTTAATTCCTCTCTCTGTAGTTTCCCACAGGCATCTACCATCTAGCTCATTTTTTTCTATTACCAAAAAGTATCTTGAATTTTGCCATGTCATCCATCTATATACCACCATCCTAACTCACCAAATTCTTTCTATACTATTAGAATAGCTTTCTAACTGGTCTCCTTGCATCTTGTCTTGTTCTTTTCCAAAAATATTTTTTCAATAGCAATCAGTAACCACCATTTAAAAACATTGATTAGACATGATCCCTTGTTTCTTAGATTAACTTAATGCTTTCTCATTGAATTAGGAAATAAGCCCATACTTCTTATATTGGCCTGCAAGACTCTGGATGCTGTGGCTCCATATACTTCTGTAATGCCACCACTCACCCATTATATTCTCTGATGTTTACTTTATGTCTCTCCACTCAGCCTCTCCTGTACTTCTCAAATATCCCAAGTGCTTTCTGATGCCATAGCATTTGCACTTCCTGTTCTGTTTGCTTACAAAGCTCTTACCTCAGCATTTTGCATCCCTAGCTCATTTTCATCGTTCCTGTCTCAGCTTAACTCTCAGCTCCTTGGAGAGATCTTCTTTGACATCTGCAGATATAACTGCATGCAGCATGTTTACTCTTCATTGGATCTCCCTTTGTAGCATTTGTCATGATCTCCATCTGGCTTGTTTATTTCTTTTATCCAACACATCACAGAATCTAAGTTCTACATAGAGATTGTGCCTTGTGTGCCTTACCTTTGGGGTCTTGTACAATGTCTGGAATAAGTTCTCAATATATATTTATAAACAAATACTGTAAGTGAAGCATTTTTCCTTAGTTTACTTTGTGCCAACGTAGTCTGGCTTCCTTCTTCCAACTCTCACTGTCCGTATTCCCTCATTTGAGCCTCTTGTAGTAACCAGTCTTGGCCAATTCAGGTTCCCATAACAAAATGCCCAGGCTGGGTGGCTTGCACAACACAAATTTATGTTCTCAGAGTCTGGAGTCTGCAAGATCAAGGTTTGGCCAATGCTGTGTCTGCTGAAGAGTCTGTCTGTCTTACAGACAGACAACTTCTTGGTATAATCTTCGTGGACATTTTTCTTGGTGTGTGGATATGGCAGTAAGAGTTGGAGAAAGAGTAAGCAACGTTTTTGGTCTGTTTATATAAGGACAATAATGCTATTAGGTCACAAGTCCATACTTATGTCTTCATTTGACCCTAGTTATTTCCTTAGAGGCCCCATCTCCAGATACAGCCACATTGGGAGTTAAGTCACCAGCATATGAATTTTGGGAGGACATTCTAACTTTGCCTCAGTGATTTCATTATACTGACAATTAAGTGTGCATTCTGGTGCTTCTCTCTAATGAATTCCTAACTGGGTGTTATTTGAATCTCTTCACTGTGTTACATTGTTACCTTTACATAGGTATATGCCTTAATGTGCAGTTTAGAATGTATTCCCTTTCCTTCTCCATTCAGGGCCTTCTAAGTAGTTGTTCTCTATATGTTGTATTGGTCAGCTTTCCTGTTGCTGGGATAAAATATGCAACATCCACCAAGTAAAGGAGAACAAGTTTATTTTGGCTCATGGATATAGAGGTTTCAGTTCATGGTTTCCTGGCTCAAAGGCAGAAACATCATGGTAAAGGGGTATGGTGGAGCAAAACTGCTCACTTCATGGTGGCCAGGAAGCAAAGTCCGTGGGAAGAGTGCTAGCAAGCCACACTCCCAGGGCCCCACCTCCTTACAGCACATTCAGATCTGAAAATTAGTGGACCAGTCCACCCATGAGTACAGCGTCTCCATGACCCAATCACCTCTGCAGGCGTCTGTTCCTGCAGTCAAGTTAACAAGTAAGATAGATTGGTGCACATGGCTGCTTGATTGATTAAATCCGAATCCATATTTCCAGTCAACAACTTTTCCCCAATATCAAATCCTTCCTCTCAGGCTGCTTATTATGTTTGCACTTGAATTAATCTATTTTGTTCTCAAATTTTGTGCAAAATTCATCATTTGCTCAACTACCAGGAAGTTCCCTTTCTCTTTTTTCCTTTTTCTCACTGTGTACATTCCCCTGCCCAATTATGCCTAAAACTTTATCATAGTCTATGACTTACTACTTTAACATCTACTTTATCTAATCACCTAACTAGTTGTTACTTTTTTTAATATCTTGCATGAAATATTTCCATCTCTAAATATCTGTAATTTAAAAAACAAACTATTTTTTTAAATTTTAGAAGAGCTTTAGATTTACAAAAATTTGCAAAGGTAGTTTAGAATATTCCCTCGTACTTTATGTCAGCCTCTTAGCATTGTTACAGCACGTTTGGTACAACTGATGAAACAATATTGATCCATTGTTAACTAAAGTCCATTCTTTCTTTTTTAAATTAATTTTATTGGTACATTTTAGGTATACAATATAATGACATCCACCATTGGAAATTTGCACCTTTACATAATCTCTCTTGGTTCTTATTTTTTCCCCATTCCCTTGCCCTCCCTTCTAAAGTCCATACTTTATTCAGACTTTCTTACTTTTTACATAAGGCCTTTTCTGTTTCAAATCCTATCCAGGATACTACATTCCATTCAGTTGTCATGTTGTAGTGAATTATAGTTTCATGTTGCCTCAGCTCCGTTTTGAGTATGCACTAGACTCTATTGTATGAGAAGTGAGGCTCACTCACCTCTGACACAGTGTCTGGAGCAACACCCCTCCCAGTTCCTCAGTGTGGCTGACCCAGATATCTGCTTTATTCGACTTCCTCCTACTGGCCCTCTCTCTGTGAGACAGTCAGACCATCCCTGGACCATCCCTGCTGACCCTCAAAACCCTGCCTGAACTCTGCAGATACGCCACAATGACTACCTCTTGGCCACAGTGTCACCTTCTGGAACTTGTGCCTGCTTGCTTTAAACCCACCAAGTTAAATTCCCCATGGGAAACCTGTTTTATAATGCACTGGATCCAATAGAGGCACTGACCTGCAGGCCCTTCTCTTTCTCTTTGCTTGAATCTCCATTTCTGGCTCGAGTGACCCAGGACAGAGGGCTATGCTCCTTGTCTTAGACTGTTTTGTGCTGTTATAACAGAATACCAAGGTCTGGGTATTTGTAAACAATAAAAGGTAATTGGCTCACAGTTCTGGAGGCTGGGAAGTCCAAGATTGAGGGGCTTCATGTGGAGAAAGTCTTTGGTCACATCCTAACATGGAAAGCCTAACATGGTGAGAAAGCACAAGAAGTGGGGACAAACCGTCTTTGATCAGGAACTGACTCCTGAGATGATGAACTCTGTCCCTCGATAACTACATTCATCCATTCATGAGGGCAGAGCCTTTGACACCTGATTACCTCATAAATGTCCACTTCTTAGTACTGCTGCATGGGAATTAAACTTCCAACACAGGAACTTTGGAGACACATTCAAACCACATGGCCTCCTGACTCACTGCACTCCCCCAGCCCAGGATTTGAGGATCTGTAAGTAGAAATCTTTGAGCTTGTTTCTTGTGGTGGAAGTTCACTGCATCTGAACCTTCTCTCTGAAGAACTGGGGGTCACCACAATCTGGGATGCTAAGAAGAATATGAGGTTGAGCAATGGTCAAACAGGTATAAACTAGACATGAGTCAGACAAGAGCCACTAGGATATGTGTCACTCTAAGCAACTTTTCCAAGAGAGACCCTAGTCACGGGTCAAACAACAAGTCACTGGGCTGTTTACCAGGGATGTGTCCTGTGAAAGGCACACTGTAAACACCCACACCCATCTCCCCTTTATTTTCCATGAGGGTAGAGTTGCCAACTGCTCTAGCACTGGAACCTTGGGTTAGCTGGGGACTCTAAATACACAAGCTTCTTTCAACTTTCTTTAGCTGTGATGGCTTCTCAGACCATTATGGATGACCACACAGGCTTTTGACTCTGTGTGTGTGTGTGTGTGTGTGTGTGTGTGTGTGTGTGTGTGTGTGTGTGGTGGGGAACTGAGGACTGAGCCCCATGGCCTTTGCACCAAGCTACATGTCCAGACCCCTTTTTAAAATTTTGAATTTGAGACAGGATCTTGCTACATTGCTAAATTGCCTAGGCTGGGCTCAAATTTGCCATCCTCCTGTCTCAGCTTTCTAGAGTGTTGGAATTTCAAGATTGCAATAAACCCTCCAAGTTTATTTATCAGATATTTTGTAGAATACCCAACTGCATTTTGTTTGGTTTTCTCATGATTAGACTATGGTCATTTGGGGGAAGAGTACAGAGGAACAGTTCCTTCTCATTATATCCTAGAAGAGAATATGCTGTCCACATGACATCACTGTTGATGTTAACTTCAGTTACATAGCTGAGGAGGCATTTGTCCACTGGGAAGTTATCCTCCTTTCCCAACTGTGTTCTTTGGGAAAAAGTCACTGTTTCCACCACACTTCTGAGTAATGGGAGTTATGCTGTCCTCCTTGGGGACAATATCTTCATAAATTACTTGCAATTCTACATGGATGTTTGTTTATTCTTCCCCATTCATTTATTCAGTCATTTATTATATTAGCATAGATTTGTAGATATTTATTTTATACTTTGGGTTATAATACAATACTGTGTTATTTATTTTATTTCTCAAATTGTTCCAGTTTTAGCCACTGGGAGCCTTTTTACTTAGCTCCTGTATTCCCTTTGATGTACCTGACTGTTGAAGTTTTGCTGCTCTTTTTTAAGCATTTTTTTACATTCAGGTGCTATAAGATGCTCTAGGGTCATCTTACATATTTCTTGCCTATATTCATTTCCTATTGTTATTGTAAAAATTCACAACCAATTTAGTGGCTTAAAACAACTCAATTTTTAAATCACATAGTTCTGGAGATCAGAATTCCAAAAATTGATCTCAATGGGCTAAACACTGAGGTATATGAAGGGCTGTGTTCTTCCTGGAGGCTCTAGAGGAGAATTTTAAAAAAATTTTTCTGTTTTCTGCCATCTGTGGCTCATGGTCCCCTTCTTACACTTTAAAGCCAGCAATGTTTAAAGCCAAGGGCTGGTTCCTTCTCATGCTAGTATCTCTCTGGTTTTCCTCTTCTACTCCCTCTTCTGCATTTAAGAACGCTTGTCATTACATTGAGCTCACCCAGAATATCCATGATCAGTTGATTTGATGGGTCAGCTGATTAACAACCTTAAATTCTGCTACCCAAATTTCCCTTTGCCATTTAACAGATGGAGGTTTTGAGAAGTCACATGTGGACATCTTTGGAGGATCCTGTCTTACCTACTGTACTGCCACAGTCTTAGAAGCCACCATTTCTCCAAGAATTCTTCTAGGGACCATATGGCAGGGATGCAGTTGCTTGTAGGCCCTCTCAACTGACAAAGAAAGGAAATATATGCATGTAAACTAATCTATATACATACTAATGTCTGTAACTATTTTTATATGTATCTGCGCAGGCACTCATACTGATTCCTTCATATATAATCTAATCTATACATTTTTTTCCAAAGGCCCAGCTTTAGGCACTGGGAGCAGAAGTTGCACTAAGCTTCTTGACTGAGTGGAGACCATGACACTGGCTCTTGTTGGACCGAGTGTCAACTGATCAGTTGTCTTTAAAGACTAGTTTTTTTTCACGCTAAAATCAGGAACAAGACAAGGATGCCCACTATTACCACTCCTGTTCAATATAGTTGTCAAGTCTAGATTCCCTTAATTACCAAAGTCTGGAATTTAAAAATTCAATGAGAACTACTTCTACATATTCTATTTGTTCATATGTGTAGTTTCATTTATTCTTAAGAAAAACATTTAAGCATGAACTGCCCAAACTTCACATTGTGTATTAGGAGTACCTCTAAAAAATGTTGGCAGTGGAAAAAGTATATATCTTTCCTTATATGCACCCTGCCATGCTAAACTTCAACTTCGTAGTAAGTGAATTGTTTTTCAATTATAGCTGGACTAGGGAACAAGTACGACATTGTAGGTAAGGAGAGGAGTGAAATTTAGGAGAATCTTATTGTATGGGTTCAAAGTACTACAATCTGGTTTATAGTTAAGATTTACCTCTCTTTGATTTCAACCCTTATAGAGTAGTCTTTCTTCTAGGACAGTTTGGTTTACTCAAAATTTAAGGGAATATTACAAATATTTTGTACCCAACTACATTAATAAAATATCAGTGTCTAAGAGCTGAGTGGTAATTATCTGTGCTGTCACACATGTAATTCCTTTTTGGATGAATGTGAAAAAATGTTAAAGTAGAAAGTCAAGGAAATAGCTACGCTTCCATCTAAAATTATTTGAATCGTTCCAGTTAGCTGAAATATAGACTGTCCTCCAGAATTTATATGTTTACTTCTGGATCTGGCTTAATAGACTGATAAGCTAAATAGGAAGCAGTGAGTTCAGAGAAATGTGATACAGTGATTCAAAGTTCACATCGTGAATGTTGTCTTGTGCCATGGTCTTGGACAGGTCATGTCATGTCCCCGATGATCAGTTTCCTCATCAGTAAATATGAAAATAATGCCCCTTCATAGGAAGTTTATTGTGAAAATTAAAGATGATGTATATGAAATGCATAGTGCCTGACAATGTTATTGTGTTTTTTTAAAGTTAGTTCTTTTATTTCTAGATGTATTATTACTAGATGTTGGTTACATAATTATTATTGTTCAAATAGTATCTGATTCTTGGCTCTTAGCCCTATGGCAGCACTTTTATTTTTCTGCCACTGTGACAGTGTTGGGGTCATAAGCTTTCTTCTTAGTTATGTTGTGCAAGTAAAAAAATTAGTAATGACTTTACAAAGATTACAAGTTTATTTGTAAAATAAATCAACCACACAAGGTATCCAGGTTTTTTACACTAGTGCTTGATTCCTTTTAAGTTCATGAAGCAATATAAGTTCTATGAAAACCAACTAAAGATTTTTCATAATGCATCAAACTCACAGTTGTTGATCTGCATTACCATGTATAGTCAGTCTCTTGTTACCTGCTGTAGTTCCACAGCTTAAAACAGTTTTGGGCACAGAATAAATATTGAATAAATATTCACTGAAGAAGGGAGCACAAACATGGTGTTAGGAAAGCATTCTTTTGCCTTTTGTATTTGCTTTATGTGCTAAAGCCACACCACTATAATATGTTGATTTGATATTATCACCTAAAAATCATGCAACAAAAATGTATCTATGTGATGGAAAAGTTAGCATTTTTTTAAGGCATGATTTTATCTATCTGAAATAAATTACAGTGGCATAGGTTTTCTCCAGAAAAATAATGAAATATAATTTAAAAGTATTCAATTTAAATTTCTCTTGGCATATACTGTACCTCTCC
>NW_004624743.1:6713096-6727849 GCF_000247695.1 Heterocephalus glaber | reverse complement strand
CCCCCAAACCTCTGAAATTTTAGGTAGAACAAGTAAAGACATTTAAGCTGGTTTTACTTTATCTGGTTGGATTGAAGCAATTTGCAGCATTAATAAGTAACTTTTTTTGTCTCTGCAACTCTAAATCTTGTGCGTTTTAGTTATGAATGAAACTATGTTTTTGATTTTTTTAGTAATTCTAGAGTCAGAAAATTATTCTCTAAGAGTGAAGTGTTGAAGCAAGGGAATCGTCTTTCTTAAACCTACAGTGATAGGAAATTATGGAAAAGATAAGATTATATTATAACCAGTTCCTTTTTATCTGTTTCTCTGTCTCTCATGATGTTAACAAAAATTAACTCCTATTCTTGAGGAGAAAAATTTTTTTTCTTTTTTGGCAAAGGGTATGTACACCATGTGTGTACATGTTGCACGTAACTAATTTCCATGCAAATTGACAATGTAACTCAGAGTTCACATTAAAAAGTAAAGGAACTGTTCTAATGTACAAGTCACTGCCTTGGAATTTGTGTTTCTTGGTTGTCCATTGCAACCAACTTCTTCCAGGCAGAAACTGAGTTTCCTAAACTGTGAAGCAATGTCATATGATTATCTGTCATTATCCTGCATGAAAAGGAATCTCTCAGTATGGCAAAAATTAACACCATCAGTTCTCAACCTAGCTACAGATAACTATCCAAAAATTTGTTTGTGGATTTGCTATCTGAACACAGAACAAACATTAATCAGAGAAGGGAAAACTTAAATATTATGGCCAATAATAGAGTGTTTGAAAAATTGGAGGTCTTTAATGACAATTGAAGTACTCTAGATAACAGAATTTGTAAGTGTAGAGCTTTCTATCTTACAGACAGTTATGAGGTTATAAGCCCTTAGCAAAGGCTTATTGTCAGAGCTCCAGCAAAGTTACTTTACAACAACTTGCCTCCCATAAAGAAAAGGAACTAGTTGATCGTTCATAGGAAATGAATTTTGTTGTTCCTAAAGTTTTGCTCACTATCCACTTGTGGTCCCTACACGTCTCACCTCTAGTTTCACCTTTGATAGTACCACAAATGATGTATCTCACTAGGATCTGAACTCATTTCTTTCAAAAAATTGTCTTTAATATTTTTTCTTGTAGTAACCAGGATATTTCTGCATTTGTAAGCTTTCAGGTCTACAGAAAATGTTAACTAACAAAAACCACAATCTTTTATTAGATTACATGCTTTGGTTACAGATTAGTTCTCTCATTTTGTGTCATGCATTTTTGATAATAACAAGGAGGTGTTAGAACTAAATGTCTCCTTTTACACTCACAACTTTATTTATCATTGCTGTGTTCACTGTAAGAGTTAAGAGGGGATGGGAACTTCACGGAGAACCCACTTGGCCTTAAGAAGAGCGCTGAGGAATGCTTTTTGTGAGTTTCTGCTTTGATTTCAATTGTGTGTTTTCTGAGGCATGTGACAGTGTGTGCTGCATGGTATGTGCTGCCCTCGAAGGCAGTGTGTATCTATCCATATCTTCTAGACATACAGTTCCTCTATTCTACTGTACTTATGGAACTATTTCTGGCTCAGTGTGCTTTGGCTGACATTGAGAGAAGTTTACACTTCCAAGTCTGTAATGAATAGGAGAGCAAAATGCAACAGGAGGGATTTTTTAGAGCATCCAAGTGGACCAAATAGATATAATTATAGGACATCACTAAACTGTTAGATTAGTGGCTATATATTCATGGTGGTGGTGCTATATGTCACCTAGAAGTGGTTCAAGGTTTTGGTGTAATGATGGCAAATACCTATCTTTCAAAAAGCTGACTATAAAAACATTTTTGAGAATTGCAGAATAATTACAAGAATTGCAATGAATCATGCTAATGATAAAGCTTTCACATATTCCAAATATTAACTTTAGGCAGACTGTGCCATATTACCATAATGTGGAATAATTGGAAATAACAAAAATGAATCCAATATCTATAAAGATTTTACATATCTTCAATAAAATAGCAATATTCTGTCCCAGCTTCTGATTATTCTTAGAAAACTTTAATGTTTTTTAAGTGACAGGTGAAAAGTGGATCCTTTGTAACAGAATACTTAACAATCTAACATAGATGGAACAATAGACAGTATGCAATTTTAAGGTAAATGCTTAGATTCTATGCATAGGATTATTCCATCTTATTTTTCAGTGCAGCTATATGGTGGGATCAATGACTTGCTTTATTTTAAAATTTTCTCTTGAATATTTTGTAACTTTCTATAACTAGTATATATTACTCTTGTTATAGCTTGGATCAAGAATATTCCCCCAAAGATTCATGCATTCACCCAAAGACTCATATATCCTATTAATATAAGCAGGGCTTTTGGACAGTGACTGAATTATGGGAGTGATATAGCTGACCTGATGTCAGGAGGTGGGGTGTCTAGTGAAAGAGGTGGTTTACTGGGGCATGCCCTTGAAGGATATAGCTCCCTACCTGGCTTTTTGCTTCTCTCTGTGCCTCTTGGCCACTCTGACATGAGCAGATTTCCTTCTCCCAGCCACTTGTACCATGTCATTTTGCCTTGGAGCCAGATAACTATGGACTGTAACCTGAGTCAAAATAAACCTAAGACAGATTTTGCTACAGTAAGTCCCCAACTTATGAATAATCAAGTTGTTAACTCTCACATATTCAAACAGATCTTGCATTATGAACATTCGTAGGAGCAAACAAATCACAGAAGTAGCTCACGTGTCTGCCAGACATTGTTCCAGTTGTGCTGCTGTGTGCTTACTGTACAGTGCGATAGTGTACAGTACTAAAGTTCTCAATCAGAACCCAAGATGTCCAGAGGAAGAGGAAAAGCAATGGAGAGGACTGTTAGGGAATGCAAGGCAACATACATTGTGTATTTGTGTCAAAGGTATGTAAGACTCACTTTATTAGACTTATGAACCAATCTGACTTACAGATATTTGCCTGGAATGGGACTCACTCGTAAGTCAGGGACCTATGTACTGAGACTGGGGTTGTTGCTGTGACTACCTGACTGTTTAGTTCAGAAGCCTTTGGAACTGGTTTGTGGGAGGAGTTTTGCAAGTTCTGGAGATGTTGGCTCAACCAGCCCTACAATATTTTAAGCCAATTATGATGGGAGATTCTGATTGGAGTTCAGAAGACCAGAATACAGATAGAAAAGCAGATGGTAAAGGCAAGGCTCAGGAGGTTTCAATTAGGAGCATGGACTTCATTGGAAGTATGACACCAGGTCAAGTGTGTTAAGTTCTGGCAGAAAATTTGTCTATATTTTGCTCATGGCCTGAGAATTTGTGGGGGACTGAGATTAAGGGCAATGGACTAATTCATCTGGCTGCTAAAATTTCAAGGCAGACAAACATTTAGGCTATAGCATGGCTACTGCTTATTGTTTTTAGAGAGATATACCCTGAGAAAGAGGAGCAAAAAGTCCATTTAAAAAGATTTTAGTTTCACCACAAAAGAAGTCCCTTTGAACTAGTGCTTGTAAAATTTTGGCCCAGGACAGTATGGTTGCTGAAAAGACTAGCATTAAAAAGAAACTAAGTACTTTGGATCAGGAAAATAGGAAAGATGCATTGAGGGCACCTCAGGAACCAGAAAAATCCCATCTTTTGCAAGCTCAAAGTCGCAAAAGTGAAAGACATTGGTTTGGGAAGAAAGTCTCAGGGCATCCAGCTTGTGCCTTGGTTTTCCAGGATTGTTTCATTGTGCTTATCTATCCAGGCATTCAGGGGCCTCTACAACCATGATCCCAGAAGGCCTGGCTACTGCTTGATTGGGCAGCAGACCTTAATGTCATCCATGTGGTTCCTGGTTTTATAGGTATGCAGAATGGAAGAGTTATAGGGTCAGGGAAGCTTCTACTCAGATTACAGAAGAAAGCTTTGGAGGACAGGTGTATTCCTGAGAAAGCTTGAAGCTTTGAGAATGAAGCTGAAAGTACAGTGGAGACCCCAGGGAGTTGAAAATCCAGGAATGTGGAATATCTGAGGAAAGCTACAGGCACTGAGCAGAGCAGCTCAAGGAAAGAAACCATGAGGGCCACAACTGGAAATATTTGTATCGGTGGGGATGCCCAAGTCCTTCCTAGTTCTCATCTCACCACAGCTGGACATAGAGGTACAAGATTTAATGTTTGGCCTGCTGGGTTTCAGTCTTGGTTTGGTCTCATTACTTTCTATCCTATTACTTACTCCCTCTTGGAATGGGAATGTTCACCCTATGTCATTCGATGTTGGAAGTGTTACATTTTCTTCTTGATTTTCACAGGGATACACAGCCAAGAGTTTGCCTTTCATCTCAGAGGAGACATTGGAGTTGAACATTTTTATAGTGCTGAAAACTTTGGTGACTCTTATAGATGAACTAAATTCATTTTGCATAAAGAAATGTGTATGAGTCTTTTGGTGACAAGGGGAAGAATGTTATTATTTGTATTGAGAATGTCCTCCAAAGTCCTCAGTTGCTCATAGGCAGGGTTTGTAGAAGGTGATTGAATCATAGAGCATGACTGCTGACTTGGTGCTAGGAGGTGAAGTCATTGGGATGTGACTTACTTGAAGAGGTAAGTCATTGGGATGTGACCTGAGAAGGTGCATCTCCTTCCCTGGCTCCTTCCTTTTCTCTCTGCTTCCTGTCTGCCATGATGTGAGCAGCTCTCCTCCGCCAGACCCTTCCACCATTCTGCCTTGGAGTCGGCCAACCATAGTCTGTAGCTGTGAGCCAAAATAAACCTCTGCTCCTTTAAGTTATGGGTGTCAAGTATTTATCTCAGCAATGAGGGAAGTGACAACTTTTAAATGAAAAATATAAAAATCTCGAAGGAAATAAAGATTACATTCTTGAAAAGAAGCAGTTTCAAAACACAGTCTCAGAGAGAAGCTTTTGTCAGGAATCCTCTAATTTACTTGCAAAAATAAAATCCTTTTGTAATTCAGAAGTTCACAAAAATCAAATCTGGTATAGCTCATATCCATCATATATCGTGTCTATATTTTCATTTTGATTTCATAAAGAAAAATGAACTAAAAAACTCCTTTAGTTCCCTTAGAAAATCATAAAGTCAGTACTTTTCCAGTATTTCCATTTTGTTAAGAGTAGTAACTAGGCGTATTTCAACTCAACAGTTAAGGTCACCTCAGCAGTAGCTGGGTGAGGACAGCTTTGTAGCGGGACCTGCTGCTCAGCTCCCATCTTGCTGGGCCACCCTGAAGGTCATACATGGTGCTGGGTAGTTACCAAACCTGCCAAAAGCTGCCTCTTTCCGTCACCTGTGTCTCTCCTTAAGGAAGGGCTCTCTGATTACACAGAGGAAATGCTTGACTTGCATATGAGGTGGGCCAGAAATGACTTCTTTTCTCCCACTCCTAGTCCTAGTAGCAACCCTCAGTCAAACAAAAAGGGCCGAGGGATTTATACCCCTGCTTCCTCATTTTGGAGTGACCTGAGGCATGTTCTACCAGAGGGTCCTCACCAGCTCTGGGCCTAGCTGTCCAAAGCTGAAATCTACTCATTAGCGATGACCTCTTTTCTGCTTTCCTTCTTCTACTATCTCACTTCACCATTCCTTTCTTCCCAGATAAATGACTTGCCTCCAAATTCTTGTGTCCCTGTCTGCTTTCCAACAGCAGAATGCAATCTAAGGTTTCTTAATAGATAGTAGATAGCTTTTGGAAGCCAAGAGCTTTGTGTGTTATTCTGGAATTCCTGACACTCACCATTTCTTCAGCCCATACAAAGATGAAATATTTTTCTAGGGCTCAACTAGGTCAGAATCTAGCAGGAATGATAGCCAAGTGCTGTGCAGAACAAGGTATACTGGATTCATTTCTATAAGGGACACGACAAAAGTATGATGGTAAGTCTTCTATAATTATAAACTCGCAGATCAGCGAAGTCTTCAAGGAGGTAGCGTTACATCAAATGTTTGAAAGATGCCTAAGATTTTCTCATTGAGAAAAGGGCAAGAAATGTCATCTCAAGCCAATGAGAGAACACTGACAGTCACAGGAATGATAAGCTTCATGGACTCTTCAAAGAAAAGAACAATGCTCTTGAGTCAGATCTTGGAGTGTGTAAAGAAAGAAGGCAAAAAGCAGAGTGAGTTTTAGTCCACAGCAGCCTGAACATTCGAGGAAGCCCTGACTAGAGTGGGGAAAGAATGTTTCAAGCTGTACATGCAGAGCTATGCTTTTTTTCATGTGACTTCTAAAAAACATTCCCCACACACTGATAGCCACTTCCTTTGCTAACATTATTTTGCAAGTCTGATTCACTAACAGCACATTTTCTCTGAAATTCAAGGCATTTAGAATTTGCATGTAATTTTTCTTTCTTTCCTTCTTTTTTTTTTCTTAAAGAAGATTAGAGAAGTACAGGACCTTCCCTTCTTGTCAGGAATTTCAACAAATGTTTCTCTCTTGCACTATTTTATTAGAATGCATTTTTTAAGGCTTCCACTTGAAGCTGTCATGCAGCCCTGCTTTCTCTCACTGTGATGTGCTCATTCTCCTTATAGAAATAAACTCCTGGACAGAGAGGTTAGGAAAACCAAGGCAATGAACATGTAACATGGTGGATGGGACAAGCACTGCTCTGGAAACCAGGAAACAGGGATTCTAACTTTGGGTCTTCTTCACCTTGGATGATTGGTCTTGGCTGAGCTGTTAAAACTTTCATGATCTGTACAGTGAGATATTAGAATATTTCTAAGATCTCTTCTCTCTCCAACCTTTGTGGTTAAATCAAGGTCAGAGGATAAAACTGAATATTTTATGCATGATGCTAAAAAAATATTTGAAGATTGATGAGATTGTAGCTTTTTGAAAAAATAGAGTGCAAACATCACTCCCACTCATTCCTTTAAAACATCTATTTTTGATGACTTAATGTAAACCTCATCAATTAAAATAAGCATAGTGGTGCTCATCTAAAGTAGCAGTTTTCTAAAATGCACCTGATGGCACTAGGCCTTCAGGTATATTCCATTACTTGTGGAAAGATGGTAGAATTTCCTTAAGAAGTGAATCAGAACCAAAGCACTAGATTCTGAATGGGACATCACTACTGATAGCTGATAGGTAGCAGTGACAGTCTGTTTTTAGGCTTAGTGTTTCTTAAGATATTGTTGTCGCACAAAGCAAGAGGTTAAAGGAATCAGTTGCTCCTTTACCCATAAGCTCTGACTAAAGTGGTAGTCAGAAAAGCAACTGTGGTAACTCCTTTTAATCTTCTGTATGTCACCACTTTCTAAATCAGTTGTTGCTTTTGTTTTATATCGGAAAGTAACGTCAGATTCTTCAATGAATGATTTCTCCTTTCCCCGTGTGACAATGATGGAAAGGTTTTAACTTACAGAGAAATGAATATGGAAGTGGTAAGTGTGGGGTCAGGGATCTCGGAGGCCCCAGGAGCCTGAGGAGTTCTCCTAAGGGAGCTCTTGATGAAGAACACGGAACACAGGTTCATTCTCTGGCTTGCTTGCTTTTATTTAGAAATCCAAACTGCCGTAGCAGCATCATCCAGGCCACCTACACAGAAAACTGCTGCACTCAATAAATATATATATATTTAAAATCCTATTGGAATTTAGAAACCTTTAGTCAAATTGTTTACTTCTGAAATCAACCAGCTCTGGGAAATACAAAACAAATTATACTCTGAACCTAATAGTACAATGACAAAGTAACTATTTCCTTTCCAAATCATTTGAATATATGTCCAATGTAGTTGTTAAGACAAAATTCTAGATCCATAAATAGTAAAGTCTCAGAAATGGTTTTGGCAAGAAGCAGTAAGGAGACTAAGCAGGAAAGAGGAGGCAAAAAAGAGAGCATTCACAGCATCTCTCTCTGTGCCAGCCACCCTAATGTGCACTTTATTTATGTTAATTTATATAATCCTCATAAACAACTCTGTGAGGTGGGTATTATCTTTATTTTACAGTTCATGCAACTGAGGTTCATTAAAGTTAGTTAACCTGGCCAACATATTATAGTTGTTCATGTCAACAGTCTCATTTGATTTGGAAAGCTGTGGCTTTTTGTACCATGTTGTTCTCTGCATCAGATTCTGCTCCTCTGCCAGAAGGTAAAGCACATACTGCACATTCATCCTCCAAGGGTCAAATCACCATCGTTTGATTTCTACATAAGCCCAGCAAAAGCCTCAGAGCAGAAGACAGTCACTGTTAAGCCACCCTGGAGGTGGGACTCACAGGGCGCACCTGCCAGTTTAGTCTGGTTGGAGGTTTGCTGTACTTGGGAGAGAGCAGGCCTGGGCTGTCGGAGGCTGGTGACCAGCCACCAGGGAGCTCCTGGAGCCCATTGCTTATTGGCAGGAGTTAGGGTTTATATCTGGGTGTCCTGCCCAAGCTTCAGGAGCTCACAGGTGGGGCTTTGGACGGGTGATTGAATCAGGGAGCTGTTACGGCTACATGTGGTATTAGGCGGTGAGGTTTGGTCAGAGGAGATAGTCCCTGGGGATGTAACCTGGGATGGTTTCTCTCTCCCCTGCTCCTGCCTTCCTTCTCTGCTTCCTGGCCCCCATGCTGTGAGCAGCTTTCCCTCTACTATGTCTCTCTGCCCTGCCACTCTGCCTTGCTTCCAGCAATTCTAGACCAAAAACATGGGCCAAAATAACCTCTCCTCCTCCAAGTTGTGGCTGTCGAGAGTATTGTGTCTCAGTGACAAAAGAGTGACCAAGTCAGCAGGGTAGAACAGGGTGAGTTAAAGGGAGCCTTTACCTCAGGTGTCAAATTTAAAGGGGCACTCAAAACTCAGTAGTTATTCTCATGCAAATTTTTGCATAATCCAGTCTGCAAATTGGAGCCAGCATTCTATTTCTGTAAATAGCACGTGGGGTCTGGGTTCCAAACTTCCAACAGTGACATTTCTGTAATTCTCGGGGGTCTAAGGAAGAAGGCCTGGCACTGAATGAAATCAGAATGGTGGATTACTTTTTGGGTTCAGGTACCCTGCTTGGGGGCATAAGAACAATATTCTCTGGTCCTTCCCTAGTTGAAATCTTCTATCTTTTCAGGAGAGTGGCTGACTTAAGGTGACCAAGTATCTTGGTTTGCTCAGATTGTACAGGTATTAGAACTAGAAAGATTGCATCATTGAGAACCTTTCAGGCTTGACCAAACTTGTGGTCATCCTAACACAAAGAATATACTTAGAGTCACACTATGCAAGTTATAAGAATATTTGGGGTTCTTTGAGGCTGTCTGCTAGAGTTTAACATAGGTACAAGAAGAATGTTTTAGTCTAAATTTGACTATAAGACTAGAATCACGCCAACCTGGGTGAGGTCATATGTGCTGTAATCCATGTGTCCTTGGATTATACCATCCTGGAAATACAGTATGAGGAATACAAGTATCATATATTTCTCTGTAAGATATCATTATGAGCTTTCTTGGGGTTTCCAGCTCACTTCTAAACCAGTTCTACTTGTTCTTGGAGGCTTTGCACGTACGATATTGAGCAAGTCCTCTTAGCCTCCAGGGTTTGATATGGACATTGGTAATCCTCACTGTGTTTAAGGGTTTGGAGTTTCCTAAGGAGGCAGACAGCTGTTGTCAAGACTTTTGGCAGAGGTGGCCTCTACTTTATTCAGTCACCTCACTGGACTAAGAATTGTTTTCCAAGTTCTCCTTTTCTTCCATGAGCTTCCTGCACCTCTCTCTTCTTCCATGTATAGCTGAAAGAAAGTCTATTGAAGCACCGTACCCCCCCACACACACACACACAAAGAAAAACAAAACAACTGAGGGAGAATTATTAAGTTGGAGAAATTGGAGTTTCAGGGACACTTGAGTAGATTTGTATTAACTTTTAATTATTTTTCTTAAAGAAGACCCTGACATCCATACTGTGGACTGAATTGTGTCTCTCCCAAGGTGATATAGTAAGCTCCAACTCCCAATGTATTTGGAAATAGGGCTTCTAGGAAAATAATAGGGCTCTAATCTGCTGACCTTATAAAAATAGCCAACTGTCTGTAAGCCCAAAATACAGTCCTCAGTAGAAACCAACCCTGTTGACAGCTAGCATAAGAATCTTGAACTTCCAACCTCCAGAATCCTGAGAAAATAAATTTAGATTGTTGAAACCACGCAGCCTATGATACTATGCAATGGCAGGCCAAGCACACTAATACAATCTATTTTGCCCTTGAACTGTACCTGAACATTAGGAGTTCAATTTGGGATCTGTATCTCTGCCTTCTCCAACCCCATATTACTCTCATAACTATAACCCAGAGTGAGGGGTATCAACCCAGAGGTGGAAATACTCTTTGGCTTGGAGACTGATAGCAATTTAGCTATTCGGAAGCTCCTGCAGGCTTTAGGAGTAATTACAAGAAGGGAATAAAAGCTAGAAGGAAACAGAAGTTCCGTTTGTTCCAGCAATCTAAGAGAAAGCGGTCTGGGGCATGGCAGTAAGGACCATTCTGGTTGAGTAGGACTGGATGTTAGCAGCACCATATTGTGATTAAACTCATGGACTCCAGACTCAACCTGGATCCATTATTTATTATCTATGTGAACGATGACATGTTTCTTAATCTTTCTTTGCATCAATTTCTCATCTGTAAGACAGAGCAGTTGTACCTACATTATAGATTTGTATAGAAGAAATTTTATAATATGTATAAAGCAATAATTCCTGTCATGTGGTAAGTGTGCAGTATTACCTGTTTCATTTATAATATGATGTTTTCATTGTTCCCTAAATGACTGTTTTTCTTATTTGTCCAATTGTACACACCCTTAGCTCTACCCTATGACTTGTACCCATACCCAACCCATTCCTCTGCCCTATCAATTTTATCTTCTAGGTGCTCAATCCATTTCTCTGGGTTGAGCTAAATTACAAAGGGCAAGTTTTATCAGAAAATAAAGACTTTACTTAACTCATCTGGCTTTTCTTTCTCCTCCCCTAGTTTGTTCTCTACACTGGAGGAAGAGTGGACCCTATCACTCCTCCACACTCCTCCAGTTTTAAACTCTTAGCTGACTGTGATGGTGCACACCTATAATCCCAGCACTTGGAAGGCTGAGGCAGAAGGATCGCTGTGAGGTTGAGGCCAGCCAGGGCTACATAGTGGGTTCCAGGACTGTCTGAACATAGTGAGACCCTGTCTCAACACCCCTCCCCTCAAAAGTAACTCTCAATGTTTTCTCAGTGCATTTAAGAGGAAAATCAACTCTCATCATTGTCAACTTCCCCTTTCTTTTCAACTGTTTGTCCCTTCATTTCTTCTATTCCAGCCATTTAAACTTTCTTTCAGTTCCTACAATGTTTGATGTTCTGTTCATCACTGCAGTCATTGTGACTGGTCTTCCATCTGTCCCCAGTTCTCTCCTGGATGACTTCCCACCCTTGCCTGGTAAGTCTCAGTTGATTTTCCTTAACTTAGCTCATGCCTGTACTCGTAGGGCCATTGGTCCTGACAGCAACCCTCTTTCTTTTTTTTATTTTTTATTTATTTCTTTTAGCAACCCTCTTTCTTGCCCAAGTCCAGCAAGCATTCTTCATTATTTGGTTAATTTCCTTTTCCATGTTATAAATTCCATGAAAGATTTTGTCTCCTCTGCTCATTCCTTCAGTGCCTGGGATAGCGCTTGGCTCATTGATGACAGTAAATGTTTGTTGAATGCATGAACTAATGAATCATTGACCTCCAGTCTCCATCTGTTTTGCTGGTCATTATCTTTGCTGGTCGTTATCTGTTGGTCATTATCTTTACTTCTAATCTGACACAATGTTTTCATTGCTTCTTCAGGCTAACAGAGGCAACACAGGTTATAAATGGCATCATTTTTTGGAATCATATTAAGTTATTCACCTACATTGAAATATTCAAATCTATAATTACCTAATATTATCTACAGTATTCAAACTTTAATGCTTGCATACAAGAAACTACTTCCAAAGAGCCTTTTCAGGGTAAAAACATGTTAGTTGAAATCTCTATACTTAGAGTATTAGACTCATAAGAGTCCTAAAATTAAGATTCAGTTTCACTGGCACGATGCCTGTAACTACGAATATTTTATTCATGTAGAAAGTGCTGATATCAGTTGTTGAGTTCATAAAATAAGGTTTCCAACTGGAGCTGGTTTTCTATTTGTAATATACCATTATTAATTTTAACCAAGAAAAAGGAAAGGTCTTACTTGTTGAGGACCATTTAAGAAAACATTTATTGAGCAAAAATATATGATTTTATCCTGCAAGATATTATGGTATTGCAAAGGCCATTTTCAAATGTAGAAATAGGCACTGAAGAAAGTATTTGATCAGACTGTCGTAGCTGGTTCATGTAAAAGTAAGTTTCAAAATCTGAGAACTTTTGACTTCAAAGTGCATACTTTTGGAGCCCCACACTGTGTCTACTTTCAGGGTGCACAAGAGTTTGCCTGGTGCCCGCCTGGCCAGGAGGTAGTAAATACCCTGTTGCTTAGGTACTATACCCACTCTTGCTTCTCTCTCCCCTCCCTTCCTCCCTTCCTCCTAGAGAAATTGCTTCACCTGCCTAAGGCAAATTTTCTCTCTCTTGCTTACCATTGATCTGTTTATGTTTTCATGTATGATTTGTTCATATGGCATCCAAATTTATTAAGAAATACTCAAGAATTAAATGGACCTAATTCTTTGTGCTTTTAAAAATCTATTAGTGTTCAAATTCTTTGATACTGAAATCATTTTCTACATCATCCCACCCCAAACCCTAAATAAAATTCACATGTACAGGCACTTCCCTCCTACACTCAGGAACCCTTCTATGTCACTACTTAATTCTGCTCCTGGAGTAAGAAAGGAAAGGAATGCATTCCAATTTGGGTAAATAATGACCGCATTGTTCCTTTCTCATATAATTTACTGAGGATTGGGACATCTTAGGGGTAAATTGCAAAGACCGGAATTGAACTGAAAGGAAGTGCAGCTGTTACACCCCTGTGTATCAACAGCTTCCAAATAACAGTCTAAAATAGTCTTCCAACAGTGCTGAGGGATCTTGCCAGCAATTTTTCTCATTGCCTTGTGATGTAATTCAGCTGAGCTAGGAGGCTTAAACTCCAGACTGTCTTTTTAAAACAGCTTAGTCAAGCTTATTTTTAAAATACGGAAAGCAGCCTAAAGCTGTCTGTTTTTTGAAATTAAATTTATTTTTGTTTTCGGTACCAGGGATCAAACTCAGGACCTTGAGCTTGCGAAGTAAGCACGGTGCCACTGAGCTAAATCCCCAGCCTGGTTGATCATAGTAATATAGGGAGAATAGATGCAACTCCCAAACCTGCTAGATATCTGAAACTCGAGTTCGTGTTCTTATTTACATCTTTTTTTTGGTACGGGGATCGAAAATCGGGTCCTTGCGCTTGCGCAGCAGGTAGTGAAACCACTGAGCTAAATCCCTGGCCCCTAGTTTGTGTTCTTTAAAATCGAAGAATGAATTCTAGGAACAATGGAGGTTAAGAGTAGGAAAATTTATTGAGAGTAGAAAATTTATTAGAAGGGGACCAGAAAGTGGGTTGCCTGCTCACCCAATGTCTCACAGGTATTTTATGGGACAAAACCAGGAGGTGAGGCGGGTTCAAGGTGGGACAAAACTGTAGTCAACTAGTGAGATTACAGTACAGTCGCTGAGGTGATATTGATCCAATGGGGAATCAGAAGGTGGACAGAACTATGAGCAACCAATAAGATTATGACAAGTACAGTCACTTAAGTAATATTGATTAAGTGGGGATCCAGTGGGGAAACAAGTCACATAGCAAGTGTACAAGGAATGAGCAAGGAGTTTTGGTGGTAATGGGTGGTCAGGGATCTTTCTTGGAAGAGCTTGGTCCTCCACCCAGGTGATTGACACCTGTTTAGGATATCAATCACTGCTATTCATGCTATGCAGGTGTGGTAGTTTCTCTTCTTTTAAAATTCTGGCTTTCAGTGACTGTGTCTTGATTGTCCTCCATGTTGGCTCCTCATGCACTGGCCCTGTCTAAATGCCTATATGCTATCTAATTAACTATCTATGGTAATAGTTTTTTTAAAAAATGATAGTTTTGGGCCGGGTATTTAGCTCAGTGGTGCCGCCGCCTGCCTCGCAAGCACAAGGTCCCGAGTTCCATCCCTGGTACAAAAAAAAAAAAGTTTTGGCCCACATTGTACCCACCTCGTGATTTTGCTCTATAAAACTTCTTTTGAGAAGTGGGCTCATTGGCAACCCACTTTCGGGTCCCCTCCTCTTTCTCAGGAGCTATCTCAAAATTTTTCCAACCTCTGTTGTTCCTTAAAATTCATTCTTTGATTTTGGGGAACACAGATTCGGTGTATCTGACATCTAGCAGGTTGACAGTTACATTATTTCCCCTATATCAATGTCAGCACTGGCAAGGCTGAGCCTGGAGGATGGTGAGGTCCAGGCCAGCCTAGGATAAATAGCAAGTTCCAAACTAACCTAGCTACATAGCAAGATCATGTCTCAAAAATAACAAAAAATAAAAACAGGTGTCTCGTTTTTGTTTTCGTTTTTGTTTTTTTTACAGACACCAATGTTTGAAAGAGACTTTGTGACACTGGCCTTTATATTGCACTATGCCTTGGTTTTCTCTTTCCGAGTCCAAAAACAAGAATTACTTGCCAGTTAGTACTTGGTATTACTGGCCGGCAGGATTGAGATATGGCCGCTGAGAGGCTGTGGAGAACTTGCCCTGCAGTCTTTTTGG